>BPTQ01000005.1:106795719-106894695 GCA_019973895.1 Chrysanthemum seticuspe | reverse complement strand
GGGGTCAATCATCCACATGACGGAACTAAACGCCACCAACTAAAAATACATATATAATTCATGGTGACTTTTCTGCATCCATATCTAAACACGACTACCCAAATTTTGAAAACCTGTTATAAAAACCTAGCAGAGCAAATTGGTTTAGCATAGAGAAATTCTTAGTGGAGTTTCTTTTATGTTCTATCTTTTGCAAGGCTAACAAAACAACAAAATATAAAAAAACCACAAAAATTGTGAAATCCTTTTCACGATTACTTGAAAAACTATAAAATATTGAAATGTTTTTTGAAAAATGTTTACCACCCCATACACGTTCTTACCCAGACTTTTTTTTCAAATTGTGTCAAAAATGTTATTTTCATATTTTTAGGTCTTTTATTTCTTAGATCTCACTTTTTATTTGGTACGTTTGCGTAGTTTTTAAAACGTACGTGTTTTAGTTTCTTTTATCTGATTGTTGTGCTTTCCAATTCTGTATCCATTCCATTCCAATCAATCAGTAGTGTAATAATTCAATCTAAATCCTTACTGATCACTATCCTTAGTGATCATTCTATCATCTGAAATAGTGTTTACACACCATTGAGTCTCCGTGGGACTTAACGACCCGGGAATTCATTATATTCTCCTGATCTTCATTGTATTGGTTTCTGAGCAATTTTAAGTTTATTACGGTTAGCCATTCACAAGTGGCTAGCTTGTGTGATATAGCTTGACTGTTTTCAGCACCAATCAAATTTTGGCGCCGCTGCCGGGGAGGCTTTAGCGTGTGTTAAACTTTTTTTTCAGACCCATTCTTGCACATACCCCACCATTTGTAAAAAGTTTTTTGTAAAGTTATAAAATATCAAAAAGTTCATTAGCACTTTTCCTAAAGTGTTAAAAACACCAAAAAAATATAAAACAACAAAACAATCGGAACGTTTTCTATCTTGTATTTTCTTTGAGGTGATTCTTAAAGAGATACGATTTGGTTAAACGAGACGATCCAAAAATATTGTCCAAAAGTTTTAAACCCATCAGCACAAATCTATACCTACGTCTTTTCAGTGGTACTTAATATATACATAAAAATCAACCACCGCAAATCAAGGCAGTACACCTACTAACTGGGGGTGTGACCATAATAAGTTCCCGAACAACAGATTTAAACCTTGCCTTTGTGTCCTTCTGATTTGGTGTACCTTTTTCAAAGAAGCCATTTCATTTGTGATTATTGGTTAATTTCACTTGTCGTTTTGCCTCGCATTTGTTTTGAAAATTGATTTTTATACTTAGTGCATGCGCACTCGTTCTTCCAGTTCTACAAGTCCACTTTCTGAGCTTGGAAACATTCCTCGTAGACGTAGAGGACGTTCTGCTCCTTCAGCCGTGACTGAGGAACGTCTACCACCACCACCACCTGTCGTAATGGCAGAAGATAAGCCCATGAATGAGCTTCTCCAAGCACCCATCGAGGGTTACGGAGATGCTATTGTTGTCCCAGCCATCGTGGCTGACACCTTCGAGCACAAAACCGGGTTGCTTAATCTAGTAACCCAAAGCTAATTCTATGGTTTTGAGCGGGATGATCCTCATGCACACATTCGATGGTTTAACAAGATTGCATCTACCATCAAGTACAAGAATGTCCCACATGAAGTTATCAAGCTTCTTCTGTTCCCATTTTCTCTAGAGGGACAAGCCCGGAATTGGCTTGAGAAACAACCCCCTCGTTCTATTGAGACATGGGAGGATCTAGTCACCAAATTCGTTAACGAATTCTATCCTCCATCCCGAACCACAAGTCTTAAGAATGAGATAATGAAATTTTCTCAGAGATTTGATGAATCATTCGGGGAGGCATGGGATCGTTACAAAGAATTGCTTCGCAAGTGTCCGCATCATGGTTTTACCGAGTTAATGCAAATGGATACTTTCTATAATGGTCTCAACCAGACTAATCAAGACTCTTTGAATGCCTCCGCAGGAGGTAATTTCCTGAGCAAGACTACCAAAGAAGCCTTGCAAATCATTGAGAACAAATCTCAGGTCCGCCCTTTCCGAGCAAAGACATATCAGTCTCATGCTGGACCTTCTTCTTCTTCATCTCCGGTGAGTACATCTAGCACCGATGCTAAGATTGACAAACTCACAGATATTGTTCAGGCTTTGGTTCTTGCTAACCAAAAGAAAGTGACCTTCACACAGACACCAACACATGGTGAAGTGAAGAAAGTCGAGAGTTGTGTTACTTGTGGTGGTCCTCATGCATACTACAATTGTACTGCCACCGATGGTAGTCCATTTGAAGCCAATGCTCTAGCCGGTAGTTCACATCAGGGAGGTAATCAATACCGTCCTCATAATGAACCACACCCGTGCTAACACTAATCAGGCACCACCCGGTTTTAACCAGAATCATAACATGCAAAACCGGAATCAAAACCAACCTAGAATGAACCAAGGTTATCAAAACCAAGGTAATTTCTATCCTGCACCAAATCAAGGTTTCCAACATCAAGGGAACCTTAATCAAAACAATTTCAATCGAGGGAATCAATTTCATGGGAATATGAATCCTAATCAAGGAAATTTTCAAAATCAAGGCCCTAATCCTAACATTAGAGGCCAGAATTTTCCTAATCCACCTCCCGCCATTGTTCCAACTGGACCATCATCTGATGAGCTATTGAAACAATTCATGAAGTCCCAAGATGAAATGAACAGGTTGTTGGTCAGTTAGATTGCTGATCTTAAGAAGTCTTTAAATGATCAACCCTCGGGCTCAGGAAAACTTCCGAGCAACACGATCGCTAACCCGAGGGGCGATGCAAAGGCGATCACAACCAGAAGTGGTGTTTCATATGATGGACCTGCTATTCCTACTACCTCTTCTTCTTCTCTCCCAAAGGTAGTGGAAAGTGAACCTAAGACACACAATGGACCTACGACTCCAATGCCTCCTCCACCAGGAGCAATGAGTCAAGTTACCAAGGATACAACGGACAAGGTGCATTATTCAAGCCCACGAAGTACCGCACATGTCCCACCTTTGGTAGTCCAATCTCAAGTTGTCCAGAAACCCAAGTCAAATCCAGGAGTTGTTTTTGAACCTCCAGTAGCTCCCGTTGAGAACCCCAAATCCAAATCTTCTATTCCTTACCCATCACGTTTGAATGAGCAAAAGCTCCGCGAAAAAGCCAGTCATCAAATGGACAAATTTTTCCAAATTTTCCAAGAGTTACATTTTGACATAAGCTTTGCGGATGCTATCATGCTGATGCCCAAGTTTGCATCAACTCTCAAACACATGTTAAGCAATAAGGAAAAGCTGTTTGAAATGGCAAAAACTCCGTTGAACGAGAACTGCTCAGCAGTCATCCTGAAGAAGCTTCCAGAAAAGCTTGGAGATCCTGGAAAATTTCTCTTACCTTGTGTATTTCCAGGAATGGTTGAATGCTTTGCCTTAGCCGATCTTGGTGCAAGCATAAACCTGATGCCTTATTCAGTATGGAAGAAACTTTCTCTTCCGGATCTTACTCCTACATGCATGACTCTCGAGCTTGCAGATCGTTCCATATCCCGTCCTCTTGGCATTGCCGAGGACGTATTTGTGAAAGTAGGAAAGTTCCATTTTCCAGCTGACTTCGTGGTTGTTGATTTCGATGCCGATCATCGGGTTCCTCTCATTGTTGGTCGAGGATTCCTGAGAACGGGCCGTGCTCTCATTGATGTATTTGAGCAAGAAATCACATTACGTGTTGGTAATGAAGCTGTCACCTTTAACCTTGATCAAACTTCGAGGTACTCCACAAATTATGATTCTGAGTCGATTAACCGAATAGATGTCATTGATGTTGCTACTGAAGAGTACTCTCAAGAAGTTCTTGGTTATTCTCATAATTCTGTGAGTGGGGATCCCACCACATCTTCTCAACCTATCATAGCCAATTCTACTCCTTCTATCACTCCTTTTGAGGGAAGAGACTTCATCTTGGAAGAGATTGAAGCATACTTGGCTAGTGATTCTGTTCCATGGGAAATTGATCACGCTCCAATTGACATTGAGGGGGACATACTTCTCATTGAGAAGTTGCTTAATGATGATCCATCATCAACCCCTCACACTAGTGATTCAATTCCTGATAAGATTAATCAAAATGAGATTAATCTGGAGGGAGATATTCTTCTTGAGAAATTGTTAAATCATGACACTTCTCCTCCTCTCCCTCCCGTCGACCTTCATAATAAGGAAGTCAAGTCAGTTGAGAAAACTGAAGAATTTCCTGAGGTTGAGCTTAAGGACTTACCTCCTCATCTCGAGTATGCATTTCTTGAGGGTGATGATAAATTACCCGTCATTATTGCTAGAGATTTGAGTAAGGATGAAAAGACTGCTCTCATAAAGGTCTTGAAGTCACATAAGCAAGCAATTGCTTGGAAACTCTCCGACATTAAGGGTATCAACCCTGAGTTTTGTACTGATAAAATCTTGATGGAGGATGATTTCAAACCAACAGTTCAACATCAGAGAAGAGTGAATCCAAAAATCCATGATGTTATCAAACAGGAGGTTATCAAACTTCTTGATGCAGGATTGATTTACCCGATCTCGGATAGTCCTTGGGTTAGCCCAATTCATTGTGTTCCTAAAAAGGGTGGCATAACTGTTGTCACAAATGAAGATAACGAGTTAATTCCAACTCGATTGGTAACGGGATTGCGTGTTTGCATTGACTATCGTAAGTTGAATGACGCCACCCGAAAAGACCATTTTCCTCTACCCTTCATGGACCAAATGCTTGAGAGATTAGCAGGAAATGAATACTATTGTTTCCTTGATGGTTTCTCGGGTTATTTTCAGATTCCCATTGATCCACAGGATCAAGAGAAGACCACATTCACCTGCCCATACAGAACTTTTTCCTACAAACGTATGCCTTTTGGCTTATGTAATGCTCCTGGCACGTTCCAACGATGTATGATGGCCATTTTCCACGACATGATCGGGGAAACAATGGAGGTGTTTATGGATGACTTCTCGGTCATTGGGAATTCATTTCAAACATGTCTCTCCCATTTAGATAAAATGCTCAAACGGTGTGAAGACACCAATCTTTGTCTAAATTGGGAGAAGAGCCATTTTATGGTCAAAGAAGGCATAGTCGTTGGCCATAAGATTTCCAAAAATGGGATTGAGGTCGATAGAGCAAAAGTCGATGTTATTGCTAAATTGCCTCATCCTACTACCGTCAAAGGTATTAGGAGTTTTTTAGGTCATGCCGGTTTCTATCGCAGATTCATACAAGATTTTTCTAAAATCGCCCGGCCTATGACCCATCTTCTTGAAAAAGATGCTCCTTTTATCTTCTCACCCGAGTGCATCGAAGCTTTTGAAACATTGAAGAAAAAGCTTACTGAAGCACCCATTCTTGTTTCTCCCGACTGGGATTTACCCTTTGAGCTCATGTGCGATGCAAGTGATTTTGCTATCGGTGCAGTCTTAGGGCAACGTAGAAACAAGCATTTTCAGCCTATCCACTACGCAAGTAAAACTATGACTGAAGCTCAAACTCATTACACCACCACAGAAAAAGAGCTATTAGCCGTGGTGTATGCGTTTGAGAAGTTTCGGCCATATTTAATCCTGACCAAATGCGTGGTGTATACGGATCACTCGGCTCTCAAATATCTCTTTGCAAAACAAGATGCAAAGCCGAGATTGCTCCGTTGGATTCTCCTCCTCCAGGAATTTGATATCATTATACGTGATAAAAAAGGAGCTGAGAATCTAGCTGCTGATCATCTGTCCAGATTAGGAAACCCTCACCAAGATGTTTTCGAGAAAAAAGAAATAAATGAAACATTTCCTCTCGAGAGACTCAATGCGGTTTCTTTTCGTGGAAATTCTACCACCCCATGGTTTGCTGACTTTGCAAATTACCATGCGGGTAACTTCATTGTGAAAGGGATGTCAACCCAAAAGAAGAACAAATTCTTCAAAGATGTTAAACATTACTTCTGGGACGACCCCTACTTGTTCAAAATTTGTGCGGATCAAGTCATCAGGCGATGTGTTTATGGACAGGAAGCTATTGACATTCTCACAGCTTACCATGCTGGACCCACCGGGGGCCATCATAGTCCAAACTACACCGCCAAGAAGGTGTTTGATTCCGGATTCTATTGGCCCACAATTTACAAGGATGCCCATGAATTTGTCAAAGCCTGTGACGCTTGTCAACGTCACGGTAATATCTCACAAAGGAATGAAATGCCACAAAACGCCATTCAAGTTTGTGAGATATTTGACATCTGGGGTATTGACTTTATGGGGCCATTTCCTTCGTCTCGCGGTAACAAATACATACTCGTGGCTGTTGACTATTTGTCAAAATGGGTTGAAGCAAAAGCTTTACCTACCAATGATGCCCGAGTTGTTGTGAAGTTTTTGAAATCTCTTTTTGCCAGGTTTGGAACTCCGAGAGCGATAATCAGTGATCGTGGTACACATTTTTGCAATGACCAATTTGAAAGAGTCATGCAAAAGTATGGTGTTACCCACCGTCTCTCTACTGCATACCACCCCCAAACAAGTGGGCAGGTGGAGGTTTCCAACCGTGGTATTAAAAGAATTCTTGAAAGGACAGTAGGCGAAAACCGTGCATCCTGGTCGGATAAACTGGATGACGCACTCTGGGCCATCCGTACAGCTTACAAAACACCCATAGGGTGTACTCCATACAAGCTAGTGTACGGAAAGGCATGTCATCTTCCGATTGAGCTAGAGCACAAGGCATACTGGGCCTTAAAACATGCCAATTTCGATATTCAGACAGCTGGTGATCACAGAAAAGTTCAAATGAATGAATTAAATGAACTCCGTGATCAAGCATACGAGAACTCTTTGATCTACAAGCAAAAGACAAAGAAGATTCATGACTCTAAAATCAAGAACCGCGTTTTCAACGTTGGTGATCGAGTCCTTCTTTTCAATTCAAGATTGAAGATTTTCTCGGGAAAGCTCAAGTCCCGTTGGTCTGGTCCATTTACTATTGCTAAGGTTTATCCTTATGGCACCATTGAGTTATCTCAACCCGATGGTCCTAATTTTAAAGTAAATGGTCATCGAGTGAAGCATTATTTTGGAGAGTACATTCCCCCTGTGGTTGTCCCGGATCTACAAACTTTCCCCATGAACCAATGAATGCGGGGATCGAGTCAAGCTAGTGACTCGGGAATCAAAAACAATAGCACACACCATATGGGTTTTCACCCATATTTCTGTCTTCTTTCTCTGTTCTACCACCCTAGTGTGGGGGAGTTGCCCCCCGCTATTGTATATAAGTTTTCAGTATCAAAAAAAAAAAAAAAAAAAAAAAAAAAAAAAAAAAAAAAATCTTTCTAATTGATGAGTGTGTAAATACTCATCATTTTTATACAAAATAAACTGCAAATTCATCTGAAAACACTCAGAAACACATCAAAATGGTCAAAATATCACAAATCAGTGTTTTATGTGTTTTAAATACAAAAATATCAAAATCAGATGAAAAACATATCAAATTTGCAAAAATTGCAGTTTCAGTCCCCCAAGTATCAAAAGTTGTCAAAAACAGTCCCTGAGCACATAATTTCAAAAGTAAAGTCACCAAAGGTCCTTTTAAAATCAAAACTTGTCAAATTTAGTCCTTTGGTGAAAAATTATCAAAAGTTTGAGAAATTTGCAAAAATGGTCCTCTAAGTTTGAAATTTGGCAAGTTTGGTCCTTGAACTTATTGAAATTGTCAATTATGGTCCCTTGAAGCAACTTTTCAGAATTGGCAGTTGTGGTCCTTGGAGTTTCAGATTTTACATATTAAGTCCTTGGAGTTTTAAACCCTTTCACACCAATTTTGGACCCTTGACTAACCTTGGACCCCTGTCAAATTTAATTGTGAACCCCCTTCCAATTATTAATACCTGGTCAATATTGGTCAAACAAGTCTCATGGCGCCAAAGTCCACCATCTCAACCTGCTTCTCTGCAACTCCAGCCATATCCCATCCCCCCTCCTCCAATCACTCAAACCATGTCCCCCACTCCACAACTACCTTCCAAGCCTCATTAATTGCACCCCCCCCCTCTCACTCAACCTTATCTGTCAAACAAGAAAATTGGCGCCAAAACACCATTTGAATGGTTGAGATTATTTCAAGGCTATCCAAGGGTCAAGGATGGTGGGATTTCATCATAGAAGAGAGAGAAGGATATTGGGTATAAAAGAAAAGCAAAAGAAGAAGAGAAGGGCAGTTTTTAGTTTTATAAAAATTTAGTTTAATGTCGTTTTTAGTGTAAACGTTTTATTTAAGTTGTAAGATTGTTAAATTTCGTTAAATTGTACTTTCTTAAAGTTGTTTTATCAATATTAATCAGTTTCAAGCTCCAATTTCAAGTTATATTATCATTTCAATTTGTGTGATCCACTGTTACAATTTTTATTCTCAAAGTCTTATATTCAAGTTTCATAATGCTTCTTTTCAAGTTTGTATAAGCTTATGTAAGCTAGTGATAGCTTTTTATAAGTTTTAAGTCAAGTTTCAAGTTATTTTGTAATCAGGTCAACAAAAGTCAACACGGGTACTAAATTGAAGCAAAATTGGAAATGGGTTGTTGCAGACATGGAATGGGTAGAATAGTAGCTATTTGGGTTGGTTTAATAGATTAGTGGTCCTTGGTTTACATTTTGCTAGCCATAGTGGCTATTGGACATCTTGTAAGTTATCATTTAGTTTAATGGCATAATCTGTTTCCACTGTCAAAGTTAGTTAAAATTTGTTCAAATAGGTTTAATTAAGTTACATTAATATAGTTTGATCATTAATATAAGTTGGATCAGTGTCTGGTTCAAGTTTATTGCATAACAGATAGTTAAGGGGTGTTTGGATTGACTGTTTTTACTGTCATTGAGCCTTAATCAATGGTTGTTGAAGGTTGGGTTATGTTTGTTTAGTATTTTTGAGCTTAACTGAATCATAGTTTGGGGTCTGAAAGAGCCAAAAGTCAAAATTACTTTATAATCACTCTTAACTGCTACTGTTGGAATTTTGTGGTTGCAGATCCATTATTTTGTGTTTAGAATCACTAAAAATAGGTTGCATTACACTTATAACATCTGATAACATCAATCTCTGTCTTAAAATTGGATCCAAAGTTGGCAAAAGTCAAAATTCATCATTTCATCAAAAAGTCAAAATATAAAAAAACAGGTTTTGAGCCAACTGATGGAGATTTTTCATTGATTCATTTGTGGGTCAAATGTAATGAGGTTTGGTGTTTCAAAAACTTCAGCTGGTCTACTTTCTGTTTGTCATTTTTATAAATTTTTGGAAATTTTCTTTAAGCTTCAAACAAGCTCTTGAACTTGGGTAAAGTGCCCTGCACCAAAAGTCAGTGAATGCTGAGCTTTTGCTCAGTTCTTGCATCACTTGCACAGGGCTCTTAAAAGCTCACCTAGGTCTGCTTTTTGGTACAAACACTCTCACCCAGGTCTTGTCCAATTTCCAATTGGTAGTTTTCAATTTGAGCTTATTCTTAAGCTTGTGCATGAGTCCAAAGTAAGCACTCAGAACTGTTATAGCTTTTAAAAGCTCATACATCAAATCTGATCAAACTGATGAATCAGAGTGTTTAGCTTGTTGAAACTTGTTTCATTTGTGTTATATTAGCTTATTGCATCTTGTGTTTCAGTTTGGTAGCTTTTAGTGAGGTTTTGGCTTATCAAGTGCTTATTTCCATAAGCACTTCCATAGCAGTTCCATTATTCCACACATAAGCACCTATTTTTCTATTTTTCCTTTATTCCTTATATCATTTTAGACTTTTCTTGAAATTTTCAGATTTTTCCAAGTAGTTTTGCTATTTTTCTCAATTTAAATTAGTTTTTAATCAATTTTAAATAGCATTTAATACAAAAAATTAGAAAAAGGTTCAAAAAAATAATTTTTCAATTTTCTTAGACTTAGATAAATATAAAAAGTAGAAAAAGTAATTTTCTAGATTTTTCATAGCTTATTTGATAATTTTTAGTAATTTAATTAGTTTTTAATAGTTTAAAATCCTAGAAAATAGAAAAATAGTCACAAAAATACAAAAATAGTTTTGAAAATTCTAGTTTGATATTTTAGACTTTTCCATTTCATAATTTTATTTTTCAAGCTTTATTTCCTATTTTCTTTCATTTTAGGTTATTTTTAAATAGTTTAAAATAGTTTTTAATTAATAATAATTAATTAATTAGTTATAAAAATAATTTTCTTTTTCCAAATATTTTGTTTTATCATTAGGATTGTAAAAATGTATTTTTCATATTTTTAGGACTTTTATATCTTAGATTTCATTTTTTATTTTTGTACGTTTACGTTATTTTAATTTAAACGTACGTTTTAGGTTTTAAACGTTCATCACTTTAAATATAGTGATAGCGTTTATTTAATAGGTTTTATCTTTTTAATCTTCTTTAATTTGCATTTAAGCCGTTTTCATTTGTTGGCTTTCTCCGTAGTTAATATCATAATCTGATATCCTTTTTCCATTCGAACTCCTCGATTACTAAACGGTTGATAATCCATTGCACAACTCGCTGGGACATAACGACCCGGGGAAACTCTGTACTCCTCAGATCTTCATTGATTTCGTGCTTGAGCTGTTTTAAGCTTTCTTACGCTTGCGTGAGAGAACTTGACGGTTTTGCGCGCATCACTAATAATGGCCGTAGTATTTCCCTTTTACGTTCTTTGTTTCGGCATAACCGCCGGTACTTTGAATATTGAGGGCAATATTCATTTCTAAGTGTGGGGGGGAATTCTCACGAATTTTATCATGTATTATCCACCCAATTCCCCCGTTTTGGCCAAAATTTTTTTTGGAGTAAGTGTTTTTCACTTACTCAGCTTATGGTAATCAGTCCGCCATGTCTAAAAAACAAAAGGATTGGCTAATCCAGGAGCAAACGGCTCTTGGTAAAGATTTCTCAAATCCGTTTATGGCTTGCAATTTGCCCAAAATTGTATGGTATTCAACTCACCATATCCTAAAAGGTGAAGAGTTGGCTAGCCCGCAAGTTTATGGCTTGTGGTAAAGGCAGTGGAAAAGCCATAATTGGTAATCAGCTCACCAAAGATAATACTGATAATTTATCTAAGATTTGGCTAGTCCAGAGCAAACGGCTTCTGGTAAAGACAAATCAAATCCGTTTACAGCTTATGATTTGCTCAAAATCATTTGGTTATCATTGTACCAAGGTTCTTACTTGAACTGAAACAATTGGCTACTCCAGAAGTGATGGCTTTTGGTAAAGAGTTTTTAAAATCCATTAAAGTTCAAATCATTGCTAGGGACTAGCAATATCTTAGTGTGGGGGATTGATGAGTGTCTAAATACTCATCATTTTTGTACCATCTAAACTGCAAAATCATCTGAAAACACTCAAAAACGCATCAAAATGATGAAAATATCACAAATCAGTGTTTTATGTGTTTTAAATGCAAAAATATCAAAATCAGATGAAAAATGATTCAAGTTTGCAAATTTGGCAGTTTTAGTCCCCCAAGTTTTAAAAGTTGTCAAATCTAGTCCCTGGAATCCAAAAATTTGGAATTTTATCATTCAAGGTCCTTGAAATATTCTAAGTTGTCAAAAATGATCTTTGAATGAGTTTTTGGTCAAATGGCAGAAAAGGTCCTTCAAGATTGGAAAATGGCAAAATTAGTCCTTGGATATTTTAAAATGGAATTTTATGCAAAAGTTATCCTTGTACTATCAAAGTTTGTCAAGTTTGGTCCTTGTGATAAGTTTGGAAAAGTGTCATGTTCAGTCCCTCAAGTTTGGAGAAGTTGCAAATCTAGTCCTTGCATATCATATTAAACCAAACGGACTCTTCTAATATTAAAAGCCCAAATCCAATCCATGGCCCAATGCAATATCCAAGCCCAAAAAACTTGATCCATGAACCCTTGAACCATGGACCTTGAGCCAGTCCAATATACCACTTGACCCCTGCCAATACCAATTGTGAACCCCCGTTAGTATAACTAACCCCACGGTCAAAACAAGTCAAACACGCGCCAAAATAAACCAGCCACTGTTCATCTCCCTCTCTTAGCCTGTAAAACCAAAACCAGAGCTGGTTTTCCATATTTTTCAACACACCACTTGTATACTACCTTACCTTGTCCCCCTCTACTTCCACTAACACCCAAGCTTCATTTATTGACTAAAACCTGCTCAAACCTGCTAAGAGACTTTTGGCACCAAAAATGACACTTGGACGAATTTGATGATTTTGGCCAATCCAATGGCTGGAAATGAGTGGGATTCTATCAGAGGTCGACAAGAAGTCCAAAAAGTTGATTATAAAGGAAAGAGAAGCAAGGAAGATAGATATCTAGTGTAATTTGTATTTTCTTTAGTCGTTTTTTTTAATCTAAGCTTTCCAGTGTATGTTTTCACTTCCAAGTACTTTGTTTAAGTTTTTCAAGTGTATTTGAATCCTTTTTAATAATCAATTTCAAGTTTTCAGTATCAAATTCAGTTTATGCAATTTTCCTTTCAAAAATCTCATATTATGGTAATGTTGTTAATAGTTGTTATTATGGACTGAGATAGCTCATATAAGCTCCTAGAAAGCTTCTTCAAGCTTTTAGAAACAATAAAATCCAGTTTAGTATCAACAAGCAAAAATCACCAAAAATACAAATAAATTAGTTGAAAAATCAAAAATCATAAGAAATGGTGTTCACAGCTGGAGCAGGGTAGATTGTGGATGGCCTTGGGTTAGTGGCTTAGTGGTAAGCCTATAGGAGTGGTATTTTGATCTTGGTTCTGTGATTTCAGTTGGATAGCCATTTGTAAGCCTTTTTGTTCATTTTTGTATTTCACTGTTTTAGTTATTTACTAGCTTGAATCTCTGTGTTTTTATGTTCATTAGTCTTAGTTAATTATATTTGAGTATTAAAACCAGTCACTTGTTCTTTTTAAATTGTAGTTTATAAAAATCTCATCTTGACAGTTAAAATTGCATTATTGTCATTTCTTAATTTCTTGTTGTTAGTATAGTTGTTTAATGCTTCATTAGTCCTAATAAATGATAATATGAGGTCTGTCATCAATTTCATGGTTTTAATTTGTGTTTAGCTTTGAAAAACTTCCAAACAGTTAATTATAGGGTGTTTGGATTTGCTTGTTTAAACTGTAGTAGGTTTTGTTTTTGTTGATTGTTTGTACTTGTTCTGTGTCACATATACACTTAATAACTCAGTTCAAACAAGAAAACTAGTGCTCATAAGTTTAAAAGTCAAAATATTCTTTAATCCATCTTAACTTGATAACTGATGGGATTCAAAGAGTAAAAATCATCAAAGTAACTTAAAACTTGTTAACCTAGCTTACTTTTATTTTATCATAGCTTATTACAACATAATCAGTAAGTAGTAGTGATTCAAAGTTCATAAAAGTCAACTTAGTTAGTTTTCTCAAAAAAGTCAAATTTTCATTTTGGTCGTTTTTGAATTAAATAGATAATTTCACTGTGTGTTGAATATTGAGTTTTAGTTTAAAAGCTTTTGGGATATCAAAGTTTAGTTGCTAAACTTAATTAGAAAAATACTAGTTCATTGTTAATCAGCTTTTAAAGTGCTTATTTTCTAGTTTCTTTTGGACCCTTGTCTGATAATGGTGCCCTGTGCACAGTTGGGTAGTCCAACTTGATAAGCTCACACAGAGCTTATTAGTTGGTCTAAGCTTGTGATCCTTGGTTCTTTGGAAAGCCAACCTAGCCATCTTGAGGTCTCAAGCTTGGTTTTTCATTTTCTAGCTTGTTTGGTAGGGCTGCAATAAGCCTCAACCTTGTCCCATTTCTGTCCATTTCTCAGTTTAAGCTAAGTGCTTATCTGCTTATTCTAGCTTATCAGTGTTTGTAATTGTTCTTTCTAGTTTCATTTGAGTTACTTTAGCTTGTTTGCATCTTTATCTACCTTTGTTTTCAGTTTGTAAGCTTGTTTGAGCTTATTTCTTTCAAATAAGCTCATAATCCCAACTGTTAGCTCATAAGCTTCACAAACTGCTTATTTTTTATTTGTAAAATTTTTGTCTTTGTAAAAGTTTCATATTTGAAGTAGTTAAACAGTTTTCAAAAAGAAAAACCAGAAAAACATCAATTTAAATATAGTGATAGCGTTTATTTAATAGTTTTTAGCTTTTTGATTTTTCTTTTCATCTTATTAATAAGCAAATCTAGTTTTTATATTTTTCTTAGTTTTCTGTCACCTTAAGTTATTTTTAGAAAAAGTTTCATAATTTTCCTAATCTGTTTAGTATTTATTATAATTTTAAATAGTTAAAAGTATTAAATAATTAGTAATAAATAATTAAAAAGCATAAAAAATATCTTTTCAGTTTTAAAATTAGTTTTATCATATTTTAGATTTTTCCAAGTTAAAATTTCATTTTTCCAAGTTTATTTTATATTTTCTAGTATTTAAGTGTATTTTAAATAATAATTAATTAATAATAAATAGATAAAAAGTGTAAAAAAATATATTTTTAGTTTTAAAATTAGTTTTATAATATTTTAGATTTTTCTGAATCATAGTTTTATTTTTCTAGCCTTATTTCATATTTTCTTTAATTTTAGAGTATTAATAAATAGTTTAAAATAGTTTTTAATTAATAATAATTAAATAAATAGTTATAAAAATAATTTTCTTTTTCTAATAATTTTATTTTATTTTTAGGATTTCAAAAATGTTATTTTCATATTTTTAGGTCTTTTATTTCTTAGATCTCACTTTTTATTTGGTACGTTTGCGTAGTTTTTAAAACGTACGTGTTTTAGTTTCTTTTATCTGATTGTTGTGCTTTCCAATTCTGTATCCATTCCATTCCAATCAATCAGTAGTGTAATAATTCAATCTAAATCCTTACTGATCACTATCCTTAGTGATCATTCTATCATCTGAAATAGTGTTTACACACCATTGAGTCTCCGTGGGACTTAACGACCAGGGAATTCATTATATTCTCCTGATCTTCATTGTATTGGTTTCTGAGCAGTTTTAAGTTTATTACGGTTAGCCATTCACAAGTGGCTAGCTTGTGTGATATAGCTTGACTGTTTTCAGCACCAATCAAGAATATATCATGATCCAGAATGTAAGCATGTCGGTCCAAATGTCACAACATCACATAATACCAACACCACAAAGGAAGAGTCAGAGATTTATGTTAGCTGATGATCTCAATGCTGGCTCAAAAATCTTCATCACGTGGATCAGTTAAAGACCTCCACTTGTAATTATCCAAACATGCGGAACATGAAGAATCAAAGACTACGAGCTACTGAGCAAAGAACTTGATCAAGAATCCTAGTACAATCTAATGTAATATCTGTTTGTATTCATTGTAAATTGAGGTGACCTCCCTTAGGGGGAGATTGTTAGGAATTAGAAAATTCAGTCGTTAAAGAGTCGGTCACCTCAAGTATATGTATTCGTTAGAAAGCTCGTAGTCATAGTCAAGTTATGTTAGCAAGTAGTTTGTTATGTAACACCGTGGAGGACGGACGGGTCTTTACCCACTGTATGCCTGATCCACAGCCCGTAGGTGGCGTTTATTTGTAAGACACTATAAATACCCTCTACCTCCCAAGGTAGAGGGTTGGAGCTTCAATACCATTTTTCTTTGTTTCACATAGTTCCCAACTCTCTTCTCTTTCTCTTTCTAGAACTTTATCTCTCTAAACATACTTGAACGCCCCATGTGATTATGGTTTAGTGTGTTTGTGAAATCCTATATCTTACAGCTTGAATGTGTTATGACAATTTTGGTTCTGGTGAATATCTGATTTAGGGGAACATGCAGCGGTTCATCAATAGTTCATTATCCAACATCATCCATATCATCAACCATCCAATAAACACATTGGTAAACACATCTTCCACATATTCTGTCGGCTATTACAGTGACCACTTGGAGAAGTAAACCCGATATACCAAACTTGATCATGAAGTAAAATTCCCAAATTTGTTCCTTAAACTTGTACTAATCCTTGTGAAGAAGAAACGGTGTACCCAATGTACAAAACCTCTTGACATTCTCAATTGAGTGAGACACCGAAGTGATAGCTACATTGTGGGTTAAGTGAGAAAGAATCACAAACGCAACTAAATAGCCAAGTCTTTATCACACTTTATAAATGCCCAAACAAGTCGTCTTCGCGGAAGGGTAGAAAGAAAGAAGACGAAATAAGTAAACGTTCCTGGAGAACCTCACTTCAAATTCAAATAGGAAATACCGTCCAAACGACCCCGTAGTTAACATTGATCAATTTTCAGTTCGAGCTGTGACATAAAATTTTCCGTGAAAGTATGTAGTCCAAAGAATCAAACCTCATAACCCATCGAATCTCATCATCTCATCAACTCACATCATCAAATCACATTTTAATCCAAGTCTCCAAATCATGAGAAATCATGTCAAATCTTATATTATGCGAACCAATTCTGAGAAGCCCATCAATTCATTATCCCAATCCGTTCTAGTCCAGTCGAAAATCAAACATGAAAATATTACCTAGCCGAGTCTTTACTATCCCTGATCCAAAACGCGGTCCAAACATGATATTATAACATTGAAGCTCAGCACTTTAACAAACGAGACTGATCGAAAAACTTTTTACCCATAAATCATTATTACGTTTGAACAACTTTGTGATATTCTTCATGCCCATTCAAGCGTAGTTATGTGACCAACAGAAATCCCAACTTCATCAAAACAATATACAACCCATATTGAAATAACTTACCTTGGCCCATTACCAATTCATACTACACGGCCTATCAATGATAAAACACCCTGATCCAAAAATTGCCCTAATAAAGTGGGATATAAAAACGTACGCATCTCACACCAGTCCTAATAAAACTCATACTTAACCCTAATCTCATCTCACCTCCGCCCCCTCCAAATCTCTCTCACCTTAACCCTAAAAGTTTATCAGTACGCCTCCATCTCTCATACAAAACCAACGAATCAGAGAAAATAAAACCTTCACCAATCAATCATTTCACCAATAAAAACACATTCATCCAGTCGTTCCCAGATTCTTCTCATTATTACCGTCACAGGGATGGCTGAGAGACGGTACCACAGGGATGGTCTGAGCACGACCTTAACGCTACAGGGATGGTATGAGTACGATTCGTTAGACCTTGCCACAGGGATGGCTAAGGTTTTGACCGGCCTCGAGACCAAACAGAAGTTCTAGGTAGGTATCATATGTTAGATTATCGTTTTTCGGTGATTCTTTTTGAATGAATTGAAGATACAGGAATAACAAAATTGTTATTTTCTTTATCTTTTTCATTCGAATATTAAACAAGAAGCATGGTCTTCAAAAGATGTCATTACTTCTTAGATCATTGATGTGAATCTATTTCGTGCATAGGGCCTTTGGTCTTGATGTTACATTTGAGTACCACGAAACTTTCAACTGAGATCTTTGATGTGTCATTGTTTTTATTTTGAGTTTTGGATATGAGATGAAGAGTGAGTTAGGATAAATCTGAGGTATATGTTTGGTTAAATCTGATGTTACATATGTTTTACAGTTCGTGCTATTGCTCGAAATATGTTTCATGGACTGATGATGTATTAAATTGAGGTCATGTGTCTGGTATTTTGTAGTTAAACGATTGAGTCATGTGGTGTTTTGGTTAAAGAGGTCAAATGCAGCAAGTCGCTTCATCTTCTTTCCCATGTTTCAGTCAACATGTGTTAACTCGCATACTTTCATTTTTCGCAAGTCGCATTCCTTATGACCATAACTCGCTTTCAAGACAGCATTTTTAGCAACTCGGTTCTGACCCATAATAATGATAACTCGCATTTGACTAAAAAATCAAACAGCAAAAACCCTCTTTTGACCCATACCAAGTCGCTTTTGACTTTCATTGACTCAAAAGTCAACGAGACCAACTCGCTTTGGGAACATTGAACCTACTCGCAACAGCAGCAACTTGCTCAAAAGCAAGTGCAATTCGCATACTGTCATTAGTAAGCAACTCGCAGTTGACTAAATAGTCAACCTACATCCTTTAAGCTAGTACCCAACTCGCTTCGTCAGCAATGAATATGGACGTTATTGCACAACTCGCATCTAAGATTATTTATACCACAACTCGCATTCAAGAATGAGAGTACACAACTCGCTTATATTTTTGTTAACACAACACGCACACCAGACATTGTATCTGGACAGATTTGACAACTCGCATTCGAGCATTAACCCAACTCGCATTCAAGACTGTGATGCGTTTGAACATGACCACAAAAGAAAAGGCACATTCACGACTTGTAAACCAGATATGAATAGTACCAAAACAGTCATCAAAATGATATTTGAGTAAAACAGAGACTGATTGGACAAAAAACCACCACAAGATATGTAAAATGTTGATAATGTATGATACAGTTTGACCACTAACATTGGATAGAAAACTTTATTTGGTTACAAACATTTCACGAACATTTTGAAAACTTTAATACTGGTGGCAACAGTCTGAAATAATAGCAGCTTAAAGAATATATTGTAGCTTTAAATCTGAAAAAAAACGTCTTCAAACTGCTTAAGAGATACGGATTCAACAACAATATCAAACAACATCAAAACGCATCATTGAACCGACTCAAGACCGCATCATAAACCGCAACACAACAACACAAACCACATTAAGAACCATACGAATCAACAAAACAACACAACCTTGGCTCTGGTACCAATTGTAGGATCGTGAATATTATGTTGTTTGATGATTCAGGTGGTCTAGGACAATGATTAAACAAGAAAGCCATTTTAGATAGATGAAGAGAGTTGAGAGGAGGTTCCTTGAAGAGAGTTGCTTTACAAAAGAAAGGTTAGATTCAAAGAAGCCACCACCCCTTCCATGGATGGAAGGGGTATTTATAGTTACAGAATACACGACCTCCTATCGGCCTGTGGATCAGGCATACAGTGGGTAAAGACCCGTCCTTCCTCCACGGTGTTACACTAAACTATTCTACGCTACTAATTAACTAACTAACTACTAAATAACGTAAATACTGAAACGTCTACGAGCTAACATATGCTAGACCTTAATTGGGGAGACCGACACTTTAACATGGAATTTCCAATTCCTAACAGATTGGGGTTCCAAATCAAGAAAAAAGTTAGTACTAATAATCAAACTCTTAAGTAAGTAACCTCTAATCTTGATTTAATTAGTTAATTAAAAAGCTAGGGTTTATGAACCCCTTATTTGGAAAATGGGTAAATGATGTCATAAAGCTAATTAAAGGATATATTAATTATGGGTTAAGTTATAGTGATTAAAAGTTAGTAATTTTATGGGTTGGTTATCATATGATCAATATATGATCATAGTATGAAAGGGTATAGTATTTCTAAAATTTAATGAAGATTATTATGGTTTAGGATGTAATGATGATGATGAAGATGTTCTTGGTTATAGCTAAGGAGCCAAGGTAAGTAACTATTATTATAACATGTGTTATTTTGATATTATCATGTTATGTAATTGTGAATGAAGGTGTTAGGACATAAGAACCTTCGCCTAATGAGTATGAAAGTTATAGAGATTTAGATAGTTACATTGTTTGGTTAAAGTGGGTGTTAATATACGGTTATAGAAAATCCAAGGTATGTGATTGTGTTGTTATAGTATAATATGATTATGTTGTTATGGTTTGATAATTGTGGTTATAAAGCATGATGATGCAAGTATTGAAATGGTTATAGTCTTTGGAATATATGTGGATGTTTCATGATTCTAATGTGATTGATTGCTGTACAATATCTTTTATTATCCGGTTACTTACTAAGAAAAAGCTTACGTTATAGTGTTTCGATGTTTTGTAGGATATTATAGAAGTGCTATGGCATGGATTAAGCTTAAGGATCGTAAGTATCAATGCTAGAAAGTTATTGGTTATGTTAGAGCTTAGTGGTAGTTACTGAGCTCAAAGTCAAGGTTGAACCCTCGTTGGTCTTTTAATGGTTGTTTATGTGTTGTCGAGTGGTATGTGCTAAAACACATATCATTTCTTTATCAAATCAGACCCAAAATAACCAAGAAAGAGCCGTTTATTGCTAATATTTAATGGTTTCTTGAGTTTATGCATGTGCAGGTACGGATATGTCAAAACACGCAAAAGATAACCAAATCTGACAAAAACCCGAGCACGAGAGATAAAGAGTGCTAAAGCTGAGCCGGAAGGTCAGAATTGTGCATCTGTGAAGATTTCTATTCTCAGAGGTTGATTTTTGAAAGATATAATCAAGTTTGAAGAATTGTCAGAATCAGTCCCTCAACTTTGAGCATTTGGCAGAATATACCCTTAAGTTTCAGAAATGGCAAGAATGGCCCTTGGATTATTGAAGATTGTCAAGTTTACTCCTTGGATTACATTTTCAGATTTACACCTTTGGCCCTTAAAATTTCATATTGTGCAACTTTGGTCCCTTATAAGCTAAATGAGTACAAGTTTAATCCAAGTCCATGTATTTATCTTTTGGCCCAAGACATAAATCAAGCCCAAAGCCTAAAATCCTAACCCGGTCCACCCAAATACCCAGGTCAACATCACTTATACCCGGTCAAACAAAAACAAAAATAATATATAAAAACAAAAAAAAAACCAAGGCGCCAAAAACACCCCCAAATAAACCCAGCTGATGAACCCTATTTACCCACCAAATTTATTTGCCACATTAAACTCAAATTCCTCTGAAATTCGTACTAAATTCTGACATGTGACTGACACACGGATGCCACGCTGGCAATCCGTGTGTCATATCACATCATACTCTCTCCTGATTGGTCGAAGCTATGTGGCACATGCAATCCAAGGGTCTAGATTGCTGGGATGATGTATTAAAAGATCTAAGGGTTGATATTCATGATGAAGAAGCACAAATTACACCTTCTGGATCCTTCTTTCAGCTCAAGCTTTTCCTATAAATACCCCCTTCTTTCACTGTTGTATTCAAGTAGAGTAAGAGTAGATTAGGAGTAGTTTGAGTAGCTTATTTTTAATGTTTGAACTTAAATTTTGTATTTGAATCTCTCTTTGTACTCACATTCTATTAATGAAGTAATTTTCAGTTTAATATCATATTTGTTAATCTCTGTTTTAAGCCTAATTAAAGTTGTTGATTAACGATTTACAAGGTTTTATAAGTTTTATAATAGCTTATCTCAAACATACTCAGAATCTACTCTTAAACTTCACTCAGTCAACTAAAGTCAAACTTTGGTTTGATTAATGAATCTCTTCTGGTTTGTTGTTATGGATGGATTTGGGTTGTTTGTGATAGAATTTGGGTTTAGATCAGTTGTAGGATAGTGGTTCTCTGATTTCATAAGCAAGCTACAGTGGCTGGACTGATGTAAGTTCTTATTTCTGTCTTAATCATTTAGATAAATACTATAGTTGTTAATTAGAGCTTATAATGGTTGATTAGTAGTTATGATGGTATAGTTAATGATTTTGTAGATTCTGATTTATCATAGTTTTATTTCTGTCAACATTTGCATTATCTAAGTTTAATTTGCATAGTCTACATAGTTGATTATTTGTTAGTTATCTTTGATATAAGTGCATCATTTAGCGTTATCATCATCATTTATACTTATTCCAGTAGTAATAATGGTTTAGATTTGTGTTTTAGTGGTAGTAATTTTGCACATCAGTAGAATAAGGAGTTTTTGGATCATTGCAGTTCTCTGATTTTGGGTTTGATACAGAGGTTAGGATCAGTTCTGTCATTCATATTTAGATATATTAAGTTTAGTTTGGTCATTATTATGCACTTGTTTACACTATAAGTCAAAATCAATCTTAGATCCATTTAATATGCACATCAGTTAGTGTAGGGATTGCGTTAGCTTACATTTAGGTGTAGGAATGATTTATATTGCTTAATTAGGTCTTATTAGTGCTAAAAGTATCAAATATGATCTGTTAGAAGCAAGCAAATTTCACAAAAGTCAAATAGCAAGATTTTCATAAAAAGTCAAATATCCAATTTTTGCTCAAACTGCTTCCACTTTTATATTTTTCATTCACTCACTTTAAGTCCAATTCAGTTGAAATTTTGAACTTAAGCACTTTGGTTGGTTGTAGTTATCAAGGTATTTTTATTTTATTTTTAGGATTTTTATAAGCCACTTGAATTAGAGCTCAAAGTACCCCATGTAGGGCCGTTTGGATTTTAGCGCTAGAACCTGCTTTTGTGCTTAAATGATTCTAGCTTGTGCTTATTAGGTTCAAAACAGTTGCAGTATCTTAAAATTGGATAGTTAAGATTAGTTTTAGGCTGTGGTAGCTTATGGTAGCTTATTGAGGCTTTTAGCTTAATTTCATGTGCTTATTCATATAAGTTGTGTGTCCAAATCATAGTTCCTATGATCATTAGTTGTTTCTTTTATTTTTCCTTGATTATCAGCATTAGTTTATAATATTCTGGAAGTTTTCATTTTTTCCATGGTCTTTTGATATTTTTCTGCATTTAAATTGAGTTTTAAGCATTTTTAATTAGCTTTAATTACAAATAAATCAGAAAAAGTTCTAAAAAAATAAATTTTCATTTTTACTAGATTAAGAAAAATATAAAAATCGAAAAAAATATTTTTTCATAATTTTCTTAGTTTAAATAGTAATTTTTATCCATTTAATTAGTTTAAAATTGTTTTTAAATCATAGAAATTAGTAGATAATTCAGAAAAATACGAATTTAATTCTGAAAAGTCTTTTTAGTTATTTTAGATTTTTAAAAAATAGTTTTATAATTTTCCCCTTTTTTCATAATTTTTAGTTTTTTAGTTTTATTTTTAAAATTAGATATTAGTTTTTAATTCAAATAAATTCAAGAAAAATCCTAAAAATTAGTTTTAATTCTTAGATAATTTTCAAATATCATTTTTAGTTAAATATAATTTTAGATCATTTTTAGGACTTAGTTTAGAATTATTTGCATTTAATTCGCGTTTCAATTAGTTCGTAATTTGCATATTAGCGTAATTAGTTATTATTCCTTGCTTCCCCATAGATTTAATTTCATTTTATGCTTCCCTTATCCCGTAGTTTAGAAATCATCATATTATCCCCTTATCTTATTCAAATCCCGATAATCGCGACGTGAGTTGAAAATTCCATTCAACCCTCGTTCGGAACGATCTCGGTGCTCAAACCTAACACGTTTGAGTTACCCACCATTACTACACTTCTTATTATTGATTTTTATCAAAATCATAGAGTGTCATAGTCTATGTCTTATCCATTGAAGTATTTTGGTGGTCAAATGGGTTGTTATATAAATGGTCAAAGTGTATGTAATAGGTTAAAGGGATGTTTGGATTATAGTCTATTTGTACCCATTTTGGGGTCAATCGGGTTATAGTCGTCTAGTATATTATAGCATGGTTTGTTGAGTGTTGTGGTTGTTAAAGTAAAATTATGTCAAGTCAATTATTTTAGTAGTAGGTTGTAGTGTTAGAAAGTGGGTCAAAACGGGTGTTTGGAAAACCCCGTAAGGTATGAGTTCGCGGGTTGATTAAACCACAAATATTTATGGAAATAATGTATTATGTTATGTTAAAGATTTCTGGAAAGTTTCATTAATTGTCAGTTTGTTAAAGTGTAACAAAAGGTCCGTTATAGATGAGTCTTTTTCACGTAAAAGTTTTAATTTTTTAGTCAAATCGGGCACGAGGCGTAACATAAATAACCACATAGATTGAACCATATTAACACCAAAGGGCCTTGGTACAAGAATCCAAGTACTATTTTTAGCTAACGCATTATACTCATCATACATAGCACTACGCCATTGTGGGTCTATTAGAGCAATTTTTAATGGAGATTTAGGAATATGGGAAATGAAAGACGTATATAAGGATAAACGATCAATGGGTTTGACAATGGTCGATTGAGACCTTGTGACCATGCGGTGAATGTGAGTTGGTTCGTTAAGGGATTGAGTCAAGGAGGTGTAGTGTGTAGGTTTGGTAGTAGGCTGTAAGGGGGGCGTCGTATTATTGGGTTCTGATTGGGTGGTTTGTTGTTGGGCTTGCGTGGATGGGCCAGGAGTGGAGGCCGATTGTACCGGAGTTAAAAGGGGTTTCTGTTGGATTTGCTCATGGGTTTGGTAGGTTGGTGGATCATTTTTTGGGCCCGGTTTGTGGGAGGATCGGGGTGCTGTTGGTTTGGTGGATTGGGTTGAGTTTGATTTTGAGGTCTGGTTGATGGAGTGGTGTCGGGAATGTTAAGAATGTGATTAAGGGTAGGGAGGATGTGGGTACTAAGAACGTGTAGGATGGTGGAGACATAGGTGTCATGGATCGGTAGGAAATTGGGTTTCATCAAAGGTGACATTTATAGTAAGGATGATTTTTTTTCTAGGTTTAAACAACGGAAACCATGGTGATAGGCTGGAAAACCTAAAAAGATACATGGGGTTGCTCTTGGTGCAAGCTTGTGAGGTGAGGGTAATAAAGACACCCAAAGATGCGTAAGCGGGAGTAGTCGAGTTCTTTTTGAAAGAGTTTTGTGTATGTAATTTCCTTGTTAATAGCAATGGAGGGGAGAAGATTTAGTAGGTAAGCGGCCATATGAAGTGCCTCAACCCAAAAGGAGGGTGGTAGATGTGCTTGAAAAAGAAATGTATGAATGACATTATTGATGGTTCGTATCATTCGTACCGCCTTGCCATTTTGTTGAGAGGTTTTTGGGCAAGAAAATCTAATTTGGATGCCACGGTTAACAAAAAGTGTGTGGAGCCGGTTATTGTCAAACTCACCACCATGATCACATTGGAAACTCTTGATTTCGTATTTAAATTAATTTTTTTTAACATACTTACGAAAATGCAAAAACTTATTGAACATGTCAAATTTAAAACGAATGGGATATATCTACAAATAGTGAGAAACAATGATCAAGGAAAAAGACATAATATTTAAAACCACTAGAACTAACAATTGAAGAAGTCCATAAATCAGAATGGTTAATATCAAAAGGATGCTCAACAATATAATCTACACTATGAAAAGGAAGTTTCACATGTTTGCCAAGTTGACAAGCATGACAAACATGTGGAGTCTTTTCTTTATTACATGAAATGAACTGACGCGAAACAAGAGATCGTAGCACGTTGTCATCGGGATGACCAAGACATTTGATGCCATGTGGAGGGGCTTGTGGATACAAAGGCAGTAGGGAGAATTGACGGATTGGTAACTGGATAAAGATCACCCAAGCTATCACATTGAAGAAGGATATGACGAGTCAAGAAATCCTTCATAGAGAAACCAAACGCGTCAAATTCAATAGTGCCATTATTATCCCTAGTAAACTGACGAAAAAATGAGATTTTTAATGATGTTAGGGGTGACATGTACATTATGAAGGTGAAAGGGGCGATGAATGGAATAAATAAAGTTATGTCCAGTATTGGTGACGGGAATAGAATTACCGTCACCAACATGTATGGATGAGAGTAAACGTTTATTGAAAATTTTACTTAAATTACTTGCATTAGAATTTAAATGAGAAGAAGCACCTGCATCCATGTTCCAAGTCGGGTCCTGGAGTGTCATAGTGCTAAATGCACTAGGAGGAGAAGTTTCTTGAGACGGGTACAAGACGGGTGCGGGTCTGAGTAAGCTGGGAAATTGAACATGTTGTTGGTATTGGTCCCCATAAACGGGCTGCTCGGTTGGTGTACTATTGGGTTGTGGGTAGTGCAAAGGGGAGGCAAAGGCCAGGGGGTTGGGCTGTGGTGTCTGATGTGGTATACGATTATGGCCTAATCGATTAGAAAAGATGGGTTGAAGGGTGTTGTTCCCGTATCACAAATAGAAAAAATAGCAATTAAGGCTAATCATGATCCATGACTTAAGCAAAGTATTTAGAAAAATCAGTTAAACAAGATAAGTAATGTAAATGCACAATAGATTTTTCAATGTTTATATTCTTATTAAAACAAATCAAAAGAATATATTACCCAAGTGTTTGTAGAACAACAATTGGGATTGAATGACAAGTATGGTGTGCACTCCTCACTAAGCTTAGGCTAAGTCTAAGCACAACTACACGGAACCACTAAACTATTTCAGGGACATAGTTGTATTTGGAGGAGTGAAAGTTGCTTGTGAATGTTTACACATTTAATGCACAAGCTTAGCTTCCACTCATTCCTTATGTCTATTTATACAAGTATGGGATTTGACTATATCTTAGAAGACAATACTTGATGTAAGCTACAAGAACAAAATACTGATGTATTTTGTCTCTATTTACAAGAAGCTATATTGGGTAAAAGACAATGTTGCTTTCTGATCATCAGTGATGACACTGATCTTGGTTGTTAGCCTTTCAGAGAATGTTTGAATTATGGTTGATAAGGACTCCTCCTTATGCGTTCAAACTTATCCCGCCTTGTTCCGCCCATTCTTCAGCCTTCTTACTCTTCAGTCTTTGTCTTCAGTGTTTGTAGTTGATGAGGAGTTATGGGATTCAGTGAGTTATTGTCATAACTCACTAAACCCATCATCTTCTTCTTGACTTAGTCTTCACCCTTTGAGTTCCGCCTCACTGAGTAGAGAAACTTTCTTCTTAGTCTCGTTATGAGTGTCCTGAAGATGACTCACTGAGTGACTATGCGGTCAGTGACTTGTTAGTGTTTAAGGTCATAAAAGCATGGGGTATTTTCTATTCAAATCCCAGAATTAAGAGGTTTGGGTACTGACTGAACCCAACAGTCTCTCCCTATTTGGATATACAAATAGCCTAAGTGTTTTGATCATTGTAAGTGAGCAAGAGGCTTCTTCTTACACTGAATGTACTAGTAAGCTTAATAAAGAACACTGATCTAACAAAATACATCGTTTATTAATAATCATTATAAGTCCCTATCAGCTAGTACAAAAATAAAAGATAGATACTATTGCAGTTAAGTCAGTCCAGTTGGTAACCAAGTGCTTCCAGCTTTGGCTTCTTTGAGAGGAGAGTTTCTTTATCAGGATGATCATTTATCTTCTTCCTCAGGTCAGTTCAGAACCTGATATTCTCAGTGGTCTGAATTTGAGATGCCACCATCAAGTAACTAACCATTGAAGCAATACCAGCCTTGTCGATGTCACTCCATCTCTGAAATGCAGGGTCTCCATAGACATCAATGAAGAAGAGTCCTTTATCAGGATGCTAAATGACTAAGTTGTTCACAAACTTTATGCCTTCAGGGAGTTCTTTGTTGCAATCAAAGCCAGGGACTTTGATTTCAGGTTCAGGCTCTATTATCTTTCTCTTTCCTTGGGATGATTTGGGTTGTGTACCTTGAGCTTCAGGGAGAACAGATTGAATACCAAGCTCAGTGGGCATTTTCCTCAGTCTTTCATACCTTCTGCTTAAAGATGTCACTAGGTCTTTAACAACCAAATTTATCTTCTTTTCTATGATAAGACCAAGTTCATCCAACCCAGTGATCCCAAAGTCAGTGAGTTTTAGAGGATCATGAACTTCAAAGTGCCTCTTGTCAATTCCCCTGTAGACATTCATTGCAAAAGGCTTAGATTTGTGGATGAATTTTACATCAGTGATAGGCTCAAGGTCTCTTCGGCTAGTCATTGTCTAGTTGTAATGATCCACCCTTTGTTTTCTCAGCTCTGCAGCTTTCCTGGCCTTTTCATCCCTTCTCTTCTTCAAAGCAATCATTTCGTCATCCTGAGCTTTCTTGAAGAGTTCACCGATTTTCTTGCTTTCCAACTTCTTTGGGTCAATCCCAATCTTTTCAGCCTCCTCATGAACAACCTTGATCATTTCAGGCTTAGTGATCCTTTCTTCTTCTATGACCTTTTTCAGTGCCTCCTCTCTAGAAACAGTCATGAGGTATGTTTTGCCATTGATATCGTAAGGGATCTTGATTGGTGCATGAGGATCCAGTATAACTTCTGATGAGGCATTTTGTAGCTTAGTACTTTGATCAAGTTCAGAAGTAGGGAGTATAGCTTTTCCTTTATCTTCAGAAGTAGCCGTTGCTAAAGATTATTGTTGTTCATGGTGTTGAGGTGGATGAGTTGAGATTGGCACAAACTCAATGGGTTCTTTGTTTGAATCCTACTTGTCTTCTTCAGTTTGCTCCCCCTCAGTGTGAGAGGGAGGTCTTTCAGTTGCAAAAGTATCAGTGACCTTCTCCCTCTCAACTTGTGCTTGAACTAAGGTGAGAGCATGAGTTGGATGCAGCACTGATGTGGAAGGAGTAGACTGACCCTTGAGGGATTGATACATCTCAGTCATCATGAGCTTAATGTCTAAGGTATCTTGTTGAGGTACATTAACCTTGGATTCAAGGGCAGCTTGAGAACCTTCAATAGTGGACATTCTAGGCCTGAGATTCCAGGCCATAAAAGTTGAGGACTTGACCGAAGCAGCAGTGTGCTGTTCCAAAATACTTATGCTGGAGCAGATGTATTTGACTGATGATTGGAGTGGTTGAAGATTAAAGCTCTTCAGGAGATTTGAGACTTCACTGATAATTGTAGTATTCTTGATATAGGCCTCAAATGCTTCAAGGAATTTCTTAGTATATCTAGGGTCGCCCTTGACAGCAGTCTGAATGGTGTCCAGCTTGGTGTGAGTCTCCTGAAAGGCCTTAAGGAACTTTTTGAGATGTTCATCCAGTGTATGTAGAGCTTGGTACATGTTCTCCCTATGCTTTCCATTATCATTAAAGTTCTCTTTAACAGAGGCTTTGAGATCGGCATAGTTAACAACAGCTACAGTGTGCTGATCCTAAAGTTCATTAGTAAGACCATCATAAAGGCGTTGATTAACCTTTTTCAGATACTGGACCAGTTTCCTCTCAGTGAGTGGAAGTACATTGTCATATCTATTCAACTCAGGAGGACAGGAAGATGAGCCTGAATCAGAAGAGGCATCTTCAGGAAGTGGTAACTCAGGCTCTGTAGATGCAAATTGAGGTTCCTGATCAGTGGATTGCACCTCAGTGTCCATATCCTCTCCAGCACGTAGGATTTATTCTTCACTTTCATTATCAAGCTCGTCCTCAGATTCAAGGAGAGCCCGAACATCTGCAATAGACTTAAAAATTGGTGATTGTGGATAGGGCCCCGTTCCATCAGGGTTGTTCTGCCCCTCTGAAGATTTAGGACCCTGATTATCTCTCTTGGTCAAAAGTGGTGATGTACGAGTGCCCTCATCGAGATGTGATTGTTGATGGACCCCTTCTCAGTGGAGTATTTAGGGTCCTGAACTCCCTGAGGACCAAGTTGTGATTTACTTGGTCGTTAATGGGATGTGATTGGTTGTGGGTCCCCATCTCACTGGAGTAGTACTGCCCCACCGAGGATATAGGACCCTTTTTCTCCCTGAGGCTCAGGCTATGATGTATCTGAGTCTTTAGCATGATTTGAGGGTTGAAATGGTTCATGACCCACTGACTTGTTTATGTCAGTGGTAGAATCAGAGGGTTTGCTCGAGGACACTGAGTGTGATTTCTCATTACCCTCCGTTGGCGGTTGTTTTTTGGTATGTGTGGTACTGGGCTCCGTAATGGGTGTCTTAGGAGTCTGTTCATCCCTAGGCTTAAAAGTAAGCGTAGGTTGTGCTCCAGAGGACCCAGTGGCGGACGACTTAGGTCTAGTCGCTCTTTGGGTCTTTCTAGACTTATTCTTCCCCTTTTTTAAAGGATAAGGAAGTGGAGACTTGGAGGATTCATCCTCAATGATTTGTTGCATGTAACGAGTCAGGACCACTGATGTAACCTCGGCGGGGCTCTGGAGAATTTAGACTTGTGGAGAACATCAGGGACATGTCAAATAACGTTCTCCTGACTATACTCAGAACCCAAGGCTTCTTTTAGAAAACATGATATAAAATGAGGATAAGACATATGTTTTTGCCAGGTCTTCTTTGAGAGTTTTGCAATAAGATCACTGAAAATCATTTCGCCGAGGTTGACTGTTCTACCTGTCATGAGATTAAACACAATCATTTGTTGAGTTGAGTTCAACTGCTCATTTGAGGATTTGTTCCCACCGAGGACCTGAATGGCAAAAGTCATCAGGACCCTCCAAACTGGTGAGAACCATGCTTTTAAAATAGGCGTTTTGGTCATTTTCCCTGGGCTACTTCAGGGTGTTCTTTGTCATATGGCCCTGACAAAAGAATTTCAGCCTTTACCTCCTCAGTAAAGGGGTTTGCTTCAAAGTTTTCAGTAAAATCAAGATCGGTGGTTTTGATGAAGGTCAAGAAGTCTAAAATCAATAATTTTGACCCGTTCTTCACCGTGAACTCGATTGTGGAGTTCTTGATGGGATCTGCTGTTTTAACAACAGCAGTGCACCAGAACTCCCTGAGGTAGTTGTGATATACACCTCTAGGGTTACTGTTAAAGCTTTGTTGAGAGACCAGTTTTGAAGAAACTTTGCCATATCCTTGTATTGAGAGAGATTTTTTGGGTAGGCAAAGTTTCTAACAACATTGTTTTTGAACATTTCAACACTCTCAAATGTGAATTCAACATTTGGAGCATATGTTAAAGCATTTGATGAAGCCATTTGAAAGATTTTTCAGGTTTCGAAAAGTTATCACTAAAAGAGGTTTTTTGATTTTTGCAAGATTTGAATAATTTTTAGAGAGAGATTTGAAACGATTTTTCTTACAAATGTGTATGTGCGATATGTTTGGTAAAAAATTATAGTGTGGCAAAAGTGGTGCAAGTTCAATCACGGCGTTAAATGATCCGTTTAGGTTACCGCATTTAATGCCACCACTATTTGAACCGTCGTATTCACAATTTTCAAGGGAAATAGTGGAGCAGTTCTGCAACAGCACTTTTGCAGAGATTTTGTCACAACATAAAATATCAAAAGATATTGTTTGTGAGTGTTGGCATTAAATGCCAAGTGGGGGAGGGCAATGAGTAGAAGCCATGTGCATTTGATACCAGTTGGGTATGAGGGGACATATATTCCTTATTAAATGTCATCAGTCACCTACCTAGGACATTGAGTAACTAAATACTTAGAGCATTTAGTTCTATAATAAATGTGTTTGACATCCAAGCACAAGGTTCCTGATTGAGATTACATTCAGTGAGAAGGTGTGTTTTTTGGGACTTTTATTCAGGGACCAGTGACTTTGCAGGATAGATTTGCTGAGATTGGGATTGATTATCAAGTTACTGACTTTCAATGTCAAGAATTCCCAATTAAGCTTTCAGTCTTCTGAAGGTGGGTTCATCCAAAGGTTTGGTGAATATATCAGCTAGCCGATATTCAATAGGGATGAAATGAAGTTCTATTTCCCCTTTCATGATGTGGTCCCTGATAAAATGGTATCTGATATCAATGTATTTGGTTCTTTGGTAAAGGACAGGGTTGTTGGAGATAGCAATAGCATTAGTGTTATCACAGAATATGGGTACCATCTTTTAATGGATGTCATAGTCACTGAGTTGACATTTCATCCATAGCACATTGGCACGGCATCCTGCAGCTGCCACGTATTTAGCTTCATCTTAGGACATAGCCACTGATTTTTTCTTGTTAGTACTCCAACAAACAAGTATTCCTCCAAAGAATTGACAGGACCCTGAAGTACTTTTCCTATCCATGTTGCAACCAACCTAGTCAGAGTCATAGTAACCTTTGAGGTCAAATCCTGAACATTTAGGATAGTAAAGTCCAAGATTTGGGGTACCCTTCAGGTATCTGAGGATTCTTTTGGCTGCAATGAGATGAGATTCCTTAGGGTCAGACTGAAATCTTGCAATCAGGCATACTGCAAATTGTATGTATAGTATAGAAGCAGTGAGATACATCAGTGACCCTATTATTCCTCAAAAGTATATTTGGTTGACTGATTTGCCAGTGAGATCTGGTATGAGATTATTTGGTGGGACCATTGGAGTCTTCATTGAGGCACAATCAGAAACCTCATATTTCTTTAAGAGATTTCTGGTGTATTTCTCTTGACTGATAGAGATTCCTTTATCAGTTTGCCTGATTTGTAGTCCAAGGAAGTATGTGAGTTTACCCATCATGCTCATTTCAAATTTCTTTGTCATCAGCTTTTCAAACTGTTTGCAAAGTGTATAATTTGTTGAGCCATGGATGATGTCATCAACATATACTTGGACTAGTATCACATCTTGTTTTGTCCTATAGATAAACAAGGTGTTGTCTATCTTTCCTCTGACAAACTTGTTTTGGATCAGCAAAGGCTGAGAGAGTTTCATACCATGCTCTGGGAGCTTGCTTTAGTCCCTATACGGCTTTGTCAAGCTTGCAGACATAGTCAGGGTACTCACTACTTTCAAAGCCTGGTGGTTGCTGAACATAAACATCTTCATTAAGTTTACCATTCAGGAAGGCACTTTTGACATCCATTTGGTAAACTTTTAAGTTCATGTATGTTACATATGCAAGGAAGATCCTGATGGCTTCCATTCTAGCAACAAGAGCAAATGTCTCATCATAGTCAATGCCTTCTTGTTGATTATATCCTTTAGCTACAAGTCTGGCCTTGTTTTTTTATGACAGTGCCATTTTCATCAGTTTTGTTTCTGAAAACCCACTTCATTCCTATGACTATGACATCTTGGGGACATTTGATCAGTGTCATGACTTAGTTTATGTCAAACTGGTGAAGTTCTTCTTGCATAGCCTGAACCTATCTAGGATGTTTCAGAGCCTCTAAAACACTTTTGGGTTCAACTTCTGAGAGAAAGTCTTCATACAGACACTCATTAGCTGAAGCTACTGATAACTTAGCAGCCATGCTCCTGAGCATGCCTTCAGTGGGCTCTCCAATGATATTTACAAGCTCAATGTCTTGAGATATGGTCCACTTATTTTGTGGTCTTGGATCTGAGCTTGATGAGGTCACTGGAGATTGAGGAATGGGTTCAGGAGCTAGAGCAACAGAAACATGAGGTTCATTAGATGAGATAATTTTTTTTTCAGATTGAGATTCATGAATTTCCGGTTCCTGAACATTTGGTTCAATATGACCTAACCCAGCAGAAACTAATGGAGTATCAATGAATTCACTGATGGTTGGTTGAGGGAGATTTTGAGGTATAATGTAGTAAGAAATGTCAGCATCTGCTTGATATTAACACGAGGAATTGTTTTCAGAGTTGAACTCATCAGGAGGATATCTAGATGAGTCATCAATTCCTATTTCTTCTACAGAGGTGTTAGAGAACCTAATGCTTTCAAAGCTCTCATCAAAGGTGACATGGAAGGTTTCCTCAACTTGTTGTCTTCTGGTGTTGAACACCCTGAAAGCCTTAGACATCTGTGAGTTACCTAAGAAGTAGCCATCATCATCTTTTGCATCAAACTTGCCTAAGTGATCCTTGTGATTGTGAATGAACATAGGACACCCAAACACATTAAAGTAGTTGATATAGGGAGCCTTCCTTTAAAGATCTCATAGGGAGTTTTGTTGTGTCTTTTGAGAATGATTGATCTGTTATGAGTATACCAGGCTGGCTAAATAGCTTCAGTCCAGAAGTGCTTTGAGAGTACTGAGCCATTTAGCATGGTTCTAGCAGCCTCAATGAGAGTTCTGTTTTTCCTTTCAGCTACCCCATTTTGTTCATGGGGGTATAAGGAGATAAGAAATTTTGGGAAACCTCTTTTTCATCACAGAAACCCTCAAGCTCCTGATTCTTGAATTCAGTACCATTGTCAGTTCTGATTTTTTTTACTTTAATGTCATTTTGGTTTTCAATCTTCTTGATGAATGCAATTATTGTATCAGCTGTCTGACTCTTTTTGGAAAGAAAATATACCCCAAGTGTATCTTTAGAACTTATCAACAATGACAAGGGTATACTTCTCACGCTGGATTGATCTAGGACTTACAGGTCCAAACAGATCCATATGCAAGTGGTGAAGGCAACTCTTGATTGAAATTTTTTTTTTGTTTTCAAAGAGGCTTTGTGATGTTTTACTTTTTCACAGGCAGAACATGGTTTATCCTTTGCAAATACAAGTGATGGTAAACCAAAGACTTTGTTTTGTTTAGCCAAGTTGTTGATATTTAAAATTCAAGTGAGATAGTCTCTTGTGCCATAGCCAGTTGATTGTTTCAGTAGATTTGGCAAAGAGACATGTTCCATTCTGAGAGAGAGTTGACATGTCTAGTACATATACATCATCTCTCCTAGGAGCTATGAGAACAACTTCTTTATTGGCATTAAAAATAGTTCCTTTTTTATCATCAAACTACACTATGTATTTTGCATCACACAAGTGACTGACACTGATGAGATTAGACTTCAGACCATTAACATAAGCAATTCTAGAGAACACTATACCACTACAGTTTACTGAACCATAACCTTCAGTGAGACATGGTAAGTTATCACCAAATACTACCTTAGGTCCTGGTTCTTCTACATATTTGTGCAGATATTCCTTCACACCGGTCATGTTTCTTGAACATCCACTATCTAGATGCCAAACAGGCTTCCTGTCATGTCTCCATATAAATAGTAAACTGAGTTAGTTCTCTTGCTAACCCACTTACTAGTGGGCTTTGGTATGATGGACTGTTTGAACTTTGTAATGGACTCATGGTCATTGGTTGAGTGAATAGTGCTACCACAGGTTTTACACTTGCTTACTGAGGAGGACTCAGTGATGCTGGGTGATTTTGTGCTTCTCCTTGCATGTATGACCATGTCATGTTGAGATGTATCATGTGCTGGATTTCCACATATTTCACAACAGGAGTTCATGAGACAATCATCAGGATGATGGTCATTAAAACCACAATGTAGACAAGGAGGAAAAGGTTTAGCTTTTGGCCTTTGAGCCTGCTTGGATGATGAAGCATATTGGTGACCAAGGTTCATATAATTTGCTTCATTTAGTGACTTTGTATATTGTAAGTGATCAGAAGTTTTGTGATCTTCTGTTTTGCAGATCATGCAAAAGAGAATTCTGTAGCAATTATCAGTGGTATGACTTTTATAATGGCATAGTTCACACTTCTATTTGGGCTTGGAGTTGGTTTTTTACATGGAGGAACTTGAGGAGATTGACTTTGGTTCTGTGATTATTGAATCAGGAACCTTCTGAGTTGAGTTCATATTTTCACTCAATTTCCTCACAAGTTTAGTCAGCTGTTTGATTTGGTCTTCTTCAGTAGGAACTGAGGATGTGGAAGTCTCAGTAGGAACTAAATCTTCTATGATTGGTTTTTCAGGTCTTTTCAGTATTGTTCTACCAAGACTTGATCTTTGCCTAGGAGAGTGTGGGGTGTATTTTAATGGAGTAAGCTCAGAGTTAGGTGCAGCTCCCTAAAGAGATTTCAGAGGTGGAAGTGGTGCTTGTGATTCAGCTTCAGACTCAGTGATGGATTTAGTATGACTGGGTACATCAGGGAGTCCAAGCATGTTCTTGAGTGCCTGAATTTCAGGTTCAAGTATTCTTCAAGAATCGAAGTTAGGTAGCTTACTATGAGGGTTTACCCTTTCAACCAAGTCACTGGGTTTAGATATTGTCTCTTGACTAGAGAGCCGACCAGCAGACACAAAAGGTTTGGGATTTTGATCTTCAATGAGTGGATCATTGAGTTGATCCTCACCTAGTATTCTCCTTTTATTACTAGGGGTTTGAACAGTTTCATAGACTCTAGGGTTCTTAGTGGTCCAACTTTCAATGACTTGTTTTTCTTTCTTAAGTTCTTCCTGAAGAGCTTAATTTCGTTTTACTAACTCAGAGTTTTGAATTTGAAGTGTAACAGCCTCAAGTTTGGCTTGTTTTAAAATAAGAAGTTCATCTCTACACTTATTTAACTCAAAGCTTAACTTGTTATATTTGGAAAATAGATTTAATCGTTGCTCTTCAACGAACTTAAGATCAACATTTATATAATTCATGAAAGATTGCCAGTCTGAATCATCATCCATGTAAAGTAAGATGTTTACCTTCTTCATGGTGATGTTAACCCATTCACCATTTCTTGCATGATTCTTTCCAACTGCAAGCTTGTCTTTTTCTGAGAGAGCCATCAATGCACTGACTTGCACCATTTCATCATCTGAGGAAACTGGCTCTTCATCCCAGTCAAAGACTTCAGCTAAAAGGCCCTTGTTTTTTCCCTGCACAGATTTAACATTTTGTGTAGTTTCTCAAGGAGTGGCCTCAAGAATAGCAAGTTTGGCTTTAGCTTTCCTATATTTTGCTTCAAAATCAATAGTTTTGTTTTGGTCAGACTTATTTTGATAAGTTTGAGGAGACTGAAAAAGCTTTGGTTGAAACTTGCTAAAACCTAAGGACTGGTTTGACCCTGAGGGCTTGTATGAGGGTTCTAAAACAGTTTTTGAAAAACAATCTTTTGCAAAGTGACCCTTTTTGTGACATTTAAAGCACTCAGTGTCCTCATTGGCTTTAGCATTTGAATTTTTTTTGTTTCTTCTTATAAATCTTTTTGAATTAGTAAGGAGTGCCCTTTCCTGAAACTCATTATGTAAGTCATTCAGGTACTCCTCACTAGTTCTTTCATCAACCTTATCATCAGAGTTTTCTTGAAAATCCTGAACAACAATGTTTGAAAAGAAAGCAGTTGAAATGGGTGTTGAGGTAGTTGTCATGGACTTTTTAACCTCCTGAGACTTCTTTAAATCAGGGTATCGTCTATTGATAAGATTATCTTCATAGATGAACTTCCCATAGATTTCAGGAAGTTCAAGAGTTTGAATGTGATTTGTATTTCTAAGTCCCTGAGAGAAGTTCAACCATTTCTCAGGGAGACTGTTGACAAAACCTACATTTATTTCATGTTTAGATAGTTTGACACCATCATTTGCCAATTCATTCAACAGGGTCTTATAACGGGTGTAAGTTTGAGAGAGGGTTTCAGAGTCTTTGGCTTTAAAGGTGTTGTACTGACAACATCAAATAGTCCTGAATATTAAGTGTCAATTTCCCCCGATAATGCTTGTAATTTATATCATTTATATGGATTTACGCTTGTTTTCCATTGTTTTCCACTTTCAGGTAAATTACGAGCATTGGAGCTAAAGAGACGCGGAATTGGAGAAATATCAAAGATTTATCATAGTATGCTGACTTTGAAGAAGTTAAAGCGTAACTCATCTCTCACATTACGCCGTAACTAAAGCGTGACTCAGAAAACCAACTCATCAGAAGGTTACGGCGTAACTCTCCCCAAAGACTACGACGTAACTATATTAGGTCAAATGAGGTTCCACGCCGCTGATAACTACGCCGTAACTATTCTACCAACTACGGCGTAACCAAGTAATATTGAAGAATATGGCGTAACCACTAATAAGGTTATGCCGTAACAAGCAGATCTAGTGCAAATAACGAAGGAGTTGAAGATTACGGCGTAACTCTTATTCTAGTTACGCCGTAACCCAGATCTGGCCTATAAATACCCCACGATTTCCAGCATTTCAAATCATCCCATTCCACACACAACAACCAAAGAACGTGGGAAGAAGCCAAAGGCAGATCTAGAGGAGCATATGGAGCTGTCTCCAAGGGAGAAATAACTCCCCTACGATAAGCATTAGCATTTTATCTTTTCTTTACTTTCGATTCATGTATTTCGTAAATTTGAATATTGAATTGATTTGTATGGTTAATATGAGCGGCTAAGCACCTCTTGGTGCTGGCCTAGTTATGATTCCATAATTGTTTTGTTTGCGTTTACATTACTTCCGTATAATTATTTCTAAGTGTATGCGTGCATAGTTTATTGGTAGCTACCCTTGTTTCTGTAGTTTTGAATGGCGGTAGAGGCTAGTTGCTTAGGAGATATGACCAACTGACCCTAAGTGAGTAGACTGAGACGGGAAGGGTAATATATGACCAACTGACGACCCTTACTACTTGTGTGATTTGACCAACTGATCACCTACCGTTTGGATGAACTTAAGAATTAGGGGGTGAGTGTTTAAGTTGCTAATGCCCGTGCACTCACTATTATAAGTCTAGCATGTAGCGGTACTTAATGACTTGGCTTAGGGGACCAGGAACAACAGGACTTATGAGGGGACACTTGACTTCTCCTGTGGTGGCATCTTTGCTGATAGGTTAGGGCGAATTGACCAAATGCTGTCCTATCGACTTTGACCCCACCTGAAGTAATTGGAAGTAAGTAGACGTAGACATTACTAGTTAGGAGCATTAACTAGGTTAGCACCACTCTCCTCTATTGATTAAACCTTTGTCTTTTATTTGCTTTAGTAGTTAATTAATTAATTCCTTTTCGAAATCATTATTAATCTGTGACCCCCAGACTTAGTAATAATCCAACACACATAGCTCTTGGGACGACCTCGGTTTTACCGAATACTACACTACACACGACCGGGTACACTGCCCGTTAGTGCATTAGGGTAGACCATAGGTATAACGAGACTTTATAAATATTAAAACCTGGTCAGTAAAACCTGCATTAAGTTTTTGGCGCCGCTGCCGGGGAGTTATATTACGATTGCTATTAAGTCTTTCATTTTCATTTTGTTTTAAACTTTTCTATTATTCTCAAGATCATTATTCGAGTATTCAGGTACCATGGAAGTTGTTAACATCGATGACCTCACTCTTGAGGAATATTTGGCGTTGATAAGAGCAGAACAAGGGTCGGGTCTCGTAAGACCGGCAATTGGAGTGGATGTCCATTTCGAAATTAAAGACCAATTTATGAGGGAGCTTCGTGCTAACCCTTTTTCAGGAAACAGGGACGAGGATGCATATGAGCACGTTGAAAATGTCCTATACATCGCAAGCCTTTTCAACATTCCAGGCGTGTCTTATGATGCTGTTATGCTAAGGGTATTCCCCATGACTCTTACAGGAGCTGCCAGAAGATGGATCGAAAGATTGCCCGCCGGGGCAATTAATACTTGGGCTCTACCTAAGAAGCATTTCATTCAAAGGTATTGTCCTCTGTCAAAGATTTCTAACAAGCTTTTGGAAATCCATAATTTTAAACAAGAAGATGATGAAACGTTGTATCAAGTCTGGGATAGATACAACGATCTCCTTTATAAATGTCCTACACATGATCTAAACAACCAGCAAAAGGTTAACATCTTCTACAAAGGAATTAACGTAAGTACAAGACAGATGTTTGACTATCAAAGACCTATTCCAAACATGACGCCCACCCTCGCTATTGAAGCCATTCAAAAAATGGCTGATCATTCTCAAAAATGGCACGACGGAGGAAGTAAAAGAAACCAAGGCGGAAGTTTCGATGGAATTGCAGCAATAACCAACAAGCTTGAGAATCTAGGTCGAGATATGCTAAAAATCAAAGAAACTGTTCATGCCATCCAAGTCGGCTGCGAAAACTGTGGTGGGGGACATCTGACTAAGAATTGTCCTAAAATTGACAAAGAAGATACGATCGAGGAAGCTAAATATGGAGAGAATAGACCTTTCTACGGGGATAATCGTAATGGGTATCGTGGAGGACCCCCACCGTATTATGAGCGTAATGAAAGAAGAGCTAACTTGGAGGAAATTATTAACAAGTACCTTGTGGATTCAACCAAGAGGCAAAAGGAGCAAGAAGAATGGCTGAAAAATTTCCAAGATAATACAAACAAAACCTTTCTTCCCATGACATATCACTAAAAAACTTAGAAACTATGATTGGAAAGCTTGGCGACGAGGTACAAAGAAGAAATGAGGCACAAAAGAACAAATCTACAATATGTAAAGCTGTATTTTCTGAAAATGACAAGTCCTCCGATGACTCAAATACTGAAGGCGAAAGTGAGTTACGCCGTAATCACATCTCAGAGTTACGGCGTAACCAGAATACAAGCAATGACATGGGTACCAAGATCGACAACTCTAAAAGGAAGAGTCATTGGTGTAAAGCTGTTGCAATTGACGATAGAGAATGCCACAGCTTATGGGCCTCTTGTGACCCTCGGAAAACCTGCGATGGAGGAGTTGATAAAGAGAGGGTAAATAATGACAGATACATGTGGACTACACTTAACGACGAAGAAAGGTTAGCTAAATTTTCGATTAACGAAGTGGAAGGACCACCTATCAAGCATTAGTGCAGAGCCTTACTCATCACGGAAGATGAGATTACTCAAGCTTGGCCAACTTGCAACCCCTTTCGTGAGTATTGCAACGGAGGGGGTAATGTGAAGAACGAAGTTTGGATATGCCCACATGAATCAGGGAGGCATGACGTCGATTTTGGAGATCTGTCATTCAGAGATTGGTACTCAGTAAGGTTCGGGGACGCAATAATTAATTCGGTCTTGTTTAGAAATACGGAACTCAAATATGAAAAACATATTCTTCAAGGAAAAACCATTAAGCCCCTCGACGATATTCTTCTGGAAATGACAGTGACGAAGGGACTCAAAATCATTGGTGTGAACAAATTAAAACCGCTGACGAAAATGTTTGGGCTTCCTGCAACCCTTTTGAGTATGAATGTGATGGGGGAAGCAGCATTGAGAGAGCTGGGGAAGACGAGTTCCTATGGACCTCGAATAATGATTCAGAAAGAACAGAATTTCCTTGGCCAGATGATCCCGGATTTGACGATTGGGTCCGAATCAAATACGGAAAAATTGACGCGTTAACTAAGGAGAAAATCTGGAATGGATGTATGAGTAAAGATCAACCTAACGACGAAATTCCAAATGGAAAATCAGAAGATGACACCAAGGACTCATCAAAGAAAGAAAAAGAAGAATGCAAGCAAATACTCGTAGAAAATTCACCTAACGATGACCAACTTAAAGATACCGATTCCGACGACGATGATTTTGATTACCTCGAGTTACAAGGTGAAGACAGTTTCATTGACCCCGATGATGAAGTACACGAGAAAAGAAGATGCAAACTTCTTGGCATCCCGTTTAAAGAGACCGCCACCAATTATAGCCGAAAAATATGAGTCACTCGATACCATTTAGGACCAGAGGAAAAATTTTGCAAAATTCGGAAGATTGAAACTAAAGAATACCTCCGCACTGCCACAAATGTCGGTTGGGTCAGGCGAAACTTGATGAAAGACATGGAGGAAGTCGGGCAAGTCCATAGGCCCCCATAAAGCCCCGCGTCTCTGAGTCTAACTTAAAGATTCGTAAATAAAGAAAAATGCTCTTTCGGGAGACAACCCGAATTATCCCTTTCTTTTGTTTTACTTCAATTTATGTAGGGTTTTATGTTTTCTAACCATTTTTGCAGGAAACAAGGAAGTAATTGCTGCTGCAGTTTGTTGATCTGACCATAGTTACGGCGTAACTCATCTTTGTGATTACGCCATAACCAACCTTTTGTAGCATAATTTTAGACGCATTACCAATTACGGCGTAATACCATCTCAGTGGTTACGCCGTAACCACTCGCTTTGCAACTTATGTCAGGTTTTTCCAGTTACGACGTAACTCTCTCAAAGAGTTACGACGTAACCTTCCTCTGCTTTACTTCTTTCATTTTAAAACGCAATAACCTTGTATTAGTATTTTAAATGAACTTTGTGGGTGTGTTCCCTGTAAACCCTCACGAGACTTCACTCGTCCACTTGGGACACCAAGTGGTTTAAAAGGCTTGTTGCATATGCTAAATGCAACAGTGATTCCTACGAAAGTGAGTTAGGTTTGTTTTTCATTTTTCATTTTTTCTTTCTAGAATTATGCTTGTCGGTAGTGTGATTTCAGGGATTGAAGTTTGTTCATGATGCTTATACGAATGCACGTCTCTTCTCCGTGGGCCTTCTTTTTTTGTGAAGTAAATTTCAGGGAAGTTCTCGCTCTAATTCTACTTTTCTCTTCACCTTTATTTAATGCTTAGTACAAGGGACTTTGTACAATTCAAGTGGGGGGACGGGAGTAGAATTATCTCTTGAACATTATTTTGCCCTCGTTTTTCTAGTTTATTTTGAAAAATTATGCCATTTTTAAAATTTTGACATGTTTTTCTTAACCTAACTAGATTAGACCTTAGCCGAGCACATACAACCCTTGATATGATATGGTGAGATTAGCCTTATCCGTTTCCAATATTTTACCCCAAATCCACCAAATTATGAGTGTGCCGGTAGCTTGTAAACTTTAGAACTTGGCCTTTGCATCATTTCGAGACCATAGAAGAGGTATGTTGAGTTAGCTCGATGTATTTTGAATTTTCAGTTTTAGAAGGCAATATTATAGGATCATCACCCAAATAGCTTACCATTGTGTGTCTATCAATTAGTCACCTCGACTTCTCGACCCCCATGTGAAACCCTTTTGTTGCACTCACCTTTAGTGCAAGATACCCCTAGATACACCCATCTGAGCCATTCCTTTCATTTTGTTAACCCAATATATTGTTTCGATACATCTATACACCTTAGCCTACCCTGTAGTCTTTATTTGTGATTGGGAATTCATCATTTGCCTAAGTTCAAGGTTCAAGTGGAAAGGTTCGGAAATCACGCTTTCGTCGACGAAATATTTTTGAAGATCAATGAAGACCCCCCGAATTCCCATAGTTCATCTCAAGTGGGGGGATATTATGTTTAGTTATTATTGTTATGTTAAAAAAAATTGTTATGTTATTGTAAAGTGCGATGTTATAAGCACTATGAGCTTTATAGATTTAGTATCGAGGAGGCCACCTCGGTCACATTCGAAGATTGGAGTTGGTAATTATGCCAACAGTTGGAGAAAAGGTAGTGTGCCCATCACGACGTCCTCTAACGACACATCTACCTAGTATTTCATGATCCGGTTTCTTGACTTCAAAGCTTGAACTTTGGGCGGACAGTAAGTGGTGATGACTTGGTTATAGACTTAGACAATCTGCTTGATTTTTATTTTACCCCATTTATATATCCCATGTCTTATCCTACCCTTTAGTCATGAAGCGTGTCTAGGTGATGCAGCGAGAAATATTTGGTGTCTTGGCAATGGATTTGGTCATGTATCATTGATTTTGTTCACTTCGCCGTGACATGTTAGTAAGGACGAGTCACCCCTTAACCTTTGTCGTGTCTACCCATATTGCCTTCGAGAATTGTTTAACCCTTAACTCTAGTGGTGGAGATTTGTGTAACCGCCAAGCTTATGATAGAATACATGTTATGACTGTGCGATTGAGTGATCACCCCGAAATTGACACTTAGAATAGTTGAGAGATTTGAGTGTTGTGTTCCCATTTCGTGAGGTGTTCGGCTTTGTTTTATTCTAGCATAAGGGATTTGTAAACTTATATTTTCCAAGTTTTGGGAGATATCTTTTTAGGAATCTTTCTAATAAGGTCTACTTGAGGGCAAGTATAGTTCAAATGGGGGGAATTTTAATAACATCAAATAGTCTTGAATATTAAGTGTCAATTTTCCTCGATAATGCTTGTAATTTATATCATTTATATGGATTTATGCTTGTTTTCCATTGTTTTCCACTTTCAGGTAAATTACGAGCATCGGAGCTAAAGAGACGCGGAATTGGAGAAATATCAAAGATTTATCATAGTATGCTGACTTTGAAGAAGTTACGGCGTAACTCATCTCTCACATTACGCCGTAACTAAAGCGTGACTTAGAAAACCAACTCATCAGAAGGTTACGGCGTAACTCTCCCCAAAGACTACGACGTAACTATATTAGGTCAAATGAGGTTCCACGCCGCTGATAACTACGCCGTAACTATTCCACCAACTACGGCGTAACCAAGTAATGTTGAAGAATACGGCGTAACCACTAATAAAGTTACGTCGTAACCAGCAGATCTAGTGCAAATAACGAAGGAATTGAAGATTACGGCGTAACTCTTATTCTAGTTACGCCGTAACCCAGATCTGGCCTATAAATACCCCACGATTTCCAGCATTTCAAATCATCCCATTCCACACACAACAACCAAAGAAAGTGGGAAGAAGCCAAAGGCAGATCTAGAGGAGCATACAGAGCTGTCTCCAAGGGAGAAATCACTCCCCTGTGATAAGCATTAGCATTTTATCTTTTCTTTACTTTTGATTCATGTATTTTGTAACTTTGAATATTGAATTGATTTGTATGGTTAATATGAGTGCCTAAGCACCTCTTGGTGCTGGCCTAGTTATGATTCCATAATTGTTTTGTTTGCATTTACATTACTTCCGTATAATTATTTCTAAGTGTATGCATGCATAGTTTATTGGTAGCTACCCTTGTTTTTGTAGTTTTGAATGGCGGTAGAGGCTACTTTCTTAGGAGATATGACCAACTAACCCTAAGTGAGTAGAGTGAGATGGGAAGGGTAATATATGACCAACTGACGACCCTTTCTACTTGTGCAATTTGACCAACTCATCACCTACCGTTTGGATGAACTTAAGAATTAGGGGGTGAGTGTTTAAGTTGCTAACGCCCGGGCACTTAATATTATAAGTCTAGCATGTAGCGGTACTTAATGACTTGGCTTAGGGGACCAGGAACAACAAGACTTATGAGGGGACACCTGACTTCTCCTGTGGTGGCATCTTTGCTCATAGGTTAGGGCGAATTGACCAAATGCTGTCCTCTCGACTTTGACCCCACCTGAAGTAATTGGAAGTAAGTAGACGTAGACATTACTAGTTAGGAGGATTAACTAGGTTAGCACCACTCTCCTCTATTGATTAAACATTTGCCTTTTATTTGCTTTAGTAGTTAATTAATTAATTCCTTTTTGAAATCATTATTAATCTATGACACCTAGACTTAGTAATAATCCAACACACATAGCTCTTGGGACGACCTTGGTTTTACCGAATACTACACTACACATGACCGGGTACACTGCCCGTTAGTGCATTAGGGTAGACCATTGGTATAACGAGACTTTATAAATATTAAAACTTGGTCAGTAAAACCTGCATCATGTACTGATAAGGATTTAAAACGTACACTTTTAAGGGGTTATTTAAGCCCTTAATAGCCCACTTTTATATCCGTTATTGCTTAATTTCGTTCCTTTTCACTTTTTAGGTCTCTTGGAAGCAAAATGCTGGAATGATGTATTTTTGGACGAAAAGGAGTGAATATATGAAGAAAATGGCTAAGTCAAGATCAAGACACTCAAGCTGCTGGAATTACACCTGACGGCGTCCCAAACAGAGGGCGACGCCGTCCCTCTTTATGCAATTGAATTTGTGACGACTCAGTAGCGATTTTGCTATTTTGCACCTCACGGCGTCAGGCTTTGAAGAGTAAGGGCGTCTCGAAGACTTTTCTTCTCAGAAGGCCTAGATCCAGATTCAGACGACGTCACTGCTGAAGACTGACTGTGTCACAACCACAACGTGACGCCGTCCCAATGATGACTTGGCCAAGACGAAACCCTAATGACGGCGATCTGACGGCGTCCCAGCTATAAGGTGACGCCGTCGCAGTTGTAAAATTATATATAGAAATCGAATTTTCTGAATTTTAGGAGGTAGACTTACGGAGTAAAAACCTAAAACGATTTGGGTCCGGTTTGGACAGTATCTTAGGGTTCTCATACCCTATTTTACATCAAGATAAGTAATTTACTTCATTGATTTCATTATGTCTTCGATTGTATGTGTGTATGCTTGCATGTTTAACATGTCCGGCTAAATTTCTTGTGTGTTTTCTTAGATCTATGAAACCTAGTTATTAATTATTGATTGGTTGTCTCTTATCTTAATTGCAATTGGCTTAGGATTGCACTAGGCCATCGTTGTGTTTTTAATGCTTGAGTAATCTTTGTGAACCTTAGTTTATAACCGCCTAGCATAATTGTAGGCTAAATATCCAAAGATAACCTTAGAGTTAGTTTATGAATCCTAGAGATTTTGTAGGCAATAACCTTAAGGTATTCTCAAAGATTTACGGATAAACGCATAACCTACGACCTTAGAAGACACAACGCGTTAAAAATAAGGACGTGACAATTCAACCACCAATAAAAGATAACTAGGGAGTAATAGTATCTAGGTAGACACATTTTTAATCATCATACGCGCACACTTCAAATAGACATAGACTACCCCTTAGTTTAGATAATTAGATAAGAAGAGTAATTGGTAGAAGTACCAACCCCCAAATCCAAACCCCGATATTTTACCCTTAGCTTTCTAAAAAAATATAAAAAGATAAAAATAATTTTCCTCAACTTCAAACCTTAGCATAGTACATCTCTCACTAGCATTCCTATTCCCCTATAGAACGATATCAATACCTGGGGCTTACCCAGTACTACACTACAACGATTAGGTTCACTGCCTATGGTGTTGAAAAACATGCTCGACGAAAAGGAAGTTCCTTTGACCCCGAACGCGTTATACGCGCATCAAGTTTTTGGCACCGCTGCCGGGGAATAGAATAGCTAGTTAGATTTCCATCTCGTTTAGGTTTCCTTGCTTGATTCCTATCAAGTAAGCTTTTTTCATCATGTAAGATTTTCTCATTTTTAGCTTCCTCGTAGTCTATCCCCCTTCTTCGTGACTTTGTTAGTAATCCCATCACTTTTCATCATGGAAGGTGATAACCCGCCAAGAGGCCGTACTCTTGGTGAATACTCTAGACCAAGCCACCAAGGCTATAGGAACACTATTGAGCTCCCCGATCAAGCTCAAACTACGGCCCTGCGATCCGACACCATCCAGTTGTTGCAAAACGGATGTGCATTCCATGGACTTCATTCCGAAGATCCTAATCAGCATCTCAAGGACTTCCTTAAAATCTTTTATTCCATCGACCTTGATGCTACCACACGGGAGATCACACGCTTGCGTCTCTTCCAATTCTCTCTACGGGACCAAGCTAGTAATTGGCTTGAGCGACTTCCCGCCGGATCCATCTCAAGTTGGGATGATCTCACTACTGGTTTCCTTGCCTAATTTTTCCCACCGGGGAGAATTACCAAACTTAGGAATGAAATCTTGATGTTCCAACAACGTCAAGGTGAATCTCTCTACGAGGCATGGACTCGATTCAAGGACTTGCTCCATAAAGTCCCTCATCACGGCATCGATCTTTGGCTCCAAGTCCAAATCTTTTATGATCAAGTCAACTTCTCAACTAAGGAATCCATCGACCAAGCGACTGGTGGCAAACTTAATGATCTCACCGCGGAAGAATCGTGGGGTACAATAGATGACCTTACCCTCTGTGACAACGAAAGTTGGAATGACCCCCGTGAGTTGCCCAAAACCGTCAAGGCAATCTCCTTGCCTCCCATTGACTCACAAACTTTTGATCGTAGGATGCTCGAGCTTGAAGATCAAGTCAAATTCCTAATGAGCTCCTACAAAAATCCTAAGTCCTCACGCCAAGTGAACAAAGTCTCTTCGTTATGTGAGCTATGTAGTGGTCCCCATGACAGTCGTACTTGCACGAGACTCCCCAAACAAGCTTCCGTTGACTACGCATCCTCGCGTACCAATGGAATGGGAGGAAGATTCCCCACAACACCCGGACCTAGGACTTTCAATGATGCCCGAGAAGCAAGGAGGGGCAAACCCGAATATAATTGGGAACAAACCAAAGAATTCACCTCTAATGATTCCCTTCTGGTCCCACGGCTCTAGCCAAAAAAACATAGAAGCGATGTTGCAACACCTAGTTACATCCCAAGAGCTCAAATAGCCAAGCTTTTGAACCGCTTTAACCAACAACAAGCCGAGATGAGTAGGAAGATATATAACCTTTTGAAAGCCATGACCAATAGTGATAGGAAGACCACCGAAAAGGTTAATGCCATCTCGACTTATTCTCCCGAATCTTCTAGTGTGAAAATTAAGGACCCAAGTAAGTTAGCCAAGCACATTCAATTCGTCAATACCATCACCTTAGTAAAACCAAATAGAACTAATGACGAAGCAAACCATGAGACGGCACTTGAGGTTAGTGAAACTCCTAAGGAAGAATTTACCGATGACGTAGATGAAGTAGGTGATGAATACTTCAATAAGTTTCCTACGGAAGAAGAACTCTCTCGCCACAAACTTAGTACGCGACCTTTGTCACATGTATGTTAGGAAAAGCCCTCAGATCAAATTTGGGAATCCTTGATCAAATTTGGGAATCCTTGGAATCTCAACATACCATGTTGCATAGGACATCTTTTCGTGGCAAAGGCCTACATTGATCACAAGTCCCTAATAAACATCATGACTAGCACCTACTATAATTGGGTAATGAAGAAACCTATCCCAAATAGGAAAGACCCTGATGATCCTAGGGTTAGTTATAATTTTCTTGGTAGAGTTAAGGGATTGCCCGTCTATGTAGGTAGTTTCATGTACCCTACGGATTTCATAATTGTGGAGGATATTAGTACGGCCATAGATCCTAGCTTGTCCCACGCAATTCTAGGAAAGCCTTTCATAGAAAACACAGGGATGACTTATGATCCGTCGTTAGGTATAGTTAGATTCAAGGATGAGACCGATGACGTAGCTTACCAAATGCCATTTAAGATTGGGAAATTTCATCACTATCCAATGATGAAAAGGAACTTAAGCTATCGGTCTACTATAAGAATGAGGAGGATAAGGAGAAAGGAGTAGATTATGTGATGAATAAGATTTTTGGGTTCTATAAGGATTGCTTGAAACTAGGACAGGAATATAGAACCGATTAGGGAGAAGATGACTTCTTAGAAAGATGCATAATAGGGCATTACTATAACATGAATAGAGACCGTCATGAGGAAGAATGTGACGGAAGTGAAGTTACGTAGGAACACGACTTCGAGTCTAGCTACAAGACTCATAAATAAAGAAAAGCGCTTCGTGGGAGGCAACCCATGCTTAATTGTTTGCTTGTATATCTTTTCTTTATTGTTTATTCTCATGTTTAAATTTGTGAAAATGCTTTATTTTGTCTTTAACCTCGTTTTAATTACATATGAAGGTATTTTACAAAAAGGATAAGTGTAGGGAAGATTACACACGTTTTTAAAAGAACGTGAACATGAGAACTACGATTATTGAAAATGATATATATGTGTGTTTGTTAGAGTCAAATGCTTGTATCGAGTCATAATGGATGTTTTGCAGGAATTTTTCCAGATTTTAAAGGTGTAATTTTTCCAGAAAAACGCAGCAGACCAGTTTTTGTCAGGATATCCTGACGGCGTCAGGATTGCAACTTGACGACGTCAGGAGGAGCAGAAACAGCTTATCTAACTTTCTCTCGTTTTTTATGCTACTTATAAATTTTTGGAAATTCTCAGGTCTTAATTTTCCAGAAAATCTGCAAACATCCATTACACAAGCATTATATCCTAGTTTAGTAGAGTCATATATAGTTTTACCGCCGATTTTACGCGAATGTTTCGTCTATTTTATTAAAGTGTGCAGGTTTTATTTATCAAGAAGAGGAAACATAAGATTGGATGGAGCTTTTCACGCATACATTCTTCTTAGAAGGAATTTAACCACTACTTCACACGGATCCTACCGAGCTAATCAGGGGAGTATTGGTTTCTTTCTCTTTTAATTACCTTCCATTATCATAACTTTGATACTTTCGGGGAACATTGGGGACAATGTTCAGTTTAAGTGTAGGGAGGGAGAATAAAACGAGAACTTTGAAACTATGCTTATCCTTGATCATGTGTCTTGTTCTATTTCATTTGTGTAATAAACCATGAGAGATATTTGTTAGGGCAATTTTAGCACCAAATTTTAAATTTTTCATGACATGTACGGGGTGGGTCTTTAGTCTTAATAAAGCGTCTCATGGATAGGAGTTATATGACTAGCACAAAAACCCTTTACCACTCAAATTCCACCCCAAAAATGTGAGGTTCGCCCCTAGATCTATAGGAATTAAAGCATTCACCTTTAATGCTTCGAGAGTGTACCGGTAGTATAATAGATTCTAGAACTTGTTTTGTGATGCATTCCGAGATCGCTAGTGAGACTACACTTGTGTAGTTAGGAATAACTAAATGATAAGAGGCATTAGGATAACCCTTGTTTGATACCTGTATTATAATTACTTCTTCCACATCGGTTGAGTAATTCCCCACACCCTTGCGATGTACTCATCTTTAGTACACGATACCCTTTGTTAAACCCTCAGAGCCTATCCTTTTTCGCGGTTCTCGTGATGTTTCGGTTTTCTGGAATATCAATGAAGAGCATTATTTACGATCCACCCCCAAATGTACACCCAAATCACCTCAGCTTACCTTGTATGCACTCACTTTTAGTGCATTATTGTTATCATACTAAACCCTTAGTTCAATTATCTAGTTACTTGCATGGTTGCTAAGTCGAGTCATATACTTTGTACACAGTTTTGGGACGATTAGGTTTTGGGTAAAGTTAAATTTTATGGAGTGACGGGAAAAAACGTTAAATTCAAATTCCCTTTATTTACGTAATTGTTAATACAAATATCGTCATTAAACGTTATTTATATTTTTGATCTTTACCTAAGTTTTGTTAACGACAAAAGTAAATTTAATTTGTATAAAAGCTTAAAGCTTGTCAAGTTTAATAGATATTAAAACAAGCTTTCTCAAACAATATCTTCATCATTTAAGCATTTACATTGTGACTTATCATATCTTAATATGAGTCCAAGCATAATGTATGATAGTAGTTTTTATAATGTTTTAGTTTCTTAAAAACTAAACATTACTTATGTATTTGCATATTTCTAAAAATAGAAAAACAACACATGACATCATGTGATGCGTCATGGAAATCATTGGAAGATTTCATTAGATATTTTGTGTGGATTTGTACTCTTCATATCTTACACAATCTTACATAGATATGGTTGACTTTGGCAAAGATGTTGATATCTTGCTGTCAGACCCGGCGGCACCAAAATCCACAACGGGCGGAACCCTTTAAGGGGTCCGCGGTCCGTGGATGCTGCTGATGGTTTTGGCTATAAATAGCAAAGCCAAACCAAGTACTTTTTCATCCCTTTCTATCATACTCTCTTACATATCTTCTCTCTAACCTTTCTAACTCAGTTTTATATCATATTAGTGATCTCTTTTGTAGCAAAGAAGATCAAGTCACATTCAATCTTCAAACGAGAAGTTGGAACTCTTGTTTGTTTAGTGTTGTATGATCTTGTGTTGATTCATACTTCATTGTTGTATTAAACCATCATAATCTTGTGAGTGTGAGTGGTTAGTATTTTAGTCCTCAAAATACATTGTGTGTGGGAGTGGGTGTACCCTTGGAAAGAACTCGACATCTAGCTTAGTGTCGGAAATAGTGTAAGCGAAGTGTAAAGGTTTTCTCCGCCGGTGAAAGGAGCTTGTTGACTAGTGAAGTTAAACTCTCGAGTGTGAGACTCGGGGAGTGGAGTAGGGCAAGGAAAAAGAGTCCTTGTAGACCGAACCACTATAAACAACTTGTTGTGGTTTGATCATTTCTTTCCTTATTTACTCTTTACATATTGCTTTCATATTTTATTAACATATCTAAGATCAATATCAAATTGATCTTTCAATAAGTTTCAAAACAAAGTTTTTAATTGGTAAACTATTCAACCCCCCTTCTAGTTTTCTACAATTGGTACCAGAGCCTCGTTGCTCAAGAATTTCTAAAATAATTTGTATTTTATAAACTTGAAACGATCCATGGATTCTGAAAACTTTAAATAAGGGCAATCTATGCAAAGACCACCACTCTTTGAAACCAATGGATTTATCTATTGGAAAAACCGTTTTGAAACATATGTAAAATCAAAAGATATAGATCTTTGGTTTGTTATTGTTAAAAGGGATTTTAGTTCTACAACAAAGGATATTTCTGTTGATGAACAAAAGAAATTAGTTGCTAAAAATAATGAAGCTAAAATGATGCTTTATAATGGTTTACCTAGAAAAGAATATGAAAGAATTTTTATGTGTGAAACCGCCAAAGATATTTGGGAATCTTTGATTGTTACACATCAAGGTAATTCACAAGTCAAGGATAACAAAATTGATCTTCTTGTTCAAAAATATGAACAATTTGTTATCCCTGAAGATGAAACCATTGATTGTGGCTTTGCTCGCTTTAATACTATTAATACATCACTTAAAGCACTTGATGAATCTTTTCGTAGTAAGAACTTTGTCAGGAAATTCCTTAGAGCACTCCATCCCAAATGGAGAGCTAAAGTGACCGCTATTGAAGAATCAAAAGATATCTAAAAAATGTCACTAGACGAGCTAATCGGTAACCTCAAAGTACATGAAATGGTGATGGAAAAAGATTCGGAGATCATCAAAGGAAGAAGGGAGAAGATAAAATCCGTTACTCTAAAAGCAAAGGCGGAATCAAGTGATGATGACGAATCTTGCTCCGGTAGTGAAGATGAGGAGTATGCCATGGCCGTTAGAGATTTTAAGAAGTTCTTTAGAAGAAGAGGAAAGTTTGTAAGACAACCTCGAGAAGAAAAGAAGCCATTCCAAAAAGATCGAGATGACAAAAAGGGTAAAGGTGAAAGAACGTGTTTTAGATGTGGTGATGCAAGTCATCTCATAGGAGAATGTCCCAAGCCGCCTAAAAGCAAAACTCAACGAGCTTTTGTAAGTGGTGCTTGGAGTGATAGTGAAGACGATGAAGAATCAAGCAAGGAAGAGATCGCTCTAATGGCACACGAGTCAAACGAGGTACTTTCCGACTCTTCTTATTCTTCTATTGATGATGACACTTTGCAAAAACAATATAATCAATTGTGTGAGCTATGTCTAAAAATCATAACTAAAAATAAATTTTTAAAAACCAAAAAGGAGTTTTTGGAAAATAAAGTTTATGAGTTAAAAGAAAAAGCAAAAAGACTTGAAAAAGGAAAAGCAAATGACGATGGTTGTAAATCATGTCAAGAGCTTAATCTTGAAATAGAAAAACTAAAGCTCACACAAGATGTTCTAATCGAACAAAATTCTAAATTTAAAAGGTTTAACAAAAATATCGCACTTGCCGATGAAATAGTTAAAATACATAAAACACCAGGAGATATGAATGGGCTAGGATTTAATGAGGTATTAATTCCAAAGAGTCAAAACAAAACGGCCGAAAAGGACGAACAAACTGTCAAAACTGTTGCAGTACAGCACGGACCAGACGGACCCAAAATAAGGGTTCCGTCCGTTGAACCAAATGGTGTCGTGGGTACTTCAGCAGGACAGAATGTTTGTGATACGGACGGTAGTGAATTTGTCAAAGTAACAAAGAAAACCAAGGATAATGCTAAACTAAAACCAGCTGTTACATCAGGAGTAGGACTTGCAAAAAATGAATTTATATCAAAAACTACTCAACAACGACATAAAACACCTTTTGCCAAACGCCCCTTTCCTAAGAGCAACCACAACGTACATCTCAACTACCAACACAACGGTTGGAATCAAAACTTTCCTAGACCATATCAAACTCCAGATTACATGTCATGGAACTCTTACCCATCGTTTCCATACATGAATCAAATAAATGGTATGTTTAACCCAAACGGACCCATGAGATATTGGGGACCAAATGCTTGAGTTATTTGCTTCTTAGGTATGCTTGAAAGTTGGATTGGAACCTGATGAATGGATAAAAGATAGTGGATGCTCACGACACATGACGGGCAACAAAAGTCTCTTCTCATCATACCAAGAGTATGACGGAGGTAATGTCACTTTTGGTAGCAATCTCAAAAGCAAAATCATTGGCAAAGGTACGATCACTCATAACTCCCTAACTATTGAAAATGTTGCTCATGTAGATAGGTTAGGATTTAATCTACTTAGTATTAGCCAATTATGTGATAAAAAGTATAAAGTACTATTTGATGAAAATGGTAGTAAAATACTAAAAGATGGTATCACCATCTCTAAAGGAGTTAGGAAAAATAACATATATGTCATGAAAATAGATAAAACATCTAATAACAAACTTTGCCTAACAACGTTAGATGATAGCTCATCTCTTTGGCATAGACGCTTAGGTCACGCTAATATGAGACTTATACAAAACCTATCTTCAAAAGAGTTAGTTAGGAATTTACCAAAACTTAAATATGACCAACACTTTTGCGACGCTTGCAAAATTGGTAAACAAACCCATAGTAGTCACAAATCTAAAAATATGGTGTCCACATCTAAGTGTCTAGAATTATTGCATATGGACTTGTTTGGTCCATCCGCTATAAGAAGCTACGGAGGCAACGTATACACTTTGGTCATAGTAGATGATTACTCAAGGTTTACTTGGACGTTGTTTTTGAAAACCAAAAATGAAGCTTTTGATAAATTTGAAATTCTTAGCAAGAAAATTCAAAATCAACTAGGTCCGAGGATGGTCTTCCAAGCTCTCATCTTCAACCTCATGAGTATTATGCATCTCTTCCCGAGATTGAGAATGAATTAGCGGAGTTCAAACAAACCAAGGGGATGTTCAAGTGCCTTGGTAGAATGATGACCAAGATCTACAAGAAGTTGGATAAGTGAAAATTGTCTTAAGGAGCGTTTGGAACAATACTTTATCTCTAATGTTTGATACTATTTGGTTGTTTTTATTTTGTAGGATGATAATATAACTTAAAACAATGATGTATGCTAACAATCTTATGCAGGGAGATAGCACAAGTATGCTATCAAATTTTACCCATTTTCACTATAACGTGAAAATCACTTAGCCTTGCTCAAAATCCATGCTCCATTATGTTTATACTTGTGTTATTTACTTTTCCTAACTAGAAATGTTTAGTGTCACAAGTTTTGAGAAAAATTTCAGGTTTCGGAGAAGTCCCCGACACCTATAAATGTACTCTGTCAAGTTTTCTGCACTGCACGGATCAGACGGCACCAACGATTTGGTTCCGTCTATTATGAAAAATGGTACCGCCGTATCTGTACAGGCGGACCAGACGGCACCCTTTTTAGGGGTCCGTCCATGTAAATTTTTGGTGCCGTGGATCCTCCATGTAACTTTCTGAATTTCGACTCTTTCGTGATTCCAAATTACCATCCATTGCTTATAAGTCAATCCTAACTAGTTTATACACTTATTAGAACTAGTATAATTCACTTGGGTATACAAGAAATCCATTTCCCACCAAAATTCAAAAATTTTAAAAAATCTACCCAAGGAGCCCTTTGGCATAAAGGAAGGAACCAAATTTTTGGTACCTTCAAATCCGTGGGTAATATGATTGTTAGGAAATTCCACTCATTAGAACACATTTATTGCAAATCTTTTTTTCTTCACTCCATCTCTCTTGTATGGCTTGACTTGGGTGATATGACTAGCATTCAACCCACTTCCAAATCATTAGGAACCTCATCTCTTCAATGGTTTAACATCAAATCAAACACATTTCTCCATAATTTTTCACTTCTATAAATTGAGAGGTTTTACCATGATCATCCTCACACCTTCTTCATTCTTACCATCATCTAGCAAAGAAAAACACAAGTCAAAATGACAAAATCCTCTCCTAAACCTTGCAAGAAAACCGCTAGAATTAGCGTGAGGCCTTGTTGCTTCGTAAACCTAAGCTCCTCATCCGAGTCTTCTCCACTCACAATCTCCTCTCCCATCCGAGATGATACAAGCCTTACCTTGGCTACACCTACTCAAACACACATTGTGATCACCACTCCACCACCTACAAAAACACCAACTTCACCTCCACCGGCACCCATCCAAACATCCAAAACACCCTCACCATCTTCACCACCAAAGTCTCCAACTCTCATTCCTATGGAGTTATTTTCAACACCACCCACTTCTCTAAATCCTTTCTTGAAGGACTTAGATGACTTGCCACCTAGGCCAAATCATCCACCACCATTGCCATCCTTTGGCACAATTGAGCGGATTGCTCATGAGTCACCTCGGTCATCTTTTGACCCAAACACCCCATTAGGGCCAAAACCTCTTCTCTTCCACCCCATCTACAAAGACATCCATGGTCCTTTGTATGGGGACCAATCACTCTCCACATCAATGTCCCCTCACTTAGAGGACATTGAGGAGTGCATGTGGGATGCTAATCCCACAAGAGAGGAGATTCAAGCGGAACTCCACAACCTCCACCAATTCAAAGGCATGGTGGATTCTCACCTTAGTGAGACTATGCAAATGCAAAATGCTTTACTAGCCTCCATCATGACCACCCCAAACATCCCCACCAACACCAACACATCTACCATTCCACCACCTCAACCACACCAAACATACTATCCTCCTAGGCATGGTTGCTCAACTAGTGAGCAAACGGCCCAAACCGTTGAACGGACCCGGGTGATGGTCCATGACTTTCAAGAGAAAATGAGGTTCATCCTCAATCACATCCTTGAGCGCCTCAACGCTCTTTCTCATCCACCATCTCATTAGGATGGTCATAGACTAGCATTTCTAAGTTTTTCTTTTTTTAGGATTATTTTCTTTTTCTTGTACTAAAACACATCATTGTGTTCTCTTTTCATGATCCTTATTCATGAAAAATTTTAACTAATGAATGGTGTTTATTATATTGTTGGTGCCATTACATAGTGTTTGTAAATGCTTGTGAATGATCATTATTACTAACATTTTTTTTTGTAGCTTTATTTTCACAATCCATGTATCTTCCCATTAAGCACCCAATTTAGGGGGAGCTTTGATCAAGGGGGAGATAATGGCTCGGGCTCATTACATTCCGCATCGCCTCTTCTTTTTGTTGAGACAAAAAGGGGGAGAAAATATAGAACTTGTTTATATTTGACTTTTCTGAAAAAGTCAAACTGCAGACTTTGACTTTCTGAAAAAGTCAACATCATGCATCAACTAGTGAATACTTTGACTTTCTGAAAAAGTCAAACATCATACACTTGCATTATCATTTCCTTTTCAAGTTCTAAAATTAATATTTTTATAACTCTTGCACAAAGTTTGTATCTTTTATAAAAATAAAATTTATATTTTGTCCTCAACAAAAAGGGAGAGATTGTTAATACAAATATCGTCATTAAACGTTATTTATATTTTTTATCTTTACCTAAGTTTTGTTAACGACAAAAGTAAATTTAATTTGTATAAAAGCTTAAAGCTTGTCAAGTTTAATAGATATTAAAACAAGCTTTCTCAAACAATATCTTCATCATTTAAGCATTTACATTGTGACTTATCATATCTTAATATGAGTCCAAGCATAATGTATGATAGTAGTTTTTAGAATGTTTTAGTTTCTTAAAAACTAAACATTACTTATGTATTTGCATATTTCTAAAAATAGAAAAACAACACATGACATCATGTGATGCATCATGGAAATCATTGGAAGATTTCATTAGATATTTTGTGTGGATTTGTACTCTTCATATCTTACACAATCTTACATAGATATGGTTGACTTTGGCAAATATCTTGATATCTTGCTGTCAGACCCGGCGGCACCAAAATCCACAACGGGCGGAACCCTTTAAGGGGTCCGCGGTCCGTGGATGCTGCTGATGGTTTTGGCTATAAATAGCAAAGCCAAACCAAGTAGTTTTTCATCCCTTTCTATCATACTCTCTTACATATCTTCTCTCTAACCTTTCTAACTCAGTTTCATATCATATTAGTGATCTCTTTTGTAACAAAGAAGATCAACTCACATTCAAGCTTCAAACGAGAAGTTGGAAGTCTTGTTTGTTTAGTGTTGTATGATCTTGTGTTGATTCATACTTCATTGTTGTATTAAACCATCATAATCTTGTGAGTGTGAGTGGTTAGTATTTTAGTCCTCAAAATACATTGTGTGTAGGAGTGGTTGTACCCTTGGAAAGAACTCGACATCTAGCTTAGTGTCGGAAATAATGTTAGCGAAGTGTAAAGGTTTTCTCCGCCGGTGAAAGGAGCTTGTTGACTAGTGAAGTTAAACTCTCGAGTGTGAGACTCGGGGAGTGGAGTAGGGCAAGGAAAAAGAGTCCTTGTAGACCGAACCACTATATACAACTTGTTGTGGTTTGATCATTTCTTTCCTTATTTACTCTTTACATATTGCTTGCATATTTCATTAACATATCTAAGATCAATATCAAATTGATCTTTCAATAAGTTTCAAAACAAAGTTTTTAATTGGTAAACTATTCAACCCCCCTTCTAGTTTTCTACAATTGGTACCAGAGCCTCGTTGCTCAAGAATTTCTAAAATAATTTGTATTTTATAAACTTGAAACGATCCATGGATTCTGAAAACTTTAAAGAAGGGCAATCTATGCAAAGACCACCACTCTTTGAAACCAATGGATTTATCGATTGGAAAAACCGTTTTGAAACATATGTAAAATCAAAAGATATAGATCTTTGGTTTGTTATTGTTAAAGGGGATTTTAGTTCTACAACAAAGGATATTTCTGTTGATGAACAAAAGAAATTAGTTGCTAAAAATAATGAAGCTAAAATGATGCTTTATAATGCTTTACCTAGAAAAGAATATGAAAGAATTTTTATGTGTGAAACCGCCAAAGATATTTGGGAATCTTTGATTGTTACACATCAAGGTAATTCACAAGTCAAGGATAACAAAATTGATCTTCTTGTTCAACAATATGAACAATTTGTTATCCTTGAAGATGAAACCATTGATTGTGGCTTTGCTCGCTTTAATACTATTATTACATCACTTAAAGTACTTGAGTTGCTGGAATTACACCTGACGGCGTCCCAAACAGAGGGCGACGCCGTCCCTCTTTGTGTAATTGAATTTGTGACGAATCAGTAGCGATTTTGCTATTTTGCACCTGACGGCGTCAGGCTTTGTAGAGTAAGGGCGTCACGAATCCTTTTCTTCTCAGACGGCCTAGATCCAGATTCAGAAGACGTCACTGCTGAAGACTGACGGCGTCACAACCACAACGTGACGTCGTCCCAATGATGACTTGGCCAAGACGAAACCCTAATGACGGCGATCTGGCGGCGTCCCAGCTATAAGGTGACGCCGTCGCAGTTGTAAAGTTATATATAGAAATCGAATTTTTCAGAATTTTAGGAGGTAGACTTGTGGAGTAAAAACATAAAACGATTTTGGTCCGATTTGGAAAGTATCTTAGGGTTCTCAAACCCTATTTTAGGTCAAGATAAGTAATTTACTTCATTGATTTCATTATGTCTTCGATTGTATGTGTGTATGCTTGCATGTTTAACATGTCCGGCTAAATTTCTTGTGTGTATGCTTAGATCTATGAAACCTAATTATTAATTATTGATGTGTTGTCTCTTATCTGAATTGCAATTGGCTTAGGATTGCACTTGGCCATCGTTGTGTTTTTAATGCTTGAGTAATCTTTGTGAACCTTAGTTTATAACCACCTAGCGTAATTGTAGGCTAAATATCCAAAGATAACCTTAGAGTTAGTTTATGAATCATAGAAATTTTGTAGGCAATAACCTTAAGGTATTCTCAAAGAGTTAGGGATAAACGTATACCCTACGACCTTAGAAGACACAACGCGTTAAGAATAAGGACGTGACAATTCAACCACCAATAAAAGATAACTAGGGAGTAATAGTATCTAGGTAGACACATTTTTAATCATCATACGCGCACACATCAAATAGACATAGACTACCCCTTAGTTTAGATAATTAGATAAGTAGAGTAATCGGTAGAAGTACCAACCCCCAAATCCAAACCCCGAGATTTTACCCTTAGCTTTCTAAAAAAATATAAAAAGATAAAAAATAATCTTCCTCAACCTCAAACCTTAGCGTAGTACATCTCTCACTAGCATTCCTATTCCCTTAGAGAACGATATCAAGACCCTAGGCTTACCCAATACTACACTACAATGATTAGGTTCACTGCCTAGGGTGTTGAAAAACTTTCTCGATGAAAAGGAAGTTCCTTTGACCCCGAACGCGTTAAACGCGCATCATGTACTCAAGTTTCAGGTCCATGATACTGTTTTCCTTCCATGTTTGCTTGGTTGTACTACAGCTAATGTCTGATTCCATTACATCATCAGAGAAACATGATATAATGATGCTTTTGAGTCTTTGGTCCTGATTCACCACCCTTCTCTCATCTTGGTTCCACTGAACTTCTGGTTTTAGTAAACCTTCAGCCGTTTTAGGGACAAATGGACCTTCATTAATACATTTAATGTAATAAGGTTCCATCCCAGTTAAGTAGCAAAGCATACGCTTTTTTCACTTGTTAAATTTTCCAACATCAAGTCGAGGGGCAACAGCAGCATAGGCTCCGCCCTTTTTATCGACAAGTTGGGGAACTTCACTTTCAGCCATGTTAGGATCCTGATTTTAAAAACGTTTTGAGCGGCTTAAAAAAGGTTTTATAAATCAGCCTGATCTGATACCACTTGTTGTTTCTGTATCACAAATAGTAAAAATAGCAATTAAGGCTAATCGTGATCCATGACTTAAGCAAAGTATTTAGAAAAATCAGTTAAACAAGATAAGTAAAGTAAATGCACAATAGATTTTTCAATGTTTACATTCTTATTAAAACGAATCAAAAGAATATATTACCCAAGTGTTTGTGGAAAAACACTTGGGATTGAATGACAAGTATGGTGTGCACTCCTCACAAAGCTTAGGCTAAGTCTAAGCACAACTACACGGAACCACTGAACTATTTCATGGACATAGTTGTATTTGGAGGAGTGAAAGTTGCTTCTGAATGTTTGCACATTTAATGCACAAGCTTAACTTCCACTCATTCCTTATGTCTATTTATACAAGTATGGGATTTGACTTTATACTAGAAGACAATACTTGACGTAAGCTACAAGGACAAAATACTTGTGTATTTTGTCTCTGTTTACAAGAAGCTATATTGGGTAAAAGACAATGTTGCTTTCTAATCATCAGTAATGACACTGATCTTGATTGTTAGCCTTTCATGGAAAGTTTGACTTATGGTTGATAAGAACTCCTCCTTATGCGTTCAAACTTATCCCGTCTTTTCCCGCCCATTCTTAAGTCTTCTTACTCTTCAGTCTTTGTCTTCAGTGTTTGTAGTTGATGAGGAGTTATGGGATTCAGTGAGTTATTGTCATCACTAACTAAACCCATCATCTTCTTCTTGACTTAGTCTTCACCCTTTGAGTTCCGCCTCAATGAGTAGAGAAACTTTCTTCTTAGTCTCGTTCTGAGTGTCCTGAAGATGACTCACTGAGTGACTATGCGCTCAGTGACTTGTTAGTGTTTAAGGTCATAAAAGCGTGGGGTATTTTCTATTCAAATCCAAGAATTAAGGGGTTTGGGTACTGATTGAACCCAACAGTCTCCCCCTATTTGGATATACAAATAGCCTAAGTGTTTTGATCATTGTAAGTGAGCAAGAGGCTTCTTCTTGGATATACAAGAAGCTATATTGGGTAAAAGACAATGTTGCTTTCTGATCATCAGTAATGACACTGATCTTGGTTGTTAGCCTTTCATGGAAAGTTTAACTTATGGTTGATAAGGACTCCTCCTTATGCGTTCAAACTTATCCCGCCTTGTCCCGCCCATTCTTCAGTCTTCTTACTCTTCAGTCTTTGTCTTCAGTATTTGTAGTTGATGAGGAGTTATGGGATTCAGTGAGTTATTATCATCACTCACTGAACCCATCATCTTCTTCTTGACTCAGTCTTCACCCTTTGATTTCAGCCTCACTGAGTAGATAAACTTTCATCTTAGTCTCGTTCTGAGTGTCCTAAAGATGACTCACTGAGTGACTATGCGCTCAGTGACTTGTTAGTGTTTAAGGTCATAAACACTTGGGGTATTTTCTATTCAAATCTCAGAATTAAGGGGTTTCGGTACTGACTGAACCCAACAAAGGGTCTGTTGGGTTATACGAGAAGAATAGTAACCAGGTGGAGTGTAATATGTATTATTTTGGCCAAAGTGATACGTACTAGAAGGTTTTCCAACACTACTGTTTGTGTTATTTTTGGCTTGTAACCCCGCCTTATACCGGTGATCATGAATAAACTTGCAACGATTACCGATTTTGTACGTCCCTTTATTAAAGTGGTTACATAATTGGGAAAATTTTAGAGATTTATTATATTGAGTATTTGTGTTACCTTTTGGTGCCAATGGAAGAGGAGGTGGAGAAGAGATATCTACGGCCATTGATGCCAATTTGGTTGATTTAGGGGTGAAGTTTTGGTGCAGCAAAAAGTGGGCGAGGAAATTAGTGATCGTTACCAACACGTATACAAATAGAAATTAGTGACTGTAACAGTGGCACACATAATCAAAAAAAAATTAAATAAACCTCTAGTAGCAGCGTAGACAACGTTGCAATTTGTAATGCAATTAAGGAATACCACTAATGGCCTGTTTGGTTGGGTACTTTAGAATAAGTTTTGCACTTGACAAGACATATAGTATTGCTTGGTTCTTTCTTTGGATAAGAGGAATGGAATTAGAATAAAAATTTGATAGTAGAAAATTTTGCTTGGTTTTGCTAGGTTTCATGTACTTTTGTTGGCCCAATGTTATTTTACACTCTATGCCATGTGAGACCTCTATTTATATTATTTCATATTAATAATATTTTTATTTAAAAGTTTATTATAAAACATATTTAATAAATATATTTTCTCTCTTTTAAACATACCTCAAATCTAAATCTTATACCAAATATAAATCTCAATCCAATCCCACTTATAAACCAAACGGACCCTAAATAACTAGATCTAAATCTTTGATTAGTATATAATAAAATTGATGGCACGTTAATCAATACCATAATTGATGGAAAAGTGTGACCAAACTTTATTTTCACAATCACACGAACCAATGAGATTGCAAGAGTTTCTTGTTTCACGGTAATGGGCTAGGAATAAAAAATGGGAGAAGACCAAATATGTGTTATATTGATAGGGTTTTAAGAGATTTTACGAGAGGATCGGAGAGGCTGCGATATCATGTAGAAGGCTATGATATATTTCCCTTGATTTGTTATTGATAATCACTAAATAATATATAAAATATTAAAGTATTTTACACTATGAGCTAGACCTTATTACAGCAAAATACATCAAGCCTATCTATATATAATAACAACTAATACAATTTGTTATAGGTTCGGTAATAATTTGGTACCGTGCTTAACCCTAAAATAACCCCTTTCTTAGTTTTATAGAAACCAAACGTATACTTACGCAAAGCGACGATATATAACGGCAAATAATCATAGTTTCGAAATGATGAGTTTTGTTCGACCCTTGATATAAAGTGTGTAATTTTTTAAATACAAAACGTATATTTGTTTTTTAAATTAATATATAATATGTTTTTTAAAAGTTGACAAGTTTAGCATTAATCAAGCTTAAGATGTATTAGAAAATATTTAGAGTAATTTAGAGAAACTACGTTAATTAATATTTTCAAGATTCAAAATTTCAAAAATGAGCATTCACTTTATATAAGAAATATAGATAAGAATAAGTTGCAAAAATCAATTATTGTGGTTTGTTTAAATCGGGGACGTTGTTTTTAAAGCATCAAATGTAGTCGTTCATGTAGAAAGTTTGAGTTAAATTTGTCTCTACTCTCTAACCAAAGTGAGTTAATTAGAATACCCTTGTACTCAAACCAAAAGTTCACATCAATTAGATGAACTACGCTTTGCAATTTCAAAGTTACAAAGATAACATTTACGATGTGAAAAAACCACTATGACGATTTTTGCAATTTACTCTAAAGTTAATACAATGAAGTGTGAAACGTACAATAGAGCCATCCATGGGCGACTCAAGCCTAACTTTAAAACGATGCCTTTTGAATATTTTGTTAGAGAATTTTTGACCGTTTCTCAAACTGTTTAGATCTATGGAATGAAACCAGGTCGATCGAAAACGTTTCTGCGGAAAACAATGGGAAACAAATAAAATCAAACTCACTACGAGATTCGAGCCTTTTAAAGACGACCATAAGTTGTCTTTAAAATCCCAAATGTCCTCTTAAAGGTCTTTAGTCGTCACAAAAGGCGTTGTCGCTAAAGTGTTTTAGCAACGACCAGTTAGCAGAGGCGGAGACATGAAGGGGCAAGGTGGGTACGTGCCCTTTTAGTGAGAAAAATTGTAGTGTAAATTTTTAAAAATATTTTACTGTTTTTTTAATTTGCATCCCCTCCCCCCACACCCCTAACGAACCAATTTGTAATGTATTTTTTAGAAATTATTAAAATTTGCCCCCTCGACCATAACTTTCTGGCTCCGCTCCTGCCAGTTATGCTTTTAGGGAGGACCAACGGGTCCCACCTCGTTTCACGCCAAAGATACGGAAACACCTTTAGGGACGAAGGTGTCATCGTTAAAGGCTACCCACTAACTATATCATAATTAATAAATTTAATAATATTTTTAATTAATTAAATTTATTTAAATTAAATAATAAGTTCATAAAAAATAATAAATAGCGAACGGACATTTAGCGACTACAGAGTTCTGAACACACATTTAGAGACGACGTCATCGTCCCTAAATGTACCTGCACTGCTGATCTACTACAAAAACATATTTTTCGTAAAAATCTACCTAAAACCGTCAAAATGTTTATCTGAAACACATATACAAATTTATTTCAAAGCATTCATCCATTCAAACATTCCGAAACAAGAAGTACAAAGTTATAATCTCGATCCTAACTAACGATACGATTCCTAATACTGTATATCCATACAAATACATACCTAGAGTTTAAAAAGTTATAATTCATACCAAACATCAATACAAATGTATATAATACCCGGTATTATCATCGTGATCATTCCCGCCATTCCCGCTGGGGGAGAATAAAGCGACAATATATCAAAATTTGGGTGATTGTTCAAGTAAGTCACAAATTAATTGCGTGTTGCTTCTATTGCATCGGTCGTCCCTCTAGTTGGCCTAAATGACATCTTCCTCCATCTTTTGAGTTCTTTCCCTCACAATATCATCATCTTGTTGTTGCGGCAATGGCATATGGCTTTATGATAATATCAAATAGTAACATGTTTTTGTTATTAAATTCCTATGATTATTGCTCGTTTTTATAGCATTTATATGATATTCGGTACTTATCTACTATAAAATTTCATTTTATTATTTATTAACAAGGGAGAGGTACCTGCCGCTCTGCGGCAGGGGTACCTTATAAAGGTTGGTTATGTGTGTTGCTGAAGGACCCGCGAGTTGCGGCCGAGTCTTTTTCAACGTTTTAGTTTTGATGGGTTTCGCAGATGTTGTGATTTGAGAGTAAACTTCAATAGACATAAACACAAATAATGAAACAGTTGTTACAAAACAATGACCTGTATTACTTTCTTATATACATACAAAACGAAACATGCTTTTGGATATCATACCGAGCACTTGCCGCGATGCCACTAAAGGTGATGGCATGTTAACGTCCCTCTTATTTGTTGTCATACGAATATTACGTCGTCTATGTAGAGGCTTAACCGAATTATGAGGATAAACATCACGAACATCGCTTGCACTGAAATCTAACAGTTTTAACTCACCTGTATATTCTGCAAACATCAACAAAATAGCCTAAGAATGCATACACATAACAGATGAACACAAAAAATGAATGTCCCAAAAATTTGGCTCACCTTTAGAGCAAATCTGCTCATGCCTTTGACATATGAGTGACTCGATGAGCCCGTCATGCATACCTCACACATCATCACTGGGGCTCCATTTCTCATCTCCCATTATTTTCGAGAGCCTCTTTACTGACTTCATGCATATTGACCATACGACAAACACATATTCGGCTCCATTCGTCATCTCACCTTATCTGAAGCTTGCAATTCACGTCTTTGTAGAAAAGCAAACAATAACATGAGTACAAAAACAGAAAAAGAAAAACAACTTAAGGGAGTCTTGTCTTTGCGATTGCTTACAGAGTTCCTACCTACTTTAAACACACTAATGTAACAGTGGTAAACCCAAAAAAATCATTCAAAAGTAATAATTTGAAGCGTAACAAATGACTTAACTATGAAATACAAACATCATATGGGCAACAATAGTACAAACCAAGGTTGTCAGGATCGGGATCCTACATAGGATCGTTTTCGGCTTTGCAATATCTTAGTCGTAGGATCGGATCGGGATCGTAAGATCCTATGAGAATATATATATATATTTGTATAAGGGTTGTAGTTTTATATTTTTATATAATATTTCATTTGATAAACGAATCTAAATGGATGATAAAAGAAAAAAGTTATATGTTCAAGTACAGTAGTAGTAGAATATTAGATATATTCCAATGCATACTTGAACAAAGTTACTACATACGTGCGCCTACTTCTTGTTTCAATGTTTTTTATTGTATGGTTTTTCGTGATAACATTCAGATTAATGCAAAAACATATTGTTAATTTATTGTTACGTGATTTTGTGACTTTTTTGTTACAATATATAGATTAATTTAAAAAGATAAATATATTGTATCTAAAAATGAAACGACATTATTTATAATAGAGGGCAACACAATATTTTTTTCTTGATAACCAAATAAATTAAATTAGGATATTCTGACTGAATGTTTTTAACATATAGTTCATGCTTTTATATGTAACATGAAATAAATTATGAACAAAATTAGGTCAAATATCTAGATAGTTTACTTCAAAAACATGCTTCTTACATATTACAAAGCATGAAATCATTTTTCATAATAAATCCAAAAAGGCACATCTAAACTATTACTAAATAGTCTATAAAACATAATGATTTGAAAATCATTAATCTTGCAAAATACAATCAATTAACAGCAACAAAATAATAGCTTTCATGAAGAATTTTTAGTCATTGGCCTTTAAGACATGAACTTATGCTTAATAAGTTAACAAAAAAAATTAATTATAGGCGATCCTATGATCCGATCCTACGAGCGATCCTACGATCTTACTTGAATTACGATCTTGTTAAGATCTTGATCATCTTTTGTGTGTAGGATCGTAAGATCCTACGACCATGATCGTGATTTTGACAACTATGGTACAAACTATATACTGATGTCTATAGTTATGAGAAGCAAAGGTATAAGACATTATGGAAAATACCTTAGGAACCTTTTTAATGACTTGTTGAACATAAAATAAAAGGAAATCGGGATAGCAAAGAAATGAAACTAACCTGGCAGCGAAACCGGTTTTCGTTCATGTCCATATGAAAATTTGAAATAATATAAAGGATCAAAACTACAACAAATAAGGCTCAGATTTGCCATGGCTGCAACCACAATTCGTGCGTGGTTACCTCGCCATGATATGTTCCTGGAAACAATCTTCATCGCCTTAAAAGACAAACCAATGGTGATCTGCATATGTATCATTTACCAAAAAGAACTGACAAAAAAATTGGATCCAAATATGTTTCCGTTTCAAATATTGTTATGATTTTTCTTACCCGACAATCAAAACTAACTTGGCAGCCAGACCACTTCTCGTTCATTTCCCAATGTAAATCTAAAATAACATAAAGGAGCAAAAGTACAACAAATAAGGCTTAGATCTTCCATGGCTGCAACCACAGTTCGGCTATGGTTACCTCGCCAAGATATATTCCAGAAAACAATCTTCGTTGCCTTAACAGACAAACAAATCTTCATCTGCAACCCATATTAGTCAATATGTAACTGATTACAGTAAACAACGACGTTTACCAATGGTGTTTAACTTAAATGACAAGCTCAGATAGGGATACAATCGAAAAAGATGATGCATCTCTTCAAGGCGGTCTAATGTATTAATGTTTAACAAAAAATAGTCCAACCCCAACACACGTTAACTGTTAATGTATATAATTGCAAGCATCAACAACGCGTGGCGCAAGAGGTGTCTATATGGTTCTACAAGAGGCTCAGATATGGATATATTTGACAAAGTGGATACATCCGCCATGGCTGCAAAAGTAATAAATTGCCTTGCCAAGATACGGAGCATCTCAGTTTTATCAAACCCGTACATTGTCATCACAGCCACTCATCCAAGTACATCAGAGCATGTGATAAGAATCAACAATCGTGATGTAAAAAGTGTCAATACCATTGTATAAGAGGCTCAGACAGGAAAATTATCGAAAAAAAGGACACATCCGCCATGGCTACAAATATAATACGTTGCCTAGCCAAGATTCGGAGCATCTCAATTTTATCGAACCCACTGACACACATCACAACCTCTCAAAATCACAACTAACATGATACTAATATTAAAAAATTGATTGAAACTGCAATAAGCAGATACCAATAGGCGTTCGGTAGAATGCAAACATCAGCAAAACAAACATGAGTAGCAAACAAAAAATCTACAAAACACCTAAAATTTATAAATAAACCCGAAATTAGCAAAAACCCCCAAATTGTAACAAAACCCTAATTTCCGATTGGATTTAATATAAATAATTCTATACCTTTCTTTATGTTTCCATGCGTCTTGTAGATTTGATAAAATGCCAACCGATACTACCCACATCTTCACCGCGTCGGAAATATATTAAAACATGGTAATGATAAAATCTAATTTCAGCAAGCCCACAAGATCAAAAGACAAATATCGAACATAGTGAATAGAGAGAGAAAGAGACGAACATGGTGAATAGAGAGAGAAAGAGGCAGTTTCAGTATGTAGATAATTCCATATACATACTTGTATATTTCTTCTATGTCGTCTATTTTGCATCTTTTATAAAAAAAACCGGATCAACAACCACATTAGGCAAACATGCCAAGAAACGGGCCAACACTTAGGCACAATACGGGCTGAAAGAATATCCCAGCAACAACGGGCCAGCTTTAATCATTTTTTATTGTGCACATACGTTGTGTTTTAGTATAGATATATAATTTGGAGCTACGAGGGAACTCTTATGGAAAAGACCAGAAAATGACGTAATTGGAGCTAAAAACAGAAGAAGTACAAGTTTCAATAGAATACTGATGAGTGTGTAAATACTCATCATTTTTGGTTAAATCTGAACTGCAAAACATTTAAAAATGCTCAGAAATGCATCAAAATACTGAAAATATCTCAAAGTTGCATTTTATATGTTTCAGATGCAAAATGTTTAAAAACAGATGAAAAATGACTTAAGTTTTCATAATTGGCAGTTTCAGTCCCCCAAGTTTCAAAAATTGTCAGAAATAGTCCCTGAGCACTTAATTTCAAAAGAAAAGTCACCAAAGGTCCTTTTAAAATCATAAGTTTTCAAAATTAGTCCTTTGGTGAAAAATATCAAAAGTTTTGAGAAATTACAAGTTTGGTCCTCCAAGTTTCAAAATTGGCAAAAATGGTCCTTGGAAATTTGAAAATGTCAAGTTTGGTCCTTGTGCTATTGAACCTTGTCACTTTTTGTCCCTTGGAACAACTTTGAGATAATGGCAGAATTGGTCCTTGATTTTTCAGAAATTACAAAATGGTCCCTATGTTATTAATACAAGCCATGGACCTTGGACCCTTGTCAAAACCAATTGGACCCCTGCCATTCCATTTGACCCCCTGCCATTTTGACCCCCCCCCCTTTATAATATAAGCCCCGGTCAAACGCCCCAGTCAACCCCCATTTCCCTCTCTTTTTTTTCTTCTTCTTCACCAACTCACCTGCAAACACCAGTCTCCCATCCCCCAGCTCATCCTCACCCCTCCTTGTTCCCTCCACCTCAACAACCTTCCAAGATGCATTTAATGCATCCCTCCCCCTAACACTCAACCCCAACTGGCAAAAACCAATTTGGCGCCAAAAATTGATCCAATGGCCAAAATCTCTTCAACTCATCCAAAGGTCCAAAATGAAGTGGGATTCACTCAGAATGGAGAGAGAGAAGCCATTTGCTATAAAGAAGGAAGCAAGAGATAGAGTGAGAGAGTAGATTTTAGTTTTTCAATTTCACTTATGTCGTTTTAATATTAAAGTTTTAGTTAAAGTGTAAAAGCTGTAATCTTTTGTTTCATTGTACCAAACTCAAGTAATATTATCAGTGTAATGTACTTTTAAACATCAATTTCAAAGTTTAACCAAGTTTCAAGTTTTATGTTAACTGTTGCAAAGTTCAGTTTCCAACTCTTATGTCCAAGCTTCAACTAGCTTATTTTTAAACTCAAATAAGCTTATATAAGCTACTTATAGCTTTTTGTAAGCTTACATTTAAGTTTCAAGCAAATTTGGTATTGGGTCAACGAAAGTCAAACTGGGCTCAAATGGAAATGGAAATGATATATGGGTTGATACAGTGTTGAACATGGGTTGATTCTTAGTTAGATATGGGTTGAGAACAGATTTAGGCAGTGGTTCATTGATCCTCAGTTGCAAATTGGACCTCTTGTAAGTTCTTGATCAGTCTCAACTTTGCTCATTGTCATTTGAATGTGTTTGCTCTAGATATATGGCTATCATAGTTAGTAACTGTTATAGTCTGTATTAGTGTTTGTAAGATTGTGTTAGTAGTGTTTTAAATTAAGGATTTGATAGAAGAGATTGCATATCAGTGGTTTAAGTAGTGTTTGGAATTGCTGCATAATCTGTGTTTAAGGTTTGTTCAGTGGGTAAGACCTGTTGGTTTAGGCTTGTTAAGCTCCATTGCACTCATTGCAGTCATCAACTTTGCACCTTATTGCTCAAAAAGTCAAAATTACATTAATCTGTCTTAATTAGCTTAACTGTTGGAATTTTGTAAAAGCAAAAACTTGTTTTGTGTTTAGAATTCATAGAACTAGCTTGCATTAGTTTCATTTCATCATAATACATCAAGATCAGTCCACAAATTGGTTTTAAATCTCATAAAAGTCAAAATATCAAAACTGCTTCAAAAGTCAAAACTTGGAAATCTCAGTTTTAACCCAACTAGGATGATTTTTCATTGATTCAATTTTGAGCCAAATCAAGTGAAACTTGGGGTTTAAGAACTTCAACTAGTCTAGTTTCTTATTGTGATTTTTGTAGATTTTTGCAATTTTTTTACAAGCCCCAAAACAGCTTGTCAAAAAGGGCTTATTTGCCCTGTTCACAAACTCAGTGAATACTGAGTTTTCTCAGCTTCTTGCAGAGCTTGTCACAAGCTCATAAGAGCTTGTCCAGGTCTGGTTTTTGGTTTATAAGTAGCTAGCCAGGTCTAGTGTAGGATCCAACTTTTGGTTTTGAGGCTCAGCTTATTGAGTAGCTTATTCTTTGGCTTAAACTTAGTAGCTGGAAACTGTTTTTGCATTTAAGCTCATGTCATCAAATCTGTTCAATAAGCACAATAGAGGTTAAGGGCAGTTGTAACTAGTTGCATTTGGGTAGTTTTAGCTTATTATAGCTTTTGTAATCAGTTGGTGATCTTAGGTGTTCATTTGCTTATTCCTAGTGCTTATTTATAAGCACTTTGCATTGCAGTTTCATTTTCTTACACACAAGCCACTGTTTTTATATTTTTCTTAGATTCATAATATTAATTTAGACTTTTCCTGAATTTTTCATATTTTTCTAGGTCAGTTTGCTATTTTTCTTCATTTAAATCAGTTTTAAAGCCTTTTTAATTAGCTTTTATTGCAATTAAATCAGAAAAGCTTCAAAAAAATAAGTTTTCATTTTTCCTAGGTTAAGATAAATATAAAAAGTCAAAAAAATATTTTTCCAGATTTTTCTTAGTTAAATTTGTATTTTTAAGCAATTTAAGTAGTTTTAAATAGTTTTTAATTCATAAAAAAAATAGAAAAATAATCAGAAAAATACAAAATTAGTTTTGAAAATTCTCTTTAGTTATTTTATATTTTTCCAAGTCATAATTTCATTTTTCTAGCTTTATTTCATAATTTCTTGTATTTTAGGGTATTATTAAATAAGTAAAAATAGTTTTTAATTAATAATAATTAGATAATTAGTTTTAAGAATAATTTTCTTTTTCTAAAAATTTTCTCTTATCATTAGGTTTGTAAAAATGTCATTTTTATATTTTTAGGATTAATATTGTTTAAGTTTCACATTTTCTTCTGTACGTCACGTAGTTTTTAATTTAAGTTTTATAAAAGAAAAATCAAAAACATCATTTTGCAAATAGTGATAGCGTTTATTTAATATATTTTATCTTTTTAATTTTCTTTAATTTGCATTTAAGCCCCTGTAATTTATATACTTTTTCTTTAGTTATAATCATATCAAACTCTTTTCCGTTCAAATCCTCTCGATCACTATTCGTTTGGTGATTCATCGCACAGCTCGTTGGGACATAACGACCTGGGGAAACACTATACTCTCCTGATCTTCATTGCATTTTGTGTCTGAACGGTTTTAAGTTTCTTACGGTTAGCCATTCACAAGTGGCTAGCTTGTGTGAGATAACTTGACGGTTTAGCATCGAATCAAATTTTTGGCGCCGCTGCCGGGGAGCTGTGCTAATTATCTTCCGTTTAGCAGATTAGTGATTTGAATATTCACTCCTTGTTTATACCATCTATATATGTTTATATTTTCTTATAAAAATCCAAAAATCCAAAAACATCTTAAAAATCAAAAAAAAAAAAACCCAAAAAGATTTTCTTTCTTATTTTTACAAAATGTTTATCCAAAAATCCAAAAATATTCATCTTTACCCTCTTACCCTTTTTGATTCTTTATCCCTTTACCCTCTATCCATTTGATTCTAACTTCTTCTCATGGAATCTCTCGACTACGACGAATTCTGGGACGAATTTGAAAAACTTCATACTTCATCACAAATGTTAAGAATTCGTGTTGTTCGTGATGATCCATTAATTCCGCGTAGGGAAATGGAACGAGAAACCGGGGTGACAAAGGACCAGGTACTTCCCTCTGATAATGGAGGTGCTAAATACGTCCAACCTACGGTTATCCAAAGATCTAACCCCTCGATTGCTCCTAAGCCGTCTAAAATTGATCCTAAACTTTCACAATTTACGGTTAAAAGTAAACATGCAAAATTTAAACCGGTAACTAGCAAGAATGACTTGCCTAATCTTCACGTTTCTCAAGAACCAGAACCAGAGACCATAACGGAAGTGGTGGAAATTGCTAGCTCTCAGAGCACACCACTTGTCCCACCTCCGGATTTTTCAAAATGTTCTTCGAGACCTGATAGTCATTCGGATCAGCATGTTGGTTTTGAAGCTTCTTTGAATGAACCGATTCCTTCTCATTACTCTCAAATGAAATCGTTTATTCCTTGTGTCGGTTGTGGTGAACCTCTTTTTGGTTCACCCTGTCGTTGGTGTACGTGTGTACAATGTGGTAATGATATTCATAACGGGAGTTGTTTGTTTTGTGGTTCGAGGAATTCATTTGATTATGATCATAATCCGAACTCATTTAACGACTCCTCAAACTTTTCCAATTACCCACCACAGCCCGACTTATCTTCAGATAATCAACATAACTACTGTGAATTTTGTGGAGGTCCTCACCAAGGATTTGAGTGTCAATCCGGAAACACATTTGTCTATGAACAGTTTTCCGGTGATGCTCAGAACTTTGGTTATGACCAATATCCATATAATTCACCAGTCCAGACTCAACAGTTTTACTGTTGTGAGAACTGTGGAGGTCCCCACTTCAGCTCTGATTTTCAAATAGGGAATCCATTTCCTTGTAACAATCATGACTCTCACAGGTTTGACAATTTCCAACCTCCACAGCACCATACGGTTCAAACTCCAACTGAGCCGTTGTCCCAAGAAATTTCCCAAAATTTTGAAACCGCAATGAAAACACTTGATGATATGATTAGTAACTTTAAGAATCAAGTGAGTGATGAAAAGACCATGGGAGAATTGCTAGCCGAAGAACGAGAGGCTCGCAAATCTAGGGAAGAATTAATAGTCCTAGAGCATGCAGCTCTAAGGCGTTCCCAATTTCTTAAGGCAGCTCTATATGATGATGACGAGGAGAGTTTTTATCCTTTTAATATTATTTCTCAACTCCCTCAGTCAGTTGATACCCCAGCAGTTGAGATTCCATCTCAAACAACTGCTATCACACCCGAAGCTCCCACTCACTCTCTGAACATGGGGGACGAGCATCTTGACACTATTCCTGAAAAGGAATCGGACGAATTCATAAAGTCTAGTGTTGAGAACCTTGTCCCAATCCCGAGAGAGTCACAGGGAACTTCTGATCATATGTGTGATTCTCTTTCCGCTCTTGAGTGTTCAAAAGATCATTTTGAAACTTTCTCCAATTGTAGCGAAGATTGTGCTTCTTATGGAAACATCGAGTATGTTGAGGCATCACTTCCACAATTTGATGCTGATCATCTTCTTGAGGAGTTCACCGATGAACTCACTCACATCAATCCACTTTCATCAGAAAGTAACGATGTTCTCTTTGATTTCGAAGCCGATCTGAGAGAGACTGAAAGTCTCCTTGATAATGATCGTTCACTCACTTCTCACCCTAACAGTCCAATAGAGAATATTAATCACTTTGTTCCTGAAGCATTCACAACAACTCTCACCAATCCTCTATTTGAATTCGAATCTGAATTCACCTTGATTTCTGAGAATCCACTCTTTGATACTCAGACCGAGGATAGTGATGAGCCCACAATGGAACAAGAGTTCACAATTTCACTTCATGTGAATGATTCTCTTCATGAAGAGTTCTCCGGTGAACTCTCTCATGACATATCTCCTCCGGAACATGATCATTTCTATTTTGATCTTGAGGATGATATTGGCTCGGAGGAAGGTGTACTCTATCATACGAGTTTGCTTATTGATGATACTACCCTCACCCTTCCTCCCGATATGTCTACATTTGAGGATGAAGAATGGATCTTGATTGTTATCAAAATCTTTCTTCCTTTCCTCAAATATCTTGTGATTTCTCTTCATCTTCACTCCTTCGGGAATGAAGACACTATCTTTGACCCCGGCATTTTCATTTATCATTTTTGAGCCGGTTCTATGTATATCTCATCGGTGTGGAACTTTCACGTGCTTCAAATGTTTGTCCAAACATCTTGAATGAAAGTCCGATGGAGATTGTTTCTTCCACTTTGCTTCCCCATGAACCAATTAATACGGGGTCGAGTCAAGCTAGCGACTCGGTAATCAAAAACAGTAGTTAAACATGGGTCTTCACCCGTGTGTACCACCCTAGTGTTGGGGCGTTGCCCCCCGCTGTTATATAAAAAAAAAAAAAAAAATCATTTTCATATAATGGCCGTAGTATTTCCCTTTTACGTTCTCAGTTTCGGCATAACCGCCGGTACTTTGAATATTGAGGGCAATATTCATTTCTAGTGTGGGGGGGAATTCTCACGAATTTTATCATGTAATTATACCGCCCAATTCCCTCATTTTTGGCCAAAATTTTTTTTTGGAGTAAGTGTTTTGCACTTACTCTGCTTATGGTTATCAGTCCGCCATGTCTAATAAACAAAAGGATTGGCTAATCCAGGAGCAAACGGCTCTTGGTAAAGATATATCAAATCCGTTGACGGCTTGCAATTTGCCCAAAATTGTATGGTATTCAGCTCACCATATCTTTAATTAGTGAAGAGTTGGCTAGCCCGCAAGTTTATGGCTTGTGGTAAAGGCAGTGGACAAACCATAATTGGTAATCAGCTCACCAAAGATATTTTATCTAAGAGTTGGCTAGTCTAGAAGCAAACGGCTTCTGGTAAAGACAAATCAAATCCGTTAGAAGCTGGTGGTTTGCTCAAAATCACATGGTTATCAGTGTACCATAGTTCTTGCTTGAACTGAAACATTTGGCTACTCCAGAAGTAATGGCTTTTGGTAAAGAGATTCAAATCCATTAAGTTTTTCTCAAAAGATTGCTAGGGACTAGCAATAGTTTAGTGTGGGGGATTGATGAGTGTGTAAATACTCATCATTTTTGGTTAAATCTGAACTGCAAAACATTTAAAAATGCTCAGAAATGCATCAAAATACTGAAAATATCTCAAAGTTGCATTTTATATGTTTCAGATGCAAAATGTTTAAAAACAGATGAAAAATGACTTAAGTTTTCATAATTGGCAGTTTCAGTCCCCCAAGTTTCAAAAATTGTCAGAAATAGTCCCTGAGCACTTAATTTCAAAAGAAAAGTCACCAAAGGTCCTTTTAAAATCATAAGTTTTCAAAATTAGTCCTTTGGTGAAAAATATCAAAAGTTTTGAGAAATTACAAGTTTGGTCCTCCAAGTTTCAAAATTGGCAAAAATGGTCCTTGGAAATTTGAAAATGTCAAGTTTGGTCCTTGTGCTATTGAACCTTGTCACTTTTTGTCCCTTGGAACAACTTTGAGATAATGGCAGAATTGGTCCTTGATTTTTCAGAAATTACAAAATGGTCCCTATGTTATTAATACAAGCCATGGACCTTGGACCCTTGTCAAAACCAATTGGACCCCTGCCATTCCATTTGACCCCCTGCCATTTTGACCCCCCCCTTTATAATATAAGCCCCGGTCAAACGCCCCAGTCAACCCCCATTTCCCTCTCTTTTTTTTCTTCTTCTTCACCAACTCACCTGCAAACACCAGTCTCCCATCCCCCAGCTCATCCTCACCCCTCCTTGTTCCCTCCACCTCAACAACCTTCCAAGATGCATTTAATGCATCCCTCCCCCTAACACTCAACCCCAACTGGCAAAAACCAATTTGGCGCCAAAAATTGATCCAATGGCCAAAATCTCTTCAACTCATCCAAAGGTCCAAAATGAAGTGGGATTCACTCAGAATGGAGAGAGAAGCCATTTGCTATAAAGAAGGAAGCAAGAGATAGAGTGAGAGAGTAGATTTTAGTTTTTAAATTTCACTTATGTCGTTTTAATATTAAAGTTTTAGTTAAAGTGTAAAAGTTGTAATCTTTTGTTTCATTGTACCAAACTCGAGTAATATTATCAGTGTAATGTACTTTTAAACATCAATTTCAAAGTTTAACCAAGTTTCAAGTTTTATGTTAACTGTTGCAAAGTTCAGTTTCCAACTCTTATGTCCAAGCTTCAACTAGCTTATTTTTAAACTCAAATAAGCTTATATAAGCTACTTATAGCTTTTTGTAAGCTTACATTTAAGTTTCAAGCAAATTTGGTATTGGGTCAACGAAAGTCAAACTGGGCTCAAATGGAAATGGAAATGATATATGGGTTGATGCAGTGTTGAACATGGGTTGATTCTTAGTTAGATATGGGCTGAGAACAGATTTAGGTAGTGGTTCATTGATCCTCAGTTGCAAATTGGACCTCTTGTAAGTTCTTGATCAGTCTCAACTTTGCTCATTGTCATTTGAATGTGTTTGCTCTAGATATATGGCTGTCATAGTTAGTAACTGTTATAGTCTGTATTAGTGTTTGTAAGATTGTGTTAGTAGTGTTTTAAATTAAGGATTTGATAGAAGAGATTGCATATCAGTGGTTTAAGTAGTGTTTGGAATTGCTGCATAATCTGTGTTTAAGGTTTGTTCAGTGGGTAAGACCTGTTGGTTTAGGCTTGTTAAGCTCCATTGCACTCATTGCAGTCATCAACTTTGCACCTTATTGCTCAAAAAGTCAAAATTACATTAATCTGTCTTAATTAGCTTAACTGTTGGAATTTTGTAAAAGCAAAAACTTGTTTTGTGTTTAGAATTCATAGAACTAGCTTGCATTAGTTTCATTTCATCATAATACATCAAGATCAGTCCACAAATTGGTTTTAAATCTCATAAAAGTCAAAATATCAAAACTGCTTCAAAAGTCAAAACTTGGAAATCTCAGTTTTAACTCAACTAGGATGATTTTTCATTGATTCAATTTTGAGCCAAATCAAGTGAAACTTGGGGTTTAAGAACTTCAACTGGTCTAGTTTCTTATTGTGATTTTTGTAGATTTTTGCAATTTTTTTACAAGCCCCAAAACAGCTTGTCAAAAAGGGCTTATTTGCCCTGTTCACAAACTCAGTGAATACTGAGTTTTCTCAGCTTCTTGTAGAGCTTGTCACAAGCTCATAAGAGCTTGTCACAAGCTCATAAGAGCTTGTCCAGGTCTGGTTTTTGGTTTATAAGTAGCTAGCCAGGACTAGTGTAGGATCCAACTTTTGGTTTTGATGCTCAGCTTATTGAGTAGCTTATTCTTTGGCTTAAACTTAGTAGCTGGAAACTGTTTTTGCATTTAAGCTCATGTCATCAAATATGTTCAATAAGCACAATAGAGGTTAAGAGCAGTTGTAACTAGTTGCATTTGGGTAGTTTTAGCTTATTATAGCTTCTGTAATCAGTTGGTGGTCTTTGGTGTTCATTTGCTTATTCCTAGTGCTTATTTATAAGCACTTTGCATTGCAGTTTCATTTTCTTACACACAAGCCACTGTTTTTATATTTTTCTTAGATTCATAATATTAATTTAGACTTTTCCTGAATTTTTCATATTTTTCTAGGTCAGTTTGCTATTTTTCTTCATTTAAATCAGTTTTAAAGCCTTTTTAATTAGCTTTTATTGCAATTAAATCAGAAAAGCTTCAAAAAAATAAGTTTTCATTTTTCCTAGGTTAAGATAAATATAAAAAGTCAAAAAAATATTTTTCCAGATTTTTCTTAGTTAAATTTGTATTTTTAAGCAATTTAAGTAGTTTTAAATAGTTTTTAATTCATAAAAAAATAGAAAAATAATCAGAAAAATACAAAATTAGTTTTGAAAATTCTCTTTAGTTAATTTATATTTTTCCAAGTCATAATTTCATTTTTCTAGCTTTATTTCATAATTTCTTGTATTTTAGGGTATTATTAAATAAGTAAAAATATTTTTAATTAATAATAATTAGATAATTAGTTTTAAGAATAATTTTCTTTTTCTAAAAATTTTCTCTTATCATTAGGTTTGTAAAAATGTCATTTTTATATTTTTAGGATTAATATTGTTTAAGTTTCACATTTTCTTCTATACGTCACGTAGTTTTTAATTTAAGTTTTATAAAAGAAAAATCAAAAACATCATTTTGCAAATAGTGATAGCGTTTATTTAATATATTTTATCTTTTTAATTTTCTTTAATTTGCATTTAAGCCCCTGTAATTTATATACTTTTTCTTTAGTTATAATCATATCAAACTCTTTTCCGTTCAAATCCTCTCGATCACTATTCGTTTGGTGATTCATTGCACAGCTCGTTGGGACATAACGACCTGGGGAAACACTATACTCTCCTGATCTTCATTGCATTTTGTGTCTGAACGGTTTTAAGTTTCTTACGGTTAGCCATTCACAAGTGGCTAGCTTGTGTGAGATAACTTGACGGTTTAGCATCGAATCAAATACCCTTTTTTATGGTATACATCATATACATGTTGATATCTGATGGAATTTTGCTAGGTGTTGAAGAGTATATGGTGTATACACATTTCCTCGTATACGCCGTATACAACTGAAGACATGAAGACGTGATCAAGTACTATCACATTCGAGACTATTGATCATGTTGGAATCACTCCTAAACTATTTCTCAAGTGTTAGTAATCTATATGTAATAGTTAGCTTAATTAAGGCTTTTATGTTAGTAATTAAGGCATGGCTCATGTAAAAATCCCATGAGCCTATGCAAAAGCCCAATAAGGAAAGGAAGGGACTAGATATGTTGCCCTAGCTCCCTTCCCCTATAAATACCTTTGTAACTCTCATTTGAGATTTGGTTGTTCATTTAATCACAAAACCTACGCATAATTTTTCTTTACTCATTCGTGTGTTTGTGTTATTGTGTTCATCCGATCTCTCTTCATCTCTACTTCTTATATTGATGCTTGTGTTACAAAATGGTGACCTAACAATGGTATCATTCGCCAAATAGTTGGGTGAAACGTTTTTGTGTTTGAAGTTTTTGAATATACGCGTAAGTCTCGGTTATTACACATTCAAACGCTTAAAAGCTTTAGTTTTTACACTTTAAAACTCAAGATTCTTATACTTTCAAGGTTATTTGGTGTTAAAGTTTAAGTTTTTGGCAAAAAGTTTGAAACTTTACGTGTATTTTATTAGTTTTAAGCTTAGTTTTATTCGTGTGGTCTTTTCTACGCGTAAGGTGCATAAGAGTTTTGGATCATCAAGTTTCACACTTTTGTGTTATTTTGGTGATATTGAAGCTTTTTCATCATAAAAATCTGGTTTAGAAACACTTTTGGGCATAAATACAGTTTTTGGTGCAAGTTGGCAATTCTTACGCATAGTAAAACCCTAGTTTTACTCGTAAGGATTCATAGTCTACGCGTAAGCTCCTCAAGGTTTGATCTTTAGTGTTATTGGTTTACTCAGTGTTTTCTTGCTTGGATAAGCCTGAAAACACTTCAACTTTGGATATCTTTTACACTGGAATAAGTGTAAAGGATTTTTGGGCAAAACCTTAGTTTTACGCCTAAGCTAATCACTTACGCGTAGAATCCTTTACGCCTAAGCATTTTCTTACGCCTAAGCCTTGTCTTATGCATAAGCATTCTACTACTAAGCCTTTAGTTTACGCCTAAGCTAAGTGTTTCTCATTTCTACGCGTAAGCTATTCCTACGCGTAAGCTATTCTTACGCGTAAGTTGGTGTTTTTACGCATAAGGAATTTTCTTTGCTAAGCTAGTTTTCTACGCATAAGGATTCTTCATCAACAAAGTTTCATTCGACTACAAAGATCCATCATCTACACAAGTTTCAAGATGTCTCAACCACCATACTCTAGCTACTTTCCTCATATGTATCCTCAACAACAACAACAACAACAACAACAACAACAACAACAACAACAACTCTATCAACAATATCCTCCACCTTCAAAACAACAAATGCAACAATTTCAACAACAATTTCCTCAAGGAGCAATTCAACCACCTCCTAGTCTACAAGTACAACCTTACACAAACTTTCAAAATCAGCATCCATCCAAGTATGCTATGAAGGAACCGTCTTGGTTTGCAAAGATGTGTGAAGCTTTAAGTAGCCAACAATCCATTCATGAAGCTGGATCACTTGATAGACCTCCAATGCTCACTCCCGGAAACTACGATCAATGGCTGATAAGGTTTTTTAGGTTTTGTGATCTAAAGAACCCACATGGAAAGTTCTTGAAGAAGGTCATCCTTGAAGGTCCATTTCAGATGCCTACTATCACTGTACCCGGAGATCCAACTGCTAATCCACCAAGAGATGATCTCACCAACGTTGTCGGTCTTAATGAACTTACTGCTGATCAACTTCTACACTTGGAAGCCGATGAACTTGCAATGCAATACATCCTGTTGGGATTACCTAATCCAATACTTCGTAGTGTTGATGCTCAGAAGACTGCTAAAGCAATGTGGGAGCACATTCATCTTTTAATGGAAGGCACATAACTCAATCAAGAAGACATGGAATCCAAAATCTACTTACCATATGAACACTTCATGATTGAACCAGGAGAGACATTAGAGTCATATCATCATCGATTCTCAGACATCATCAATGACTTGGATAAACATAATATAATTATGCCAAGAATTGCAGTCAATATTAAGTTCCTGAGTAGTCTTGGTTCTGATTGGGAAAAGTATGTTATTTTCATCCGTCAAGCAAAGAATCTTCATCATGCTACATACGGATTGTTGTACGACTATTTGAAACCTCACCAAAAGGAAGTTGACAGAGAAAGGATCATCCGTGGAGCCCCTGCTTCGCCTTCACTATCGGATAATCAAACTCTAGCTTTGTGGGCTCAAGCTTGTTATCCTCAATTCCCAACATTACAAACTGTCTTCAAAAACCCTCCACAATCAACTGTTCAGATTACACCATATGATTCCTCACAACAACAATCACAAGAAACTCAATTGGTTCCATACAACAACAACAATGATCAGGCACTCTACAGTGAATCAAATGAGGATGCAGATGCCTTTAATGCCATGAATGAAGGATTTGTTATGCTTGCAAAAGCCTTCGAATGATTTGCTAACAAATCTAACAACCGCATTTGCACCTCATCTAACACAAGGAATCAAGCTGTTGTTAACAATGGAAGGTTGAGGTTCAGAATCGTGGAAATGGTCGTCAGATGAGTGGTGGGCAAGGGTTTAATGTTAATGGAAGGAATAACATGAATGCTCCATAACGGGTTCAAGTGGTTAATCAGGGAACTGCTCAGACTGGGGTTAATGGTCTCAGATGTTATTATTGTAATGAAATGGGTCATCTCGCAAATGCATGCCCAAAGCCAAGAACAAAAGGCAGCGCTTATCACAAAGAGGCTTTACTCTTGGCTCTTAAGGATGAAGCTGGTGGAACTCTTACCCATAAGGAACAGAGCTTCATGGAAAATGCAGATTCTGATGATGACATGGAGGACTTGCAGGCTAATGCAACCGTGATGTTAATGGCAAACATGCAAGAACATCACATGAGCGACACATGCCCAGTGTATGACACTGACGGCTTGTCTCAGGTACCGGATCCTAACATTCTTATACATGATCTGATATCTCTGCCAACATCTGCATCCGACAAGGCTCAGAGTGTTCAACATGAATCTTCTACATCTCATTCTGATGATAATCAACTAGATCCCGTAGTTATATTTGACGATCAAGATGACCTTATGGTTAATATTGATAATCAAGTTGACTCCGTGGTTATACTTGAGGATCTAAAAAATGATCATGTTGAGAATCATATTGAACAAAATGAACCTTCGTCTAATCCAGATCTTGAACTCATGACCAAATTATTTCAGACCACCAAATCTAATAATGATAAGTGCAATGACATCAATAAGCAATTGAAAGATAAAATTGCACTGTTGACTAAGGATAATGAATGCTTAAAGTTTCAACTCAACATTTTTCAAACAAAAGAAAAACGTGAAAAAGGTTTTGAAGTCGCATTTGCTAAATCATACAACAATGAAAAATCTTTGGAAAAACAGATACGTGATCTAGTCGCTTCCAAGAATGCTTTGTTGTCTCAGATAGAACAACTGAAATATGATCATAAACAACAACTTAACACTCTCACTTCGGAAACTCAAAAAGCCAAGTCTAAGTTGTTAACTTGTCAAAAACAGTTTTGTGAATACAAAAAGCATTCAACGAAACGAATAGATAACTATCTTGAAGAAATTGTCGACTTACAACACAAAATCAAAGAGTTTCAAAATGTTGTTTATAAACATGGTGAGTCAATCACAACTATTCAAAAGTTTACTCTTAAACCAAACCCAAATGGGCATGGACCGAATATTGCTGATTACAAACCACGAGCATTCAATCCAAATCCTCAAGTTTACAGTGCAGAACATAAAATTGATGATTCCATTATGAGTGTTGTTGAATACAATCGTATGGAGGAATTAGATGCAGAAGACGAGAGTCGGTCAAAAATTGAAAATGTTGTTTATTGCAAACCATTTAACTATTCAAAGGCCGTAACTTTCGTCACACAACAAGATAATTCTAACACACCTTCGATTATCACGCCCACTCCTGATGTTGGTCCCTAAACCAATGTTGCACATATTAATGGTCCTTTACCTTCACTCAGTGAAGTAAAAACATTATCTGAACAGTGTAAAATTCTTAATTATTTTGAAACATTCATTTCGGACATCAAACTTTTGGAACGTGAAATTGCATTTCATTCTGAAATAAAAGTTGAACATTTTCAATCGCCTCTTGCGCGAGAAAAAAGAGATATTTTTCAGAAAAGACTTTTACCTCATGTCCGAAATTTGAAAATGTGTGCAATATATTGGGAAATGGATTTTCACAAGGAGCTTGGACTTATGAAAATAGTTTTTGAGAAAACAGAAACATCGATTTCTAATACCAAACGTAAAAATAAAATGTTAAGAAAAGATGTTGATCGACTCTTGGAAGATGTTATCTATGCTGATACCATGAATGTTGTGTTATTACATTCTGTTGCATATGCATTGGATTATATTACTGCTGATTTTGTTCATTCTATTGAAAATGTTGAGAATACTGATACTGTGTCACAAATCAAGTCTTTAAAAGTTCAAAATGAGCGATTGTTAAACGAGCTTTCAAATGCAAAACGTCATCTTCAATGGTGTCAAAAAGATTGTCAAAATCGAGAACTCGCTTTGCAACACAAAATCAATTAGTTGCATACAAAAACTCTTAATCCAAAACTTGAGCAACTGGATGATGAAAACGTGCCTTTGAAGTGTCAAATTTCAACATATGAACAAGAAATTTCAAAAGTTAAAAAGGAATATGGTGTCATATTTGATTTACTCAAAAAGACTCGTGCTCAAGTGTCAAAAGATGTTGATGATCATCTTGCATATACCAAAGATGTTTTACGACGAGATGGACTCACTCGTTCTGAAAATCTAGATTTGTTACACACTATTCATGATCTAAAAGCAGAGGTGGTAAAACTTAATCAAGATAGGGATAGTAACACACAGCAGTAACTGCACCTAGAAAGATTCAAATTGACTCTAGAACATCTAATGACAAACCACAAGAAACTAATGTGCTTCCCTCTACTGAAACAGGAATAGTTGCCTCTTTTCCCAACGCCTGCACTTCACAGCCTAGGAGCAATACAAGGAAGAATAGGAATTTACGACGTAAGAAAAGAACAATAAAGATCTCTAAAGTAGAAGAACACCTTAGGACTTTGAATAAAACTCAAGTTGCACCCACTTTAGATATTGCGTCTGACAAATGTAATGAACAAAGTGATATAACGAATGCTGAATCTGTAAGTACTCTAAATGTTATGTTTGAAGCTTCTTGTGTTGGTTGTCGTAAAAGCATGTTTTCTGGTTGTCATGATAAATGTGTTGCTAAGGCTATCTTATCTCGTAAACGGAATAATAGAAAATGGAATACCTCTAGGCCCACTAATGCTTCTAAGTTTGTGCTAGGTAAACCTCCATCTAGTGTTCTGGCTACGATCATTGATGTACCTATAGTAACCCCTACACCTTCTAGGAAGAACTTATCACCTAGTGCATTTACTAAGACCAAAGCTAAGACTAGTTGAAGATGGCAGAAATGGTTAAATAATACACTTGGCTTTACATGGATACCTAAAATCATAGACATGTGTGTTTCAACTATAACTGCATCGGAACCCTCTAACTCTTCGGGTTCCACATCTACTTCTGTTCCATCTGTGTCGTCTGTGTGTAATGCAGGTGATACTGATCATCCTCTGGATTGTTAATAGCGGATGTTCCCGGCACATGACAGGCAATCTCAAACTGTTATCAAACTTTGTCTCAAAGTTCATTGGCACTGTCAGGTTTGGGAATGATCACTTCGCAGCTATCATGGGCTATGGAGATTACATCAATGGTTACATCAAAATTAGCAGGGTTTATTATGTGGAAGGTCTCGGTCACAATCTCTTCTCTGTTGGTCAATTTTGTGATGGAGATTTGGAAGTTGCTTTTCGAGAGAAAACTTGTTTCATTCGTGATCTACAAGAGAACGATCTTATGTCTGGTACTCGCACATCAAGTCTTTATACAATCTCAATTCAAGACATGATTGCTTCATCTCCCATATGTCTATTTTCAAAGGCAACATCTACTAAATCTTGGCTATGGCATCGTCGACTCTCACACTTAAACTTTCAAACCATAACCAATCTTGCACGGTACAAACTTGTTGAAGGTCTCCCAAGATTTCGGTACTCTAAAGATCACCTATGCTCAGCTTGTGAACAAGGGAAAAGCACTTGTGCTCACTTTCCTTCAAAGGTGGAACACAACTCACAGCATGTGCTTCATATTCTTCACATGGATTTGTGTGGCCCGATGCGCGTGCTGACGATTAATGGCAAACGCTACATCTTGGTAATTGTGGATGACTACTCAAGATGGACTTGGGTTTATTTTCTTCGAAGTAAAGATCAAGCTCCACAGATGATCATCACCTTTCTCATGAAAATTCAAATTCAGCTCCGGAACATAGTCAGAAAAATCAGAACAGACAAAGGAACTGAACTTGTGAATCAAAATCTTCGTGCATATTATGAGAAAGTGGGAATTGAGCATCAAACATCAATTGCACGAACACCGGAACAAAACGGAGTTGTTGAAAGACAAAACCGTACGTTAGTGGAATCTGCAAGAAAGATGTTGATAAATGCAAAACTTCCAGATTACTTGTGGGCTGAAGCCGTGTCAACTGCATGCTACACTCAGAATCGTTCAATGATTACCAAGCGCCACAACAAAACACCTTATGAGCTTATCCACAACCGTAAACCGAATCTCAAACACTTTCATGTATTTGGATCCCTTTGTTACCCGAATAATGATCTTGATGACTTTGGTAAGCTCAAAGCCAAAGCTGACATTGGAGTCTTTGTTGGATATTGTAAAAACTCTAAAGGTTACCGGATCTAGAATCGTCGTATACGGGAGATTATGGAAACGATTCATGCAAATTTTGATGAGCTTACAGAAATGGCTTCTGAGCAAAACAGCTTGAAACCCGGACATAACCGTCTAAACTTTCCCCAAACCCCATCATCAGCTGAACCAATCCTCCAGCTTACTCATCAACAAATGGAACAGATATTTTCTCCTCTGTTTAGTGATGATATTGATCAACGTGCTCCAGATGTATCAAATGTTTCCGCTGCTCAACCTGATAATAATCCAATACCTGATACACCTGAAACAACAACAACTATTGAAGAAGCACCTCCAGTTGATTCTACAACAACAGCCGAACAAACTGCTTCCAATGACGCTGATCCAGCTGATGATATTCTGAACAATGAAGTACCCCCACCTGCAGATTATGATCCAAATGCGTTCTTCAACCTTTTTGCAAATGCTTCTGCCACCTCTGATGTTGCGGAATCATCTACAAGTCATTTGAATTCTCCTAATCTGCAGAATGTATATCAACATCAACCATCCACACATCGTTGTACTAAAGACCATCCTGTTGTGAACATCATTGGAAAACCCGAATCAACCAGTCGTAACTAGACAACGCCTTCAGACTGACGGTGAACACTGCATTTATGCACTTACCATTTGTCAATCTGAACCCAAAAACATTAAAGAAGCAATGACTTATGACAACTGGATTGAATCCATGCAAGAAGAACTTAATCAGTTTAAACGTCTTGAAGTATGGGAATTGGTTGTAAAACCAACAAGGGTCTATGTTATTGGTCTGAAATGGATTTGGAAAAACAAGTTGGATGCTGAAGGTACAGTTATCGGGAATAAATCACGTCTGGTGGCTAAGAGTTATAGAAAGGAAGAAGGGATTGATTACGAGGAATCATTCACACCGGTTGATAGACTTGAGGTTGTTCGGATCTTTCTGGCATTCGCGGCTCACATGAACATCACGGTCTTTCAGATGGACGTCAAAACCGCTTTTCTAAATGGAAAACTGAAAGAAACAGTCTATGTTAGTCAGCCAGAAGGATTTGTTGATCCAGAGTTCCCTAATCACGTCTACAAACTAAACAAGGCTCTCTACGGTCTCAAACAAGCTCCTCGTACGTGGTATGATAAGTTATCATCCTTTCTCATTACCAATAATTTCATTAAAGGTTTGGTCGACCCAACACTTTTCATACAATATCACGGGGAACACATTTTAATCGTTCAAATTTATGTGGATGACATCATTTTTGGGTCAACACATCTAAAATACTCAAACGCTTTTTCAAAACTCATGAAGAAATTTTTTGAAATGTCCATGATGGGTGAACTTACATTCTTTGTAGGACTACAAGTTCATCAATGACCCCGTGGTATTTTCCTTAATCAGTCCAAATATGCTCTTGAAATTTTAAACAAACATGGAATGCAAACCTGTGATACCTATGCCACACCTATGGCACATACCAAGAAACTGGACGCTGATTTGCATGGGAAATTGGTTGACCCTACCAAATACCGAAGTATTATTGGGTCTCTCATGTATCTAACAGCCAGTAGACCTGATATTGTATTTGTTGTATATCTTTGCTCTCGTTATCAGTCGCGACCAACTGAAACTCACCTCTCTGAGGCTAAAAGAATCCTCTGATACATCAAGGGAACCATTAACTTGGGGATCTGGTATCCGAAGGATTCTGGTTTTGAACTAATAGCTTTTTCAGACGCTGATCACGCAGGTTGCTTAGATTCACGGAAAAGTATTTCAGGAGCTCTACAATTTCTTGGTGATAAACTGGTGTCATGGCAATCGAAAAAAGCAGGATTGTACATCGCTGTCCTCAATAGAAGCAGAATATGTAGCCATGTCGGCTTGTTGTGCTCAAGTCATTTGGATGAGAACACAACTTAAAGACTATGGTTACGTATTTGACAGAATCCCGATGTACTGTGACAATCGAAGTGCTATTGCGATCTCGTGCAAGTATGTTCAACATTCGAAGTCTAAGCACATCGATCTTCGATATCATTTCATCAAGGAGCATGTGGAAAAAGGTACCGTTGAATTATATTTTGTGGGTACTGAATACCAATTGGCAAGACCTTCTCACCAAAGCCTTAGCTCCTGCTAGGTTTACTGAGTTGGTCCACCGGATTGGTATGAGGTGTTTGACTCTAGAGGAACTGGACGAACTTTTAAAACAATCTTAAAACCAGTCAAACACCAAAACCTCTGTTGTAAATATTTTTCAAAAACAAAATATAAAAATATAAAATTTACAAAATTCAAAAATATTCTTCTATCTAAATTTCTTTCAAAATGGCAAGTACAAATCTTCTGTCAACACTTCACTCTTTCAAAATTTCAATATTTTCTCGGTTAAGTGTTGAGGGGGAGAAAGTAAATATTTTATGTTTCATAAAACCTTGTACTTGTATGTTACCTAAAACCGGTTGTATCTTTGATAATGGTGGACACGTTTCTTGTTTCTTGACTCTCCTCGGACCAAAATTTGAAAAATGTTTCTATTTCTAAAGTCGAGGGGGAGTGTCGTCACGTTTCTTTCCAAACTTTCACTTTGTACTTAACCGTAATGGAAGTTATGGGCTTTGGATGGAAACGGTTAAGGTGGAGGGACTAAAGTTGTCAAAAGCTTAAATTTAACTTATACAAAACTCTTCCACCTAAAATACTTATCATTTATTTCAAGCATTAAATACCACAACCACCATCATCCCACGCCTAAGATTCAATCTGCAAATCCGTGCTTTAAACTCCTAATTTGTAAGTGATATAAGGATCATCGTGTATTTACAAACATTGGTTTTTAATTTCATAAATATCCAACGGCTAGATTTTGAGTTTGGGGTGATTTTGTGTTCTACGCGTATGCGTTTGAACACAAAATCATCATTGGGTGTTTATGATGATAAATAATGTGTCAAAATGCTTAAAATCAAGTGTTATAAACATTTCCAACATCAAAATCCACCCAGAAAACGTTTTTAATCGTTTTTCAAGAATTAGGGTTTATGCGTGGATTTAGGGGTTTTCATTTGAGAGTGTTTCTCGATAATTAGTTGTTTATATGATGTTTAATACATGTTGAATTAACCAAAACACACCTTGTATCATGCCCAGAAACTCAATGTTGCATAATTAAAGATTTAGGGTTTAGTATCATACGAATTGGGTATCTTTGATTCATAAGGTTTTTGATGTTAAAACTTGTTGCAACACAATCATATAGCCTCTAAGACATCTCAGAATGAATTTGGTGCAAAATCTATGGCTAGATTTCTTAGTCGTAAAATTCAAAACCTAGGGTTTAAGTTTTACGCGTAAGTGAATCTTACGCATAACTGTGGATTATTGTGATTACATGTGAAATTGAAAGGGATTGGATGATATGTTAATAAACATGTTATGATGAACTTATTTCAGGTTTTACGCGTGAAAATTCAGAATCAAGGTTAACCATTGGATGTCTACGCATAAGGATCACCTTACGCGTAGAATGTTATTCGTAAGAGAAATCTTACGCGTAACCTTTACGCGTAAGGTTATACAAAGGGGACTACGCGTATCCTGTGAAGGATATGCGTAAACTTGAGTCTTACGCATAAGGTTCACTCTTACGAGTAAACCTTATGCATAAGCTCCAACATGCGCTTACGCGTAAGCCTTATGCCAAGACCTCTTTTCCTACGCGTAAGAAGAGTTCCTACGCATAAGCTTACGCCTACGCGTATGGTTTCTACTATTTACGCATAATCTTACTTTTTACGCATAAGCCAAAACTTTAACCTTACCAATGAATTGTTACGTGTACAAACTTGTAAATAAATAAATCGTAACGTCATGAAACCAAAATGTCACTAATAAGCTACAATGGTAAATATGTTGTGTAAATGAGTGAAAATTTGGACTTTAAAATTCAAAATTAATAAACTCACGAAACTTATCACGACTACGTTGGACTATTGGACAAACAAGTGACGTTAGACTCGTAACATTCATCAACATAACATATTCAATAATTGGTCAATAAAATCAACTTTTGACTAACGTAATGTCTTTCGATATGTTGGTTCTTTTGGCTCAATATCTTTCAGATCACAATATGGACGTCACAATGGAAAACGTTGATGCACCAAATGTTCTCACGATGGAAGACATTTTCCCTGATGGTTACAAGATGAAGATTGGGAAGAACAATCTCAAAGTCGACTTTGATAATTTCACGTGCTCGGAATCTTCATGTCAGATTGCTGTGGATATTCTAAAGACTCATCCATACAAGAACATGCTCACAAACTCTACAATAGTACCGGATATCTACATTCATCAGTTCTGGCACACTATGAAGAAGGTTGATAGTCTAGATGCTGTTACGGTGACACTCATCAATAAACAAGTCACCGTCACTGTTGCAAACTTAAGAGCAATTCTCCTTCTTCCTGTCATCCAGCCTGATACTTATGCTCCTACTCCTTCAGAAGAGACTACTCTCCAATTCATGGTCAATATTGGCTAGGATGAAGCTGCTGGGATCATCACTAAACATTCTTCAGTGGATCTAAAGAACATTCCTCAGCCATGGAGAACTCTATAAATCATGATTGCCAAATCAGTTTCTGGACATGATAGTGGTTTTGAGCATCCTAAGCTCATGGAACTACAAAAATTTTGGGGCATGGTCAACATGATGCACATCGAATTCGCAAGTCTGATTTGGGATGATATGATGTCATATCTCAGGAAACCTGGCACCAAGATTCCCTACATCAAATACACCAAATTGTTGATCCAAAGGATACTCGATAATAATCTTGACATTCCCTTGAGACTTGATGACCCCAACCATCACTCCGAGTTGTTTGAGCCTACATCAAATGTTGTCAGATTCAAAGACTCAACAACAAAGAAACAAGGTGCAGTCTTGCCAGACTACCTTCTCACTGATGACTTAAAGAATCTTCAATCATACAAAAGATATCAAGAAGCTGTAGCATCAGGCAAAGTTGGCTTCATTGATGAAAAGTCTTCCGCTGTACCAGTAAAGAAGACAAGGAGATCGGGCAGTGCTGGAAGTGCTGCAAGCACTGGTAGTACCCGAAAGTATCCAAAAAGGACTCATACCCTCAAAAGGAAAGTTCCATCGAAGGTTGCTATCCCTAATCCTAAACCGGAACCAAAATTGATGGGCGAGGACTTTGAGGACACTGATACAGATGAAGAGGTTATCTACTCTGAAACTGCAACAGATGATACACTAACAGTTGCAAAACCTCTCAGTCCCAAAACAGACAAGGGAAAAACTCCAGTTGCTGAGCAAGAGGAAGAAGAGAGCTCAGATGAAGAGCCACATGATGAAGACAAAGATTACCGAAAGAAATTGAAGAATCTCAGACTACAACATGTTGCTAAGGAGTTCAACCTACAACAAACTCGTGGCCCTGGAGGGTCAAGTGGTGGTGCACTAACCATACCAGTTTCCGATGCGGTTAATCAACCCGATAAGGAAACTGGTACCACCACCCACGAATCAGAACAACATCAGCTAGAGGATGATGTGGAAAACTAGAAGGGGGGGGTTGAATAGTTTTACCAATTAAAACTTCCTTTTAAACTATTTAGATCGACTTATGTCAATCTATTTGGTTGTGTGTGTTGGATGTTGATAAACAAGCATATAAAGATATGTAATGAAAAGATAAGAGTAAGAAGCACAAAACCACAACGCGAGTATTTATAGTGGTTCGGCTACAAGGACACCTTCCTTGCCCTACTCCACTCCCCGAGTCACCTACTCGAGAGTTTGTAATCACTACACCAATCTCCTTATGGCGGAGAAGCCTTCACAACGTCGCTTAACCTTTTTCCGGTACAAAGCTAAATACCGAGTTCTTTCACACCAAGGCGAACCACACCTAACACAACGTCGCCTACCCTTTATACGGTGCTAGGCTAACCACCGAGTTCTTTCACACCTTAGGTGAACTACACCTTCACAACGTCGCCTACCCTTTATTAGGTACTAGGCTAAGCACCTAGTTCCATTGCAATGGAGGAACTACTACCACACTACACCAACGACTAATCCCAAAGGAGATCTACTCCTTTACAACATCATCAAGGACATCAATATCCTTGGATCTAATGCTAGTCTATCTAGTACATCGAAACACACCATATCGAATGTACATCTAAGGCACCTTTCACTAATTCCTTTGATTAGATCTATAAGACACCTTTCACTAATGTCTTTGATTAGATCTACAAGACACCTTTCACTAATGTCTTTGATTAGATCTACAAGACACCTTTCACTAATGTCTTTGATTAGATCTACAAGACACCTTTCACTAATGTCTTGTGTCTTCACTTCTAAGCACCTTTCACTAATGCTTCTTGTCTTGACTTCTAAGCACCTACCACAAGTGCTTATCTTATAGACGATAGATACCCTTCACTAATATCTTCGTCTTGACACTTGAGACATCTTTCACTAATGTCTTTAACACTACGCTTCTTTGAAGATAGAAAGGGATCATAAACAAGAGGACTTCAATAGCCTTGATGATGAGGAAGCTTGGCAACTCATGGACTTGAGCTTGCTCGACTTCAAAAGTGGTGATCTTCCCTTTAAGAGGAACCTAAAAGATCACACAAAAACAAAACTACAAACATAGATCTCTTGGATCTATGGTTAGTGAGATTTAACTCAGGGGAGAAAGTATGTTGGAGAGGGGTGAGATCTAATGAAGAAATGGCTCACTATTTATAGAGGAAAAACCTGCTGTTTCCCCGGATCCCACGGATCCCTTCCACTTGGGATCCGGCTAGCACAAAGCTAAGGATCCGTGGTCCGCTCCTCTTTGCCCATGGGTATTTTGGGTTATGGGTCATGGGTCATGGGTTATGGGTTGATCCATGGTTTTCAATCTAGATACAATGTACCTTAAGGATACATTGAACTTGTGTAAGTGGTATATATAAAACCATGGGTTATGGGTCAAAAACCATTTGCTAGTTTTTATCTATTTAGTATATACTTGCTTTTACCCATTTTAGTATATACTTGTTTTTACCCATTTTAGTGTACTTAATATAAGTATGTATTAACCCAATATGTAAACACTAGTTGTTGTACATATGTATCTAACTCATAGAGTTACTTAAACTTGTTAAGCCAATATGTAAACACTAGTTGTTGTACATGTGTATAAAATCACTTAATCTTGTTATAGTGTTTTATGTGAAAACGTAAGTATGTTAGAAAACTATTTGTTCAAACCATTTACGTATTTTATTTGTTTCGTTAATATGATTTTACTTTTGTTATCGACAAAACATTAGAAGATCGTAAAATATAAATAAACGTTTTTACGGCTTATTTGTATTAACAGATGAGATTATCTTTGACTTTGAGGAACCAGAAAAGAAGAAGGAAAAGACTGAGAAAATTACTGATGAAGATGTTGAGGCTGCTGCTAAAGAAAAAGCTGAAGAAGAAGCTCAAGCTCAAGCAGATGAAGAAGCTAGGGTTAAGGCTGAAGAAAAGGCTAAAGCTGAAAAGGAAGCCGATGATTATCTTCTAGATAGTCTCAAACGTAGCAAGGAACAAACTTCTGAGCCACCAAAGGACCCTGAGCCTTCTCATGACTCATCTTCATCTGATTCATCTTCTCATTCATCACTACCACCATCCAAAGACACCACCACCAGATCCGCATCCAGATCTGTAAAGAAACCAACCGATACTTGGGCATCACGAGCAAAGACTAAGATTGTTAAAGTTGTCAGGAAAGTAAGGAAGAAAAACGTGGTCAACAAAAAACTAAATCAAATTGCAGACAAAATCAATCTTCTTCAGAATGTAATGAACAAGTTCTCGGATGAAAGGGAACAGCTTCAACAGTTTCTAAATAGAGATATCCAAGGGGAAATGGACAAGACAATCAGAGAATATACTTACAAGTTTCTTCTCGACACCGTCCCTGGAGTGACAAGAGAGATGTTCACCAGACAACTCTATCCGAATCTCATGCAATTGGTCAAGCAAATAATGCAATCTACTCCTGTAGCAATGAAAATCAATCCAATTGAGCCTGCGGTTGTCTTCGATGCAGAGTTGATTTCCAAGCTGGTGTTACAAATGTCTAAACGATCCGCAACGTTTACTTCTGACGAAGCTAAACTATTTGAGGCATTGCTGGAATATCAACTCAAAACTTCATGCAAAGCGTCAGCTAAAAGGGCCAAGCGTCCAAGAGACGATGATGATGCGGATAAGGATTCTGAACCAAAACATAAGAAGAAACATGATGATTCATCTTCTATGCCTCCACCACCCCAAAGGACCCCCACCTCTAGAAGATCTCCACAACGTCCTTCTGCTACAAACAAACCTCAGGACTCTGAGTCTCGACCACCAACGGAGAAAACTGGTGATCATTTTGAATACACTGGTGGTGACGATGAGGAGATTCCTGAGCCCCAACAACAACCTCCTTCTTCTACATCAACAAAGCAACCAACATCATCATCAAAGCCAAAGAATCAAATGTCTACTTCAGTTGTGTCATGGCTAGATGAAGAAGAATCTGAAGAGTATAACTGGTTCTGAAAGCTTGTTGATGCTACCCCTCAATTATCGAAAGGCCAAGAACCGGTAGATGGTCGAACATTGGAGCATGCCAAGTTAATTCAGGGAAAGTTTAAGGTAAAGAAGATGATGAAAGCAGAGTTGAGACGCATCAAGAACGAAGCCTTTCAACTGCTAAAAGACAGCTCCGACAGTGCAATTGAAGTCGAATATCATCTCGACAACATCGCCCGAGCTATGTCCAACAACATTGATTGGCTCAACCCTGAATCCAATATCGACTTCAGCAGACCTGACAAGGCTCCCTACTACACCGACTGGACAAAGCCTCTACCCACCATTGGCCGACCTGATCAACCGAAGATTCCATACCAATATTTCTTCAACAACGACCTGGAATTTCTTCAGCACGGTAGCGATGTAAGAAAGAAATACGCTACTTCACTCACCTTCCCTTTCCCGGCAACAATCTTCTCCAACAATGTGGCCATCGAGGAAGAAGCCACACATATGATCGTTGACAATGTGGTAAAGTATGACCTCGACGTACTGTTTGGGATTCATCATTGGCCAGAACGAAGAAGAATCTACTACAGAAGCTACCAGGTACTTAAATCGAAAAAGGAGGTGTTCAGTGATGAACGGATCGTTGCTATAATGCATGTTACCCTGTCGTCTAAGTGGGACTATTCATTTCTGAAAACATTCAAAGTCAAACGTCAAGACGAAGAGGAATATGATTTTTCTAAAGCAGATTTCCGAGATTGTCGCTCAATGACATTGAAGACATGTATCTTGCCAAGGTACAAGGGCGAATGCGACACTTCTCAACGAACATCCAGCTCCAGTACATCAAATCATTGCTAATACTCATTAGAATCATCGTCATCCAGGACGTGTTGAAGATCTTCAACTTGCCGTGGAATCATATCAGAAACGTGTTAATCCCACACCACCATAGCTATACATTCCCGATATCAACCATCTGCCTTAGTACACCATACTTAAGAAACCAACATTCGGGGTAGTTTACCGCAGTGAACTTCACCGTAATTGCTTCATGGCGTGCAAGGAGCTTCACAAATTTTGTGATCATACTTTGAAGAAGGTTCGGGATGGAATTGCTTATCGGTTAAAGAAGATTAATCAAGGCATAGGGTCGAAGAAAAGATGGAATTCTAGGGAAAGGAGGGATGCAAAGAAGATCATTACCAGGATTGATGAAAGGTTGTTTCGTGGGGGATTAGATGAGGACATTGGAGAGTTTTGTGGGTAGACGTCAAAGCATATCCCTAACAGGCTACCAACGTCCAGACAGAAGTCCTGGTGTTATTGACGGACTTCCTGGTACCCCTTGATTTGTTTCTTTCAATATTATTTGGATGTGTGATCTATACTTAACAATGGCTTGTGCACACATTACAGTGTACAACCCGTACTTGTTATGAAAGGACCCTGTGGTACGCTTCATTGCCACAATCCTTATAAAAGGAGCGAAAGCTTCTTAATTTTGAGTAAAACTAATCAAAACTTTCACTTTCAAAGTTTTGCTCAAAAGAACAAGTACTTCCTATTGTGTTTTCAAAACCTCAAAAGTTTATATCACTTGTTGAGGGGGAGTATTTGCTTTAAAACTTTGTTCACAAATTGTTCTTCGTGGTAATCTTCCCACAAAGCTCGAAATGGACATATTCGATATCAAAATTTCGTCAAAAATAACATTTATATGCAATTTTTTAGGGGGAGAAAAATTATGTGACAAGAAATATGTTGTGAATTGCTATTGAATCTTTGTGCTAAAGACTTAACTCTTGAATTGACGAGATCTGTTAGGATCCAAATATTATTGTGTTGATGATTCGGGTGGTCTTGGATGATGGAAATACATGATTGCCATAGTTAGAGAGTTAGTAGAGAGAGAGAGGGTGTTCTTGCTAGAGGTTTACACAAAGTATGAAATATTAGATTGAATGAGAAGCACCACCCCTTCCATGGATGGAAGGGGTATTTATACTTACACACTACACGACCTCCTATCGGCCTGTGGATCAGGTATACAGTAGGTAAAGACCCGTCCTTCCTCCACGGTGTTACACTACGCTAAACTAAACAAATAACTAACTAATAAACTGGTAAATAACGTAACTAATGATATGTCTACGAGCTAACTTATACTAGATAATACTTGGGGTGACCGACACTTCACTATGGAATTTTCTAATTCCTAACAATCTCCCCCTAAGGGAGGTCACCCCATGATTTACATTTGGAATCCTAGCATTCTTTCTTTGTCTTTGTTCTTGAGCTCGTAGACTTGAATTCTTCAATTCTGCAATCTTTGTGCTTAAGCAGTGACACTTCATAGTCCGCATATTTTGTACTTTTAGTGGAGGCCTTTAACTGATCCACATCTTTGATGATCTTTGAGCTTTCTTTAAGATCATCAGCCACACTTAATATCTGGATCACCCTTTATTGTGTTGCCATCATGTGAAGTTGTGACTTTCGGACCGACATGCTCACACTTTTGAATCATGACATCTTTCCATCAGAGTAGCGGAAGCCTTACTGGTTCATGATATTTGCAGCAGCATAGCAGAAGCATAGTATAAAAATATCATAACCAGGTTATGTAGATATGCACCAGTCATGATTTCTTCAATTAAGTGTGGTTGCTGTGAACATGCGGCTTTGGATTGACTCCTCAATTCTGATCAGCTGCAATCGTCGGGGTGTACCTGCATATGACAGTTAGCAATAAAGCGCACGAAAGTGTCTTTGATCACTTTCGTTGAATTGAGGTACACGGCCCACGGTTCCCCATTGATCAATACAAGTACTGCCTGTGGTCAGGTAGGATTCCTAAGAATCTCCTTGACAGGGTTTCGCAGCTGTTCTAGCTGTTCTCAAACCGGAACGTCTCAAAGAAGACAACACGGAGTTTGTGAACCAGCGAATTGAGATTCACTGATTGATGAAAAATGATTTGAAAAACAATCGCGTACTGCTTGAAGAAAGAGTTTTGAAATACGACGAAGGTTTTATGAGAAAGATCAATTTTCAAACAAAATACTTTTTGTATTAGAGAATGAGTACACATTCGACATGCTAGCGAAAAGAAGAGATTCACACATCGAACGGTTTTTCTAAAAGTATTTTTCAATCAGAGATACTTTTTGAATTTGAAAACATAAGTACACATTCGACGTGCTAGAGAAAAGAAGGTTTGCACATCGAACGGTTTTTCCAAAAGTATTCGTCAATTCCATTCCTGGACCAAGGTTGATTCACGAGTGAATCTCCCCATTGTTTCTATCCAGTTGTCACAAGCTTGATCTTTTGCAAAATCTCACATGTCACCCACCAAGAGCTTGTTTGATGTTGGCTCTAGAAGGATTTCCATCTTCATCGTGAATACTTTTACATACCACTCAGATGTTCTGGCAATACCACAAGGATAATGCGTAGGACTCTTAATATATACTTACTTTCCACATTGTGTGAAAAAGCAAGTCTTCAAGAATTTAGTGTCCTAACGAGATATTGTGGATGATCTCTTGGCTCTAGACTCAATCGTGCATATTTGGTTCCTGTGCCGGAGACTAGGGAGAGGGTCTCCTTCTTCAATATCAACAATCTCTAAGAGAAAGTCGATAGATTATGTCGGTTCCCCGTGAGAATGAAACAAGCCCTTTTAAGAGGAACTTGAGTGGCTTGGGAAGTTTAGTGCATTCCAAGATCAATACTTCAGAGCCATTCTTGACTTCCCCAACTTCTTACTTTTTCTTGACTTACACTTTTTCCCACTTTTCTTTATCGGGAGGTAGTTAAGTTGCAATTCCGTCTTTGGCCCAAGTTATGTATACGATGACCAACAATGATTCCATTGTGACCATAACTTCTGTTCTGCAGTACCTGGGTCACTGCGTGACGTGATTTGAAGGGTTCGGTGAGTTCAAGGAGAATTTTCCCGAACAAAGTAAGAGTGCCCCTTGGCTGTATTAGATAGCTGAAAGAGAATCTCTAACAACTATAACTTCTTCCTCTGGGAGAGGGATCAGA
>BPTQ01000005.1:106721478-106789374 GCA_019973895.1 Chrysanthemum seticuspe | reverse complement strand
GTCAGGTATGATAGTTTTTAAAAGATCTTTTAGTAAAATAAAACAATTTCACAATCAAACAAGAACAGAAAAAATTTCATTTTGAAAGACCTTGATTCTAAAGAAAAAATCATACCATGACATAACATTAAATCTTTAGATCACCACTTATATTTTACAAAGCGGAACTTTTGTGAAGAAATATCGTTTGAGAATATTTTATTTTAAATCACTCTCCCCCTCAATCCATGACCGTAGTCGATAATTGAGTGACTCAAGTTTTGATAAAATGAAGTCCGGTGATTTTCAAAATTTAGTCCAATATATTTTCAAAAACAACATTTTTCCATTTTCAAAACAATTTATTCAAATTTTTCAAAAATTGTTTAAACATGGTATCCTGCACAAAGATACGTTAGGTGGTTGAGAAGCTTCCGTTGTTGTTGTTGCTGTAGGGTTTGGAAGAAAACCGTCTGCTGATGCAGTGAGACTTCTTCTTACGTTGCATTTTGAATGCCAATTGAGGTCAAATTAAGCTCCGTTTCTTCAATCACATCGAAGAAAACCATCTGCTGATGCAGTGAGACCTCTTACGTTGCATTTATGCCAACTCTCCATTGAAGTCCAATTAAGCTCCGTTTCTTCATTTGTCAACCCAAGAAATAGTTACCCTTTCCTTTCGGCATCCAATCATCTTCAATTGTGGGATCCGGATCGGGAACATTCTTATACCCAATATACCTGCATACGTTAGTGAACACACATACAGATATATGGTGGTCGACATCACCCATAACAGCAATCGACTAATTAAAGTCAATTCAACATAACAATCAGATCATATAAGGCATGGGGTTTATGTGTTAATCAAACTCTAATCATCTAAACCTAACAATCATATCCTAAATTCCTAGTCCTTCGACACAGGCAAATATCATTTTTAATCAAGCACGTAGGATAATTAAGAAAGCTCGTTAGACGATATAGATTTGAAAACATTCTCCCCCTCAATCAATGACTCATTTTTTGAAACATTTTAAAAGCGCATAAGTCATTGATTGAGTTTGCAAATTAATACGAAAACTCTGATTCTGATTGATTTTTCAAGCAACTCATTTACCACCATTTTGAACACAACAAATATTTTTCTGAAGAATTATAGACGGAAAAACATTTGTGTAGGAACAGCAGTCCTTCGACATACTTTCCTCATTTAGTTTTAGGATAAGTGCACGAAATATTTGAAAATTAGTTTAGCGTAGCACTTTCCTTTCTTTTGAAGAGCGGGTTGCTATCTGAAATAATAGCAAACCATGGTTTAAGCACGGGTTACAGTCAGAAGTAACTGTAAGCCATTTTTTGAAGCCCGGGTTATAGTCTGAAGTAACTGTAAGCCATATTTTGAGACATGTTTAAAAAGAAATATTTACACCTCCTGCTCGACCTTCATCTAAAGTCCCGTGCCATTATTGAATGACATTTCTAAGACCGTAGATGTTATCGATACCAGAAGACATGTCATGAGAAAACATATTTTTGGTATTTTTAAGTTTTCTGATTTTTATGGATTTTTGAAGGTTTTATATTTTTCTATTTTGTTTTGATGGTTTTATATTTTTCTATTTTCTTTTTGTTGGTTTTATAATTTTGTATTTTGTTTTCTGATAAATATATACAAGGATAGAGAAGATGATATAGTTAAAGAGGATGATGATACGAGTACCGAGATAAGGATATCGAGCAGCACGTCGTAGAAGATAGAAGTCATCAACTCTTAAACATTCACCACCAAAGCTTCCAGGGCTCTTGAATCGAAGAAAGAAATTGAACCAACCGAAAGTGAGACTTTGGCAGCTTTCCCCCAAACCGAAAATCCTTTAGCTGAGCAGATTCAAAGCTTTCTTTCAAGCTTCTCTTAGCCAGGTGCACAAAGAAGCACACCATTATCATCGAACTTGCTGCTCCTTTTAAGAATAATCACCGTGATTCTTCGTTCGAGGTTATATCATCCAAAAGAACATCAACATATCATCCCACACATAAAAAACACTTCTCAAATTTCCTTTCAACTGACGTCTGAAGCGATCCATTCCAAAAGGTATCAAGAGAACAATTCCCCCCAAGTAGTTGAATTGATGCAGTCAGTCTCTTTGTATAATGCTCAAGAACTCTCCCGAATACACATCATGAGGGTAATGAAGAACAACTCCCCAATGTTCACATCTTTCATCCCTGATGAATGTGTATGAAGCTCAAGAACCCGAAGTACACCAATATCCAAGAACTCTCCCAAATACACATCATGCCCGGAAGGAAAACACCTCCCCAATGTTTGTGGTAAACAATGGCTTTCTTCCCTGATGATCGTGTATGAAGCTCAAGGACCCGAAGTACACACATTCCCCAAAGAGAGAACAACCGATAACATTGAAGAAGCAGGCCGAATCACTGATTATCTCTGCGGGTGACAATCTATGCGGATGTCAACACCGGAATAAGTGATTATATCTATGAATCACAGATTAAGCCCTCAAGTAAAACAGCTGAGCATCCCCAATGTTCACAATTCTCTCTCCCCTGATGATTGCGATAACATCGAGATCATCACACACCAATGCACCTCTTATATCTTCAGAAACATTTTCTAACATCTCTTCCCCCACATAGTTGAAATAAGAACACTAAACGCCTTGATGAGTAAAACCTTGAGTTTCTCTGCGGTCATGACATTTTTTTTCCCGGGATAACTTTAATCACTTAGAAGTATTAAGTCCATCAAGTTTACTCGCCATGAGTCAAACCTTGAGTTTCTCTGCGGTAATAACATTTGTCTTCCCGGGATATCTTCAATTACTTAGAAGTATTAAGTTCATCAAGTTTACTCGCGTTTAGATACGTGTCTCCTTCCCCCTTGCTGGTTTTGACACTTCAGAATCAGCAACACTTTGAAAGCCCAAATACAAGAAATCTGTTAAGAAGAACCTTAGAAGTCTTTGTGAGAATCAACTTGCTGAAGAATATGAGCAAGTCTAATTGGGGATTAAATTCGACATATCACTCTCCCTTAATTAGTGCTCTCCCCTAAATTGACAATCTGTTTGATAAATGCCATGAATTAAGAAGAAGTCTTTAGATTGTTAAATGCAACTCGTCTTTAGTCTTCTAACATGTAGCAAAAAATGTAGAACCGACTGTAGACTCGACCTTCTTCAAGATTGTCCAGTTGGGGAATAGAAAGTTAACATCTTCAACTCACCAAAAACAAGAACATCACCAAAAAGCATCCCAATCAACTTTCATCTTGCAAATCCCCTTAACTAAAATCCCTCCCAATCAAACAAGAACAGAAACATGTTCATCAAGGAAATCAGCAATCAGGCCGCAACGAACACACGAAATGGTAACACCAAGCAAACAATCACATCAAACAAGAACAGAAGGTTGTTCGGAATCATCATGTTGATGTGCACGTGAAGCATTAACCGGAAGCACTTTGTCAATAACCTCATATCAGCTTGTGAAGATGTCAACTAACGGCTCTTAAGAAGAAACTCCATGTGAAGATTAGCCGATAAGAAGAAGCTCGGTTCTTACATGAGTTTAGAGCCGTATGACCATTTAAATTCTCAAATAATAATAAACCATGCAGTAATTTCACACTTCTTCTCCCCCTCAAGAATTGCAAACGGAGTTGCCATTCTTGATTAAATAAGTAAAAATCATCCGAATGTTCTATTCACACTTCTCTCCCGCAAAATAAGCACATGATGTCGCCATCTTCATTATAATCGAGCAAGTGGAATGAGAAAAACAATCAGTGGTAGCCCGGTTCACTTGATGACTGAAGCGCATGGAAAAAGTATGAAGCATGTTGATGAGAATGGTCATAATAAGAAGATTTCTCTTCTTCAGAAGATAAAGCGCACTGAAGCGTACACTTTTCTTTTCTTTAGAGAACGAGGCTTGAACTGAAGTATTCAAACGTCATAAGAAGATTTCTCTTCTTTTGAAGATAATGCGCACTGAAACGTACACATTTCTTTTCTTTGGAGAACGAGGTCTGGACTGATGTGATCAGACGTCATAATCTCCCTCTTTTCAACTCTCTTAGCAAAACATGTAATCCATCCCATTATCATTCAGTAGGCTCTTTGTCGTGACAGCTGATGGAGAAAACCCAATATGATGAATTTGACCCTGAAGTAGACTACCCCGAACTCGTGACTTAAACTTGCACATATGTAACAAAGAGCGGTGCTGAGACTTCATGCCCATTTGAATCTCTAAGTACTCTATACTCTTCAACCAACCAACCATCGAGTATAAGACGTATATCACCTCTTGAAAATCCACAATTGAATGTGACACTGAGCACTACAACGTAACTCCTTAAAGTGATAGTTATTTTGTAGTGGTAAAAGCCCAATTCCCCCAAGTGGTAAAAGAAAAGGTAAAAGACACCCAACAATAACTAGATTTCCAAGTCTTCGTTTTTGATAATAAGCTCGAACAAGGATCATGAAGAATCTTCATCCAACCATCCCCTGATATCTTCAGATACTAAGTACACTCGCCCATGATATTTCACTTCAACCTCAAATAAATAATACTGAATTACCGCCGTTGTCACATCTTCTGAACTGCTCAAATCTAGCCTCCTTTGACTTATTAAGTGAACTATGATAATGGTTTCATCCCGACCATGGTTTAATGAGCATAACCCCGTAAACTTTGAAGTAACCAAACCGCCATGACGAATATCCAAACACACACCCAATTCATGAAGTACACCCTTTATCCCTTCTTTGAAGCAGAAACCGTAGCACCAGCATCAAGTAAGATCCAGAATTACACTTTCTCTTCTCCAAGATGGTTCCATTATTACGGAATTTTACAACTCTATGGTTTAAACCGAGAAATAGTATCTTTCGCGGGATTTTACAAAACCAAGAATAAACCGTAGGATAGATCCGGAAATGCACTTTACTAATACCAGGATGTTTCCATTGTCACGGGATTTTACAAGTCTATGATTTAAACCGAGAAATAGGTTCTTTCGCGGTATTTTACAAAATCAAGACAAAACCGTAAACAATGTCATTTTGAACGTGTTATGACAACTTTGGTTTCTGTGAATATCTGTTTTAGGGGAACGTGCAACGGTTCATTATCCAACATCATCCATATCATCAACCATCCAGTAAACACATTGGTAAACACATCATACACGCATTCTGTCGGCTATTGTAGTGACCACATGGAGAATTTGAACCCGATATGCCAAACTTGATCATGAAGTAAAATTCCCCAGATATGTTACTTAAACTTGTACTCATCCTTGTGAAAAAGAAACGGTGTACCCAATGTACAAAACCTCTTGACATTCTCGACTGAGTGAGACACTGAAGTGATAGTTACGCTCTGGGTAAAGCGAGAAAGAGTCACAACCGTAATTAAATAGCCAAGTCTTTATCACCCTCTATAAATGCCCAAACAAGTCATCTTCGCGGAAGGGTAGAAAGAAAGAAGACGAAATAATTAAACGTGCCCGGAAAACCTCACTTCAAGTCCAAATAATAAATACTGTCCAAACAACCTCGTAGTCAATATTGTTCTACTTTTTTAGTTCGAGCCGTGACAAAATATTATTCGTGAAAATGTATACATCAAAGTACCATACAACATAACCCAACACATCTCAACATCATTCCAAAACTCGTCGTTAGATCACTTCAACAAAGTTCATCATCAAAAAAACTCATGATCAAAGAACAACTTGCATCCTTAACCTATAAACCCAAGTATACGAGCATGAAACAATATCCAATGAAGACCCGGTCCATAGATATATCCAACATCACATATCACCACATTAAAATGACCAGATACAATTTAGCACTAATGACCCGGTCTATCATAATAACATCAAGTCCAACATAAAATTATCCAATTAACATCACCCTTAACAATTAAAGTCAAGTCACCATGTATAACACAGTTCATGTCAATACATGAATACCTTCGCAGCCCATATTAGGTAAAATATATGTATAGCCCATAATAAGTGATCCAATTAAAACCAACACTACTAATTGACATTAGCCCAACCGAAATATACTTCAATGCCCAAGACAATAATCAACTTACCCTAAATTTCGGAAGTATAAAACGCCACTTACTACACATACATACCCTAATATCACACAATCAAAACAAACTGCCTCTCTCTTTTACCACATTTCCACAAAAACTCACCAAACCCTAATCATACACAAACAAAAACACGCCCCCATCATAAACGAATATCGAATAACATCAATATCATCTCAACAACTCGCCACAGGGATGGCATGAGTTATATGCCACAGGGATGGTACGAGATATGGTTTCGACAGTGAGATCCGACCAGGCTTCAAGGTAGGATAATCATATTCCTTCTTTGTTATAGAATCAAAAAAACGAATGAAAGATAAGTGATAATATAATTGTTATACACTTTTCTTTATCTTTCGGATATTTATGCAACTTTGGTATAAAGTGGATCGATGATGAATGCATTTTTCGTTTATTGACCTTAAAAAGTCTTGATCAATCATTGATTAAAACGGAAAAGGTTCTGAGGTCATTACTCTCTTTAAGTAAATTTCCTTATTATCCGAACAAGATGAAAGATTGAACCTATCCGTGGTTTAGATCTTATCTTCAGTTTAAGTTCGAAAAAAAAATCTTGGATTAATGATGATATAAATGACTCGAGACATAGACTCTTGATAGTCTTGGTGTTATCATGAGTAGCCACGAAATCTGAGATCTTTTTACTTTTACATTGATTCGAGTCATGGATATGAATGAGAGTTGGATTTTTTTCGAGTCTTAGTACTGGAATAATGTTTTGATGTTTTGATATGGACGTTTTCTGCTTGTTAATTTCAGCTCGTACATGTACCGTTGATGTTTGAAAACTGAGGTCATGAGTTGAGATGTGGTGTATGGTATAGTGATGTTGAGTCAAGGTCTGTACTTCTTCTTCTCCATTTCTGTAAGTCGCTAGTCAAAATCATTGAGTCAAGTCGCTAGCCAAAATCATTGAGCCAAGTCGCTAGCCAATTCGCTAAGCCAACTCGCTACGTCTTGTTCAATAACAAGTCGCTATCGTTTTAAAGATTCAAGTCGTTAGCAGTTTTTTAACTTAAGTCGCTAGCCTTTTTGTTTAACATAAGTCGCTAGGTCATCTTAAGTCGCTACGACAAGAGACCCACGTCGCTACGACTTGTAAATACAAGTCGCTAGGTGACCCAACTCGCTAGGTAGATTCAGTGTATTTGGACATCTTGTACAGTCAACTCGCTAGCATGAATATGAGTTTTCCGACCACTTTTCGACGATATTCAAAGGTAACCTAGAAAAATGACAAGAACAGCTTCATTTGACCCATGTTGACCATGAAAATGATGAGTTGACCACAGTTTGACCATGTGACAACTTATAACCAACGTATAACTGCAACTTGACCACAACAAAAACAGAAATGATACCAAAAGTCTGAAACTTGTATGAGATGAATGTTTTGAAACGTGACACAAAACAGACATATACAACAGTATTAAAGCATAGGACTTTTGAACCAAAGAAAGATACTAGAACAAGAGTAAACTGTTTTACCAAGGAATAATAAACAAACTTTTCGGACCACAAAATAGTATCACCAACAGTTTACAACATGATACAATACCACAAAAAATCATCAAAACACATAACCTTGGCTCTTGATACCAATTGTTAGGATCGAAATATTATTGTGTTGATGATTCGGGTGGTCTTGGATGATGGAAATACATGATTGCCATAGTTAGAGAGTTAGTAGAGAGAGAGAGGGTGTTCTTGCTAGAGGTTTACACAAAGTATGAAATATTAGATTGAATGAGAAGCACCACCCTTTCCATGGATGGAAGGGGTATTTATACTTACACACTACACGACCTCCTATCGGCCTGTGGATTAGGTATACAGTGGGTAAAGACCCGTCCTTCCTCCACGGTGTTACACTACGCTAAACTAAACTAATAACTAACTAATAAACTGGTAAATAACGTAACTAATGATATGTCTACGAGCTAACTTATACTAGATAATACTTGGGGTGACCGACACTTCAGTATGGAATTTTCTAATTCCTAACAAGATCTAAACTGTCATACATCGAAAAGATCTGTCTTCCAAGACTTATCCGAGTAGATCGTACCTATTCGAGAAGCTCTTGATAGACATGAACTTTGACGGGTTTGACAACCTTTCGAGGTTTGTCCACACCTTCAAGGTAGTTATTAGAGCTAGTTGTCACCTAAAAGCTGACAATGCAAATCTTTAACTATACAACGTAACCGTGTCTCGCGGGGAATTGTCTATCTTGAGTTGATCAATTCAAAAGTGCGCGCTCTTCTCTCACCGTGCAGATTTCTGTCAAAATACTTAAGCACGTGTGGAGGGGGAGTATTTCTGCAAAATATAAAACTCTTTCAGTGGTACAAAATGTTTTTAATCATAACCACTTTGAGAGATTTTTTATGAAAAATGGTTTTATGGCAACATAGGTTAGTCATGGAGTTATAAGGTGACTAAGGTTAGGAATAACTGTCCTATGATCCGCCAGAGCCGGAGGGATCTACCCAAGGACACCACCAATAGTTAGAATTTAGAAGTCCTTAGGTATGATTATAAAAAGGAGAAAATGAGAATCGGAGAAAGAAGGAGTTGAAGAATTAAAAAGAAAAGTAATAAAAAGGGTGAAAATAAATAGCCCTCCAAATTATTCAACTTAGGGCGGACACCGGGTTCAATTCATATGCTACTAGTTGTCACTAGTTGACACCGATATTGAAGATCAAAGTCGTCATGGACCTAGTGACGCATGCACTACACCTTCTTAGCCACTCAAGTTTCTCTCAACAGAAGCTTGTTTCATTCTCACAGGGAACCCTATGTAAACTATCGGCTTTCTCTTAGAGATTGCTGGTATTGAAGAAGGAGACCCTCTCCCTAGTCTCCGCTCAGGAAAACCAAAGCGCACTATTGAGTCTAGAGCCACGACATTCATCAAAAGATCTCTTAGGAACACTTAACATTTCATCACTTGTCGTTCAACAATAAGGACGCAAGTGATACATTTTAGAGTCCTTCACAAATCTTAGCAATTAGTCGAGAATATTTATGAGGGGTTCACAACTGTGATCCTCAGTGATTGAATGGAAACTCCTGCCAGGGTCAACATCAAACAGCCCTGACAGCAGGTCACTTCGGTAACTCCTTGTGGGTTACACTTAGTGTTGTCTCAAACGGTCAACAGTCGTGGGGTGATGCTTCGGTGTACCTCAGCGACTCACCTAAACCGTAGATGTACTTCGGTATATCGTGTTAGCCTTCTTGAGGGCATCCGGTTTCAGGAACAACCTTTGCTAGAATTAGAGATATGTCTTCACATTATGCTGTTGACACTCTCGAAGTTCAAACTTGTAAGTGCTGGAAATCCCGCTAAGGATATTCCTTTCAAGAATCGAGTCCTGAATATGTGAGTCATTACTTGAACTTGTTCAATGTAATGGCAACTGTCCCTTACGGGATTCGGACGGCTGATTCGCCCGACCAAGGTGAATGGAATCAAGACATTCATCAGTAGACCAATTGTAGTAGTCAATTCTTTATGAAAAGATTACGATGATAAATTGGTGTTCGTGACTGTACCGGAGATGCTGCTGCTGATGGATGCTCGCGGGAGGAAGAGATCGTGCTGATTCTCCACATGTTCATACCAACAACAACACAAAATAATTTCTCTCAAAATCAAAGGCAACACAAAGTCATAATGATTCTTCATCAAATCAAAGAATCTACAAAGTTATAAAGACTCGAGAACTACTTCACATCTGGAATTTATTGTCAAACGAGCGTGTGAGCATGTTGGAGAAAGACGTGGAGACGCTGGAGCAACGAAGCTGACCTGTAGCTGACAACAACATATTATCATAACCACCACAAAGAACAAAGAATTAAAGAACAAAGAAATCAAGACTTCAAAAGCAGAATACTTCAAAAGAAACAAGATCCCTACACTGGGGAGATTGTTCGAATCAAGGCACTTCTTCTCACAAGAAAGAAGAATGTCAGAAGACGTCAAAGCTACTATTACATCTGCACCAACAACTGTTTAAGATTACTTAAGATATCAATTGCTAACACTTAGGGGGAGATTGTTGGAATCACTCCTAAACCATTTCTCAAGTATTAGTAATCTATATGTAATAGTTAGCTTAATTAAGGCTTTTATGTTAGTAATTAAGGCATGGCTCATGTAGAAAGCCCATGAACCTATGCAAAAGCCCAATAAGGAAAGGAAGGGACTAGATATGTTGCCCTAGCTCCCTTCCCCTATAAATACCTTTGTAACTCTCATTTGAGAGTTGGTTGTTCGTTTTATCACAAAACCTACGCATAACTTTTCTTTACTCATTCGTGTGTTTGTGTTATTGTGTTCATCCGATCTCTCTTCATCTCTACTTCTTATATTGATGCTTGTGTTACAAACATGGTGACCTAACAGATCAAGTAATCGACTCATGTGATCAAAGTGTATTCATATTCCATCGAGTGGGATTTTCATATATTGATAGCCCAAATACTGAAAAATATCTTTTGAATTACACAAGTCATGTACGAAAGTATCGATGTTACTAAGCAAAATGTGTTATCACATGTCTGATTATTCAAGTGATCCAGTCATACACATGAAATGTTACAAATGAGGAAGGCATGAGAGGTCATAAATTCATAAACTAACTTAATTTATGAAACTTAAATGTATATCGATAACACTTTTACGAAAGTACATCTTTTGAATTATGTTAACCAAATACAAAAATATCGCTCTTCGTAGGAAAGTGCCATCACATCCAAGACTATTGATCAAGTGATTGACTCATGGGAACCAAGTGTATTCATATTCAATCGATCAAAATCATCACATTTTCATTAATCTATATTTATAGTGCAAATACTGAACAATATCTTTTGAATAACACAAATCATATATGAAAGTATCGATGTTACTAAGCAATTGTGTTATCACACTTGTGATTATTCAAATGATTCATAAACAATGAAGGAATGGGAGGCCATAAATTCATAAACTAACTTAATTTATGAAACTTAAATATATATATTGATAGCGGTTTTATGAAAACATCATTTGAATTACGTTAGTTAAATGCCAAAGTATCATTGTTCGTAGGAAAGTGTTACCACATCTGAGACTATATTAATCAAGTGAACCAAGTGTCCATATCATTTTTACGAAACAACATCATTTGAAGATTAAATGTATATCGATAACAACTTTACGAAACTACATCTTTTGAATTACGTTAATATTTTTTCCGATAACGCTTTTAAAATTTAATTCACATTCTTTAAACTTATTTTATTTATTATATATTTATTTATTTATTTTATTTTTAAATTTATTAGACACTCAGTAGTACATTTAATAAGAGATATTATAATTTTAATAAATAATACTGGTAAAAACCCTTTGGAGACGTCAACTGTAATGAATTTTTTAATCGGTATAACTTTTAACGAAATACTAACTTTTAATTAGAATAACTTTTATTGACAACAACGTCGTGCCTAAAGGTTAAATCACTGTATTAACCAAGTTAATCACCAAAATTAGCTGAATAACTAAACGAGCACACATTTAGTGATTATGTCGTCGTCGCTAAAGGTTCAGCGTGAAAATGCATATCGATTTGGCGGGAGAATTTTGGATGGAGGGCCTTTTAGCAACGACTATGTCGTCGCTAAAAGTGTTGCTGAAAGTAAAAGCCAAAAGGAACTCAAGTTTTTTGTCGTCGTTTCTAAAAGTCTCGTCGCTAAATGTTCCTATCCGTAAGACGTACAATGATTAGGAATCCAACCATGAATATAAGCATACATTTAAATGACAAGATATAATTAACTAAGCTGATCATAACTATAAATTCACACCATGATTAGAAATGAAGTTTTGTGGCTAGATTTTGTTCTTGTTTGACCTCTTAACATTTTACTTACACCATTGAGTTTATTCTAATTATAGAAACCACACAATAAACTAATAAGACGTATCATCACAACATTAAACCAAACACAACTATATATATGAACATACAAAACCAATAATATCTTAGTCTGTCTTATTCCGACCAACAAATTTATTTCCTCACCACCACCCTCCTCCTCCGGTGAAAATAAAGAAGGAACCTCCTTCTAGGAGGCGGAGGGGGTGATCGTTCGACGATATCCACCCGTCTATCATTGATTAAACGATGATGGGGATGAAGAAAAGAGGAGGGTCATATGTGAACAAATTGGTTGCATGGGTTCGCATGCAACCATTGAAGATGAAGATGTTGTTTGTTATTATTTTGATGATTTCTTCACTCGCTTTTCTTAGAGGTTTCGTTAAGAATTATAATAAGCTTTTTGTTGTGTCGGAATCAGTTCATGCTGTAGGAATATTTGCGTTGGTTTACAAGCTCAACACCCTAAAAACTTGTTCTGGTATGTATTTATTAAATCAACGAACATTATTAAGATCTATCATTCTCTTTTTTAGAAATACAAATATTCACACACCACTATATACCACCTTTCATGTCACATATGTCTCAGTTGTGTTTGTGTTATTACGGAATTACAACAGCAAAAGTATATTAGAGATGTGTGGTTAATATCATTGAATAAATATACTAATATGAAATTGTTTTTCACAATCCTCAATTTTTTTCTTACAGGCCTTTCTTTGCAAACACAAGAGCTCACAGCTATAGTTATGGTTGTAAGAACTCTTTGTAGCTTTGAAATTGGACATAATGTTCACACTTTTCTAGACATGGCTGCGTTGGTTTCTACTGCTTGGGTCATTTACATGATGCGATGTAAGCTATATGTGTCGTATAATGAGCATCTCGACAAAACACCAAAATCTTATTTGGTAAACACATCCTTTAGTCTGTTTTCTTTTTGTGTTTATAAACTAATTTTTGAATTATTTACCACTTCTTTAAGTAGTGCCATGTTTTAGATTGGATAGACATATTTGAATATTATCTCTTATATATGACTCGTTTAATTTTAACTGAAAATTAGATTTTCAACTATTAAAAGTTGCATAAAAACTTTTTGAACTAATATCCAAACATCCCTATTATATTATTTTGAGTCAAATTTCTGTATCGTCGTCTTTCTAACAAGCATTATCTTTCCATTTTCGTGTCTCCTTTCTACAGTTGGTTCCTTGTGCTATTATGGCGGTTCTTGTTCACCCGAACAGCTCATTTCCTCTTTATACTAAGTTGATGTGGGCATTCAGCGTGTACTTGGAGGCGATTGTCGTGATTCCACAACTCCGTATGATGCAAAGAACACAGGTTTGCGTTTTGTCAAACACATATTCTAAAAAAATTATTACATTATGCATATGCTAGAGGTTACATAATTATGAAGTCATTCATGATTCATACAACGTGTTGCACACAGATGATTGAACCATTTACCGCCTTATACGTGTTTGCACTTGGAGTGTCGAGATTTTTTGGGGCAGCCTATTGGATTCTCCGGGTTAGTTTCCATTCATGCACATCAAGTTTTTTGCGAGAAATTCATCACAGACTTGAAAATTTAATAGTAATATTTAAATTCATGTACTGCTAAGGTTTATATGTTCCCATATTCAGTATAAAATTTTAAATGACCAATTTGAAAACAACCCAAATTTGATCTCTCACTTTCTTCAGGTGTATGAATCAACTGAAACATATCTGTTTTTACTCGGACGTGGCTACTTTTGGGTCCCGATGGTTTTGGTCTCAGAGACCATTCAAACGTTCATATTGGCTGACTTTTGTTACTATTATCTTAAAAGGTAAACTTGCCTTCTAGCCGCCAGTCGCTTCAGATGATGATATACCAAATTTAATACCCTATTAACGTTATTGCTTTTTTTACAGCATCGTAAGTGGCAGTCGCTTGGTGAGAGTACCACGGGTATGACACATGGTTTTAAAGTTTACAGGGTCGAAGTTTATAGTCTGTAAATGTAAGGGTTTTGGGTTTATCTATATTTTTTTGTTAAATTTATATAAAATTGACTGAAATGTTGTTTAGACATCTTTGAATCACATTGCAATGAGAGTGAGGTTTTAACCACTTTATGGTCAGATTGAGACTTTATGCTAATTCTGGTGTATTGTTAAGATTCATGTAATTATTTTCAGTTATAACATCAAAATTTTGGCGTAATATAGGGTTAATAACCGTTTAAAGCACTATACTTGTCACAAATATCAGTTCGACGTAGCAAACTAAAAAAATAGCTCTTTTAGACATTAAACTTGACATTTTTGTCTTCTTTAAGTATTATGACCAAATTATGACCATTTTACCCTTTCTAAATTTTTTTCGAAATACTTTTTTTTTCGAAATTTTTTTTCCAAAATTTTTTTTTAATTTTTTTTTTCGAAATACTTTTTTTCGAAATTTCTGATTTTTTTTTTCAAATTTCTTTTTTTTATGAAATATTTTTCGAAGGGTAAAATGGTCATAATTTGGTCATAATACTTAAACTAAGACAAAAATGTCAAGTTTAATGTCTAAAAGGGCTATTTTTTTAGTTCGCTACGTCGAACTGATATTTGTGACAAGTATAGTACTTTAATTGGTTATTAGCCCTAATATATTTACCGGGGTATATACCCTTATACCCAAAAAAACATCAAAATTTTGACATTCTATATTTCTTTGGTGGTACTAGTGTTTTAATCTGTATTTCTTGCTTTGACTTACGAATGATAAAATTTGCTGGGCACTTATCTAAACAAAACCAATCTCTGAGTCTAAACCATTAAGCAATGAACACTACGGAAGAGGTCCGGTGAGAAGAAAAATAAAAATAAGAAGAATAAGAAAGGATTTCTTGCCACATATTTTAAATAAGAGAGTGAATTTTAAGGGGAGATGCATCTATTTTTGTAGGTGCATTTGAAATATGTGGTTGTAGTTTCTTCTCACCCTTCTCATTTTAACTTTTATTCTCATTTCATCATATGAACACTAATACACATAGAGCACAAAATGTTGACACATTAATGTATATAATGTATGAGTTGAGTAACGTTATACTTGTAACAAGTCAATTAAGTAAAATATAAATAAAAGATGTGTAAATTCATCTAAGGGCATCCATGCTTTTCTGATGCATAACTGTATACACAAGGGTACATTAGTCTTCTGGGAATTGGCAACATTCCGTCTTAAGCACCACCTCGGAAGCTAAGCGGTAGAGCGGCCTCTTGTGTATATACATGCTTTTAAAACTTCATTTATTGTCATAGTATTATGGTTTATGGTTATGTTACGATAGTAGTATAAATTTAGTCATAAGAGATTAAGAGTGTGTTTCGGGTAACTTGATCCGATCCTCTCAAAATCACTGGTTTTGTTATGTTATCCGTCCCTCGTGATTCGTCCAATTTTCCCACCTCTTGTCTTTAACATAAGCAACTTACATCTAATTCATCTATCTTGGAACGGCGACTCAAGCATGCTACAACCTGATGAGTTCTACTAGTCAATCAAGAACTATAGACCGATTAACTGGAATTCCCGAAGATAAGAAACTGAATTGAAATTACTTGATCGGTATGTTGTGGTTTCACAATGTGTTTGGAGACTTAGGTGTCAAAGTTTATTATTTTCTTAGTTAAGTGTACAAATACAATCAACAAAAAACAAAGTTGATATTAATTAGTGGCATGTTAAACTAACAACTTGAACATTATTTTGGCAAAACTGAAATCATAGAAAACTCTAATGAATACATGACAGAATGATAGGCGAGAAAAACCACTTATGGGTGATCACCTAGTGGTAATGAGGTTGTAACTATTTAGATGTTTCAAGTTCAATTCTTGCAAGGTGCAAACAACTTTAAGTGATCACGCCAACTTTTCTAAAAAGGAGAAGGCTTTATCCGGTTTGAGTCTGTGTGGCGCTCAAATCTCTTGGATTATTCGGCCAAAAAAATTTGAAAATCATGGTTAACCAAAAAATAATACTACCTCCGTCCCAAATTAATTGTCCTCATTTGACTTTTTAAATTCTTAATTTCTTAACTTTGATTTTAAATATTTTTATTTATGTTATATAATAATTGATGCAAAATATATGAATGGATTGTTCTTTTAAATGTTTTTTCATTGGTGTAATTTTAATCAAATATTACATAACACATACAAAAATATTAAGGATCAAAGTTGACAAATTAAGACTTTAAAAACTCAAATGAGGCCAATTATTTTGGGACGGAGGGAGTAATAGGCAAGAGACTCAACACAAAAATTTGGTTTGAAATATATTGTTGGAAAATTTAGTGCACTTGTGGGATTAGTTCACACCTTGTAATGTGTTAGGAGGTACGGAGTGTACACCCATAAGGTCCATGAACACCCTGACTCTAATAGTGGTTTGTATTGGTAGTGCTTGTGGAAAGTACTGCTTGTGGTTTCCACTGATAAGCAGTATTTCCACTGATAAGCAGTGTTTCCACTGAAGTGCTATGAAAGTACTGCTAGAAGTATGAAAGTACTGCTAGTTGTGAAGATCGTTTATAAGCTCAGCTAGGGATCAATAACAATGACAGTACGCAGCGGATAAATCAAAACATAATTTTTATTGACACAAGGTTTTTCATTCACTATTACCTCCAATTATATTAATAACGAGGTTAACTAACACTAACTAATTTTAGACGTTTATAGGAACACGTCTACTAACTAAACTAATAACCTAGGCGTTTACAAGACTATACGCCTAGGACACACACACACCTTTACTAGACGTCTACATTATGGAAGACTTAATTATGAAACCTATACCCCATTTCCTCTTTATATACTAGAGGATTAGGGTTTACAAATCTCTACGAAGGACTAAACAATAAATCTTCTTTTGCAAGCAAGTCCCTCCATGTTTTTGTAGGTTTCATCTTTGTCACTTTAAGTCCCTTTGTTTCATTCTTCTATTTACCTTGTCTCATCAAATCAAGAATCCCAACAATCTTCCTCTATTTGATGATGACAAAACAAACAAAGTCGTGTACGAACTTCCCTAGACAAAGTAGCAGAAGTTGAGATGTAAATATCTCCCTAAATGAAACAAATCTTGTCTTCCTTTGTCTTCCCCTTAATCCATGCCATGCCACTCCAATATTTCTTCCCCTTTTTGTTATCAACAAATAGAGAATATAAGTCATAGAAACTTCCCCTTGAGTGGTGCATGAACATCAAATGATTCTTCAAATCTGTAAGCTCCTTGTAATGATCAGTTGTAAAGAAAACCAAATATAACGAATTTGATGAAGAAGTAAAATAACCCAAACTTGTGTCTTATGTCTTGTACTATCCACGTGACGTCAAACTTATACCACAACCAAAAATATAAGTAGATCGCAACCTCTTGACAAAATCCTCATCTTCAATGAGACACTGAGCACTACAATGTAACTCCTTTAAGTGATAGTTAACTAGGTCTTCATCCATCCACCCCTTGACCTATGAAAACTAGATTTTGCAAGTCTTCATCAACATCCTTTAAGCACGAACAAGTTATCTACAAAGTGTAACACCCACTTTGAGATATGATAAGAACACAAACCTGTGAAACTCAACTACAACATCAAATTAGTGATAATCAACCTTCTTCGTAATCAATAATTCAATAAATCCAAATATGAGCTTTTTAAATCCTTTTAATAACAACTTCCAATAATCTGTGTGTGAACCAAATAACCATGTGTGTGTCATCCAACATCTTTCAATCTCATTCGAAAACCAAAAATCATTTATCATCCGATATCGAATAATATAAGCAGTAGAAACATCTTATATCAGACAACACAAGCATAACCAACTCTTTTCAACTTGAGTATTTGAACAGTAGCAACCATGATCAATTTTGAAAAGTCAAATACCCATGTATGCAATCAATTTACATATAGTATAAGGGCTGAGTTATTGGGACGGTACATAGTTTTTTAGATTGACCCCCCCTAGTTTTTTTGTTTTTCTTTTATTTTTTTTTTATTTTTTTTTATTTTTATAATTTTGTTTATATCAAAAAGCTATAAACCTGAAAATGCGGAACTGTAAATATAAAATTTAATAAGCCAAACGCTTAAAACTGTCAGAAATACGGAATAGAAACTGTCAAAAAACTGCGTTGTACTGAAAAAATGGGGGGACAAAGGGAATATTCCCTATGGATGTGACCCCATAGGGAGGGTTCCAATAGTGTTCCCATAATATAATTGATTATATACTTAAACGAAAAGACTTGACCATGAGTCACCAATCAAATCAAAGTGATCATAGTACCATGTGACGTCAGACTATCATTCCACGTGAAGTCAAAAAGCAATTCATATGACAATACATCCTCTTATCACGTGAACTTTTAATAACCATGTTACCTTTGCATGTGACTTCAAAATCCCAAACATATTAAAATCCACGTTAAACAGCAACTCATATTCTCGCCTCGAAACGTAACAATATAAACAACCCTCGAGTAGCGTTAGACAAACTAGCAACAGTAACCAGTATCTACCATGTATCAAACTTGTACAAGCAGTAGTAAATCGTAACTGTTGTCCACCTTGAGCAGTAGAAACATATGACGAGCAGTAGTATCAAGGAACGTAGCAGTGGTTATCATAAACTAGCCATCGTAACTTGCATGAAGACAGTGGCAACGAGAAAGTATAGCAGTGGAAATGATACATACGAGCAGTGGTAATGAGCATAGCTGACAGTGGTAACGAGACTAGCGGTGGAATGAGACTTGTAGCAGTGGTATCCAATACTAGCAAAACAAACCTTCTTAACGAGCAGTATCATGTCAAACTAGCAATAGAAACAGTTGAGTAATGTTGTAGCAGTGGTAATATCCATTTAGCAAAAGAGCACAAACTGCTAGCACCATTTAAAGATTTCTAATCATCCAACGATCAAGATCAAACATTGTAATCCAACAGTCCAGGATAATAATGCAACTCAACTTGGAAGTCAACAATATCATGCTACTTATAATAATCCAATGGTCCAAGATCATGCATTGTTAGACTCCTTTTCATCAATTTGCTTAATGCAATTGCACATAAAACATCAACCAGTAAGCTAATTCAAAGAAACATCATGGACAATGAAAGTTCAATTTATATACCCACGTTAATAAATATGCCCATCATGATCTTAACATTTAAGTGAAAAGAACAAGTCAATCTATAAATATAAATAGCATATGCACTTTTCAGCGACCAAAGATAAAATACAGCCACAATTTATGCACCATCGACCAATTAATAACGAATTATGAACAAACCTTAAAAATTCCTTTTTGAAAATCTCCTTCTGCAGCGAACTTCGACACTAAATAACTTTTGATTAAGTGCTCAGATCGACGATCCCTCCGGTGAAAAGTTAGATGGGTATATAGAGAACATTCACCCAAATTTCGTCACGATCCAACGGTTAACGAAAAAGTTATGATCATTTTAAAACAGTGCTGCAGAAACATATACGAAAATAAAATCTTTCGCATTGTGAAGATCGTTTATAAGCTCAGCTAGGGATCAATAACAATGACAGTACGCAGCGGATAAATCAAAACATAATTGTTATTGACACAAGGTTTTTCATTCACTATTACCTCCAATTATATTAATAACGAGGTTAACTAACACTAACTAATCTTAGACGTTTATAAGAACACGTCTACTAACTAAACTAATAACCTAGGCGTTTACAAGACTATACGCCTAGGACACACACACACCTTTACTAGACGTCTACATTATGGAAGACTTAATTATGAAACCTATACCCCATTTCCTCTTTATATACTAGAGGATTAGGGTTTACAAATCTCTACGAAGGACTAAACAATAAATCTTCTTTTGCAAGCAAGTCCCTCCATGTTTTTGTAGGTTTCATCTTTGTCACTTTAAGTCCCTTTGTTTCATTCTTCTATTTACCTTGTCTCATCAAATCAAGAATCCCAACACTAGTGTTAAAGTACTGCTAAATGGCAGTTACAACTGCTTAATGACCACGTTTAATTGGTCATGTAACCACTAACAGCTATAATGGGGATAGTTATGAGGTGATTAATGGGCCGATTAATCCTCATAATTCCATTTGAACGGCTGGGAGTAATGTCCTGTAAATAGGATATCTGATTATGCATGAAAGACACACAGAAAACACAAAGCACTTATAAGCGCAAGGGTTATTGAATTGTGCCTAATTCTATAACTGCATTTGGTCTTATCCCAAGTAGATATTCGTGTAACCCAGGCATTAGGGTCGAATAGTTTACTTTGGAAAGTGATCACACGATTCCAAGTGATATCCGGTAACCACCAAGTGGTATTTGTTTCTGCTGAATTGATTATCTAACCCTGCTGCTGGGATCACAACTCCAACAATAAAAGTAAACTATTTTGTGATAATCAATGGCAACTGCTGCAATGAAACACATGGCTTCAAACTTTGCCAAGCTTGATAAGTTTGAAGGGGTGGACTTTAGGAGGTGGCAGAAGAAGATGCATTTCTTGCTGTCAAGCATGAGTGTGGTGTATGTGCTGACCACACCTATTCCTGATGATGGGGATGATGCTACTGTGGAGCAGATCAGAAGGAGGAGCAAATGGGAGAATGATGACTACATATGCAGAGGTCTTATTCTCAATGGTATGTCTGATTCTCTGTTTGATATTTATCAGAACTTTGAATCTTCCAAAGAACTGTGGGATTCCTTGGATACCAAATATATGGCTGAGGATGCATCAAGTAAGAAGTTCCTTGTTAGTAATTTCACAAATTACAAAATGACTGATTCAAGACCAGTTATGGAACAATACAGTGAACTTCTTGGAATACTTGGAAGGTTTACACAACACAATATGCACATGGATGAGGCTATTCAAGTCTCTTGTGTTATTGATAAACTTCCTCCTTCATGGAAAGATTTCAAGCATACCTTGAAACATATGAAGGAGGAGTTAACTCTTGTTGAGTTGGGCAGTCATCTGCACATTGAGGAATCTCTCAAGGTGCAGGATAATGACAAGCCAAAGAGTAGCAATGCTACTGGTGCATCTGTTGTCAATATGGTGGAGCATAACAACTCCACCAGGTACAATGATAAATGAGGCAAACGCAAATATCATGATAACACAAAGGCAGATCTTAACAAGAAGGCAACTCCTACTTGTTGGAAATGTGGCAAGACTGGTCACATTAAAAGGGACTGCAAAGGTGTTAAAATTGGTGGTAAAGCCAATGGATCAGGCACTAATGGTTCAGGGAGTGGTGGTTCAGCCAACTCACTGAAAGGTCAGAATATGTTTAATAAGTCTTTTTAGATTTATTATGTTACATATGTATCTGAATCTTTTTATGTGCAGGATGATGATGTTGCGTGGTGGGTTGACTCTGGTGCAACAGTTCATGTGTGTAAAGATAGAAGCTGGTTCAAGACTTATGAGTCACTGAATGATGGTTCTATTCTTCACATGGGAAATGAGTCAACAGCCTTGGTGCATGGTCGTGGTTGTGTAGATCTTAAGTTTAGTTCTGGAAAGATTGTAACTTTGTTTAGTGTTATTCATGTTCCTGATATCAGAAAGAACTTGGTTTCAAGTAGTGTTTTGAATAATCATGGATATAAACAAGTTATTGAATCTGATAAATTTGTTCTTTCTAAATGTGGTGTTTTTATTGGTTTTGGTTATTTACGTAATCAAATGTTCAGGCTTAATATTGTCACTGATAGTGTTATTTCAGCTTTTTTGATCACCACTGACACTGATTCTAGCCTATGGCATGCAAGACTTGGCCATGTACATTATAAAAGAATGCAAGATATGTCTAGGGATGGTTTAATCCCTGATTTTGACATGGACACTGAAAAGTGTAAAACTTGCATGTTGACCAAGATAACCAAGAAACCCTTTCAGGGTGTTAGTCATGAGACTAAGATCTTGGAGCTTATTCACAGTGACCTGTGTGATTTGCATGCCACTCCTTCTTTGGGGAATAAGAAGTACTTTGTGACATTTATTGATGATGCTTCTAGATTTTGTTATGTCTATCTGTTACATACCAAGGATGAAGCATTAGATAAATTCAAAGTATTTAAAACTGAAGTTGAATTACAACTTGGGTCTTTGATCAAAAGATTAAGGACTGATAGGGGAGGTGAGTACATGGATACTCAGTACTTTCAGTCTGTTGGAATAATCTATGAAATGACTGCCCCTTATACTCCTCAGCAAAATGGTATTTCTAAAAGGAAAAACAGGGTGCTGAAGGAGATGGTTAATTCCATGTTGTCCTATTCAGGACTGAGTCAAGGGTTCTGGGGTGAAGCTATGTTAATAGCTTACTATTTGTTAAATAGGGTTCCCAACAAAAGGAACAAGGTTACCCCTTATGAACTCTGGACTAAAAGGAAACCCAACCTGAATTATCTCAAGGTTTGGGGTTGTAGGGCTGTTGTAAGACTCCCTGATCCAAAGATGAAAACTTTGGGTGAAAGAGGCATTGACTGCATCTTTGTTGGATATGCTGAGCATTCCAAGGCTTTTAGGTTCTATGTTATTGAACCTAATGAATATATTTCAATTAACTCAATAATTGAATCAAGGGATGCAGATTTTGATGAGAATGGATTCTCATCAGTCCCTAGACCAAGTCAGAGGATTCCTAATGGAACTCATGACATTGGTGTATCAGAGGTCCCTGATGATGAACCATCAGTGGTCCCTGATGAGGTTGTGGTTCAACAACTTGAACCTGTGCTCAGGAAGAGCAAAAGGGTCAGGACTCCAAAGTCATTTAGACCTGAGTTTCAACTATACTTAGTTGAAGGAACTAGGGATGAGGTCTCTGACCAATACTCCTATTGCTTCATTGTTGAGGATGACCCCAAGACATTTGAAGAAGCAATGAAGTCCCAGGATATTGCTTTCTGGAAAGAAGCAATCAATGATGAGATGGATTCCATCATGGGCAACAACACTTGGGTGTTGGTTGATCTACCAACAGGTTGCAAACCTTTGGGTTGCAAATGGATTTTCAAAAGGAAAATGAAGGTAGATGGAACTATTGAAAAATTCAAGGCTAGACTAGTCATTCAGGGCTTTAAACAAAAGTCAGGAATAGACTATTTTGATACTTATGCCCCTGTGGCTCGTATCAGTACCATAAGACTGGTGATTGCTATGGCATCTATTCACAATCTGGTTATTCATCAGATGGATGTGAAAACAGCTTTCTTGAATGGTGAATTAGAAGAGGATGCTTATATGAACCAACCTCAGGGCTTCATCATGCCTGGCAATGAAAACAAGGTGTGTAAACAGATTAAGTCTCTTTATGGACTGAAGCAGGCACCTAAGCAATGGCATCAAAAGTTTGATGAAGTAGTTTTGTCTAGTGGTTATGTTCTTAACCAAGCTGACAAATGTGTATATAGCAAATTTGATGAATCTGGTAAAGGAGTCATCATTTGTCTATATGTTGATGACATGTTGATCTTTGGCACTGACCAAAATCAGGTTGACTTGGCAAAGGAATTTTTGTCATCAAGGTTCTCCATGAAGGACATGAGGGAGGCTGATGTTATCCTTGGTATAAGGATTAAACATGAAAGTAAAAGAATTTCTATCTCTCAGTCTCATTATATTGAGAAGGTACTGAGGAAATTCAATTACTTTGATTGTACTTCAGTGAGTACACCTATGGATACTTGAGAGAAGCTGATGCCTAACAATGGCAAGGCTGTATCTCAACTTGAGTATTCTAGGGTAATTGGCTGCCTGATGTATGCCATGACTTGTACAAGGCCTGATATTGGTTTTGCAGTGGGAAAATTGAGCAGGTATACTAGTAATCCTAGTGCTCATCACTGGCAAGCAGTTCAAAGGTTACTGAAGTATTTGAAGAGAACTATGGATTATAGTCTCTCATATACTGGTTACCCATCAGTGTTGGAAGGTTACACTGATGCAAGTTGGATCAGTAACACTGAAGACAATTCGTCTACCAGTGGCTGGGTATTCCTACTTGGTGGAGGTGCAATTTCTTGGGCATCCAAGAAGCAAACTTGCATCACCAGTTCAACAATGGAATCTGAATTTGTGGCTCTAGCAGCTGCTGGAAAAGAAGCTGAATGGTTGAAAAACTTGCTTCTTGAGATTCCATTGTGGCCTAAACCTATAGCACCTATTTATATCCGTTGTGATACTGCAGCTACATTGGCTAAGGCTTATAGCCAAATGTACAATGGTAAGTCTAGACACTTAGGTGTCAGACATAGCATGATTCGTGAGCTTATCATGAATGGGGTGGTATCTATAGAGTTTGTGAGATCTCAACAGAACTTAGCTGATCACTTGACGAAGGGTTTGGCTAGAGACTTGGTTATAAAGTCTGCTAAAGGGATGGGTTTAAGTCCAACTTAGTCACTGAATGCTAGGACACCCAACTCCCTCCTAAGGAAACTTGGGAGCTGAGTTCAATGTGGAAAGCTGAACATTCAGTGGACTGGAGCACATGTTTATTAACATCCCAAGGTTGTGCTCAGAACCTGCTGAAAGGAGGATGAAGTCTTTACTTCTTAATGGTTAATTTTCTTTGAAAAAGTGCTTGGCAGGAGCATGACTAAAGAGGAACCACCTATGTAAATGTTGAAGTTTTGTCGCTTCAGGAAGCTTTGGACTTTTAGCTTTTACAACATTTATGAATTTGGATATGGACACATGGCTTGTATAGTGTCAGGAGCTGTTAAGTGTTTGAAAACTTGTGTGTATTTTATCTTCAGGTATTCAAATGGGTTGAAGGGTTCAATTCTTAGAACACCCTGATTCTCGAATATTTGAACGTGTAATTTACTAAGATGGAAATTCAATCCTCAGGACATTTTCGTTTATGCACATGTTTTGCTTGATGTTTATTTTTCATGCAAAGGAAGTGAACTAAATTTGGGGAGGATTGTTGGAAAATTTAGTACACTTGTGGGATTAGTTCACACCTTGTAATGGGTTAGGAGGTACGGAGTGTACACCCATAAGGTCCATGAACACCCTGACTCTAATAGTGGTTTGTATTGGTAGTGCTTGTGGAAAGTACTGCTTGTGGTTTCCACTGATAAGCAGTATTTCCACTGATAAGCAGTGTTTCCACTGAAGTGCGATGAAAGTACTGCTAGAAGTATGAAAGTACTGCTAGTGTTATAGTACTGCTAAATGGCAGTTACAACTGCTTAATGACCACGTTTAATTGGTCATGTAACCACTAACAGCTATAATGGGGATAGTTATGAGGTGATTAATGGGCCGATTAATCCTCATAATTCCATTTGAACGGCTGAGAGTAATGTCCTATAAATAGGATATCTGATTATGCATGAAAGACACACAGAAAACACAAAGCACTTATAAGCGCAAGGGTTATTGAATTGTGCCTAATTCTATAACTGCATTTGGTCTTATCCCAAGTAGATATTCGTGTAACCCAGGCATTAGGGTCGAATAGTTTACTTTGGAAAGTGATCACACGATTCCAAGCGATATCCGGTAACCACCAAGTGGTATTTGTTTATGCTGAATTGATTATCTAACCCTGCTGCTGGGATCACAACTCCAACATATATGTCATATATGATTTGATCACCATGACCTTAAATTGATTAATTTCATAGAACTTGAACTCGTACTCTTTCTTTTGATCTTGGGTACTTGATTAAAGAAAATACTGGCAAGTATAATAGGTATCTTGATGTTGGAGATCATTTGGAGATTGAACTTACAAGTATTCATTTATAATGTAAGGAAATTAGAAACGTCTTGTTAGCATTAACTAAACTTGTAAGCATTGATTTATGACGCAAGAAAAATATTGGCATGTTAATTAAGCATGAGCCTTAAGCTTAATGTGTTATGTAATTATGTTATCTATGGTACTTTTTGTTGGGATTTTAGAACCACGTTAATCAATTAATGCATACGAGTAAGCGGCTATGAATCTAGTACTCGCAATTAGGTTAACACGTATAATAAACAATTAATGAATAAAAGGTAAAATAGAAACCTAACCTTTCGTGGCAATTGAACGCAAGTGTAACGAACAAGAAAACCAATACGAAACCCAAGTATCTAAATTAGACACCTCTACGAGTATCACACACAACACGAAAACCGTATACGTTCGATAATGAAGCTAGTCGAGAACGTATTAAACCAATCAACCTTTGACCCACTTGAATATTACACGAACTAGAAAACCACCTATTAATACAAATAAGCCGTAAAAACGTTTATTTATATTTTACGATCTTCTAATGTTTTGTCGATAACAAACATAAAATCATTTTAACGAAACAAATAAAATACGTAAATGGTTTGAGCCAATAGTTTACTAACACACTTACGTTTTCACATAAAACACTAAACAAGTAATAGTGATTTTATGATTTAGTAATACATATGTACAACAACTAGTGTTTACATATTGGGTAGATATATACATAATTAGTATGTATTAGAATGGGTAATATAATGGTTAGAAGTTTAAGTATTTGACCCATTGACTAAATACATTGAATGTAGTTGGGTAAAACCCAAAGTCTATGACCCATACCCATGGAGCATAACCCATAACCCATTGCATGACATCATGCATAAGTCATAATGGGTATTACCCATGACCCATGGACTAGATGCATTGCACCTACTAGATACATTGTATCTACTTGGATACCCATGGTCCAAAGTTTAGGACCCATGACCCATAACCCATGACCCATGACCCAAAACCCATGGGCAAAGAGGAGCGTCCCACGATTCCCCCAATTTACACTGGACGGATCCCTCAAGCAAGGGATCTGTGGGATTCGTGGAACAGTTGACTATTTTCTTCTATAAATAGTGAGTCATTTCTTCATTGTAACTTACCCCTTCCATATATATTTTCTCTTTGAGTTGTAAACTCTCTAACCACAGATCCAAGTGATCTTTGTATGTAGTTTTGTGTTTGTGTGATTCTCTAGGTTCCTCTTAAAGGCGAGATCACCACCTCTTCAAGTCAAGCAAGCTCAAGTCCATGGGTTGCCTAGCTTCGTCATCATCAAGACTACTACTGGTATCTTGTTGATAGTTCTTTCTTCCTCATTAGAAGTGTAGTGTCAAAGACATAGGTGAAAGATGTCTAAAGGATCAAGACGAAGACATTAGTGAAAAATGTTGAAGAGTCATATTGAAGGCATTAGTGAAAGGTGCCAAAGATCCGAGTCAAAAGGCATTAGTGAAGGGTGCCTAGAAGTCGAGTCAAAGGCATTAGTGAAAGGTACCTAAGGTGTACATTCGATATGGTGTGTCGATGTACAAGATAGATTTATATTGGGTCAAAGGATATTGATATCCTTGTTAATGTTGTCATAAGGAGTGGGTCTCCTTTGGGATAGGTGTTGTGTAGTGTTGGGTAGTAGTTCCGCCTTTGTAATGGAACTCAGTATCTAGCCTTGTACCGGATAAAGGGTAGGCGACGTTGTGATAGGTTAGATTCTACCTCGTGGAAGAACCCGGTATCTAGCCTTGTACCGGATAAAGAGTAGGCAACGTTGTGAAGGCTTCTCCGCCACAAGGAGTTGGTGTTGTGTAGTGATTACGAACTCTCGAGTAGGTGACTCGGGGAGTGGAGTAGGTCAAGGAAGGTGTCCTTGTAGCCGAACCACTATAAATACTCGCGTTGTGGTTTTGTGCTTCTTACTCTTTATCTTAGCTTTTATTTATCTATATACGTGTCTATCAACATCCAACACACACGTTCAAATAAGATTGACATAAGTCGATCTAAATAGTTTAAAACCAAGTTTTAATCGGTAAAACTATTCAACCCCCCCCCCCTTATAGTTTTCCACAATTGGCATCAGAGCTTCGTTACCAAGTTTCTTAGAGTATGTTGTACTTTAAAAACTTGATACGATCCATGTTTAATTGAAAACTACAAAGAATGTCGTTTACAAAAATAAACACCATGTTTTGAAAACACTTTTGTAGGATGTTGATTAGATGGCAACACTTTTTTTTTTCTCTTTTTTATTTATCTTACTAAATTGCACTAACCCTCCTTGTCATCTTTCTTAGTTAAAGCTCATACTTATCAAGTCATAGGAATTGCTTGGTAACAAGATTACCTTCCCTAAGAAGGTATCTTAATCACGAAGGAACCGGAGTTGTCTACTGACATTTTTCTTGTCATAAGAAAAGACACTCATAAGTGCATTAGAGGTATGACTTCCTACTTATCTCTAAAGAACATTAGCTTAAGAATAAGTGTGCTTACATAGGAACTTATATGATTATTGGTTGACCTCCAGACAGTCAAGTTTAATCACACAAGCTAACCACTTGTGAATGGCTAACCGTAATAAACTTAAAACTGCTCAGAAACCAATGCAATGAAGATCAGAGGAATATAGTGGATTCCAAGGTCGTTAAGTCCCACGGAGACTCAATGGTGTTTTAAAAAACTTTCAGATGATAGAATGATCACTAAGGATAGTGATCAGTAAGGATTTTGATTGATAACTAAACTACTGAATGATTGGAATAGAATTGGATACAGAATTGGAAAGCACAACAATCAGATAAGACAAACGTAAATACGTACGTTTATAAAACTACGTAAACGTACAAAATAAAATGTGAGATCTAAAAAATAAAAGACCTACAAATATGAAAATGACATTTTTAGAATCTTAAAAATAAAAGAAAATTATTAGAAAAAGAAAATTATTTTTACAACTAATTATTTAATTATTATTAATTAAAAACTATTTCTAACTATTTAATAATACTTTAAATTAAAAGAAAATATGAAATAAGGTTAGAAAAATAAAATTATGATTTAGAAAAATCTAAAATATTATAAAACTTATTTTAAAACTAAAAATATATTTTTTACACTTTTTATCTATTTATTACTAATTAAATACTATTTAAAATACACTTAAATACAAGAAAATATAAAATTAACTTGGAAAAATAAAATTTTAACTTAGAAAAATCTAGAATATTATAAAACTAATTTTAAAACTGGAAAGATATTTTTTATGCTTTTTAATTATTTATTACTAATTATTTAATACTTTTAACTATTTAAAATTCTAATAAATACTACACAGATTAGGAAAATTATGAAACTTTTTCTAAAAATAACTTAAGGTGACAGAAAACTAAGAAAAATATAAAAACTAGATTTGCTTAATAATAAGCTGAAAAGAAAAATCTAAAAGCTAATTAATATTAAATAAACGCTATCACTATATTAAAAATGATATTTTTGTGGATTTTCTTTTTCAAAACTACTTAACTACTGATTATAAGAAACTTTTACAAAGACAAAAATTTTACAAATTAAAAATAAGCAGTTTGCAAGCTAAAAAGCTCAACAGTGGGCTTTATGAGCTTATTTGATGATTTATAAGCTCAAACAAGCTATACAGATGAAACCAAAGATAGATAAAGATGCAAATAAGCTAGAGCAACTCAAATGAAGCTAGAAAACACAAAAATACATACTGAAAAGCTACTAATAAGCAAATAAGCACTTATGATCTTATTGTTAAAAGACAGAAATGGGACAAGGCTAAAGCTACATGCAGCCCTATCAAACAAGCTAGAAAATGGAATTTAAAGCTTGGAACCTCAAGATGGCTAGGTCAGCTTTCCAAAGAACCAAGATTCACACAATTTGACCAACTAATAAGCTCTGTAGGAGCTTGTAAAAATGACTAGCTCAACTGTGCACAGGGCACCATTTTCAGACTAGGGTCCAAAAGAAGCTGAGTAAAAAGCACTAAATAAGCTGATTAAAAGTAAGCTATTATTTTTCTAATTAAGTTAAGCAGCTAAACTTTAATATCCCAAAAGCTTATAAGCTAAATCTCAATATTAAACACACACTAAAATTATCTATTTTATTCAAAAACGACCCAACTGGAATTTTGACTTTTTATGATGAACTCAAAGGTTGACTTAAATGAACTTTGGCTTGATTCTAATCACTGATTGTGATGTATTAAGGTGAACTAAGACTGATTTGAGCAATATTAACAACTTATGAACACAAAATCATGATCATGGATTATGAAAATCCAACAGTTAACACAAGATGTGATCAAAAGCTAATTTTGACTTTTTTTACAAACAAAGACTGGTTTTTCTTGCTTCTATGAGTTATTAGGAACTAATGAAACATGCTCCAAACAAGAATAATGACTAGAACAACCTCTAACACAGTGAACCAAACACCACTTTACTTAACTGTTTTGAAGATTTTCAAAGACTTTTTAAGATTAAAACCATTCACTTGATTCCAGACCTTATAATATCATATATGAAGGCTAAATAAGTATAAAACACCAACAATAACAACATAAAACTCTAGAATGACACTAATGCTATATTAACTGTTAAACTATGATTTTTAACAACTACAAATTAAAAAGAACAACCAACTGTTTTTACTGGTTAATTATACTTAACTATAACTAATGAACAATAAAACATAAAGATTTAAGCTTATGAACAACTCAAACAGTGAAATGCCAAAAATGAGCAAAAGGCTTACAAGTGGCTTCCAAGCTCAAAACTGAGAACCAAGGACTGAAACAACTTCCTATAGCTTCCCAAGAAGCACTAAACCAAGGCCATCCACAATCAACCTTGCTCTAGCTTTTTGATCACCTTCACCATAGATTTTTGATTTTTCACTAATTTATTTGTATTTTTGGTGTTTTTCTCTTTTTGCTTCTAAACTGATTTTTAAGGGTTTCTAATAGCTTTTAGAAGCTATCTAGGAGCTTATGTGGGCTTATCAGTCCAATACAACAACTAACAACAACATTAGAACAATTTGAGATTTTTGAACTTAAAATTGCACAAACTGTAATGGAAACTTGAACACTGAAATTTATTACTGAAAAGGGTTTGAAATACACTGAGAATACTTAAGATAGTACTTTAAAGCTAAGAAATACACTGGAAATGGAAAATTAACAAAAACGACATATATTAAGCTAAATTACTCTCGATACATATCACATTGCTTCCTCTCTCCTTTATAATGGTCTTTTCCACTCTTGTTGACATCTCTGAACATATCCCACTTCATTCCAACCATTGGATTTGACAAAATCATCATAATCGTCCATGTGTAAATTTTGGCGCCAAAAGTCTCTTAGCAGGTTTCAATCAATTAAAGCTTCTTGGATGATTGTGGTAGTGGAGGGGGGTTGGTATACAAGTGGTGAGACAGGTGTAAAGGGTTGATAGAGCAAATCAAGGAAACCATGGTGGTATCTGGATTTTGGCGCATATGTGAGGGAGAAGCACAGTATACCTGGTTTTGACTTTTTGACCGTTTCTATTAATAACGGGGTAGGGTTCAAAATGGATTTTGGACTGGGGTCAAGGGGTATAGGTCAAGGGTCAAGGTTCAAGGGTTGGGCTTGGATATGCAAGATGGGCCAGCTGGTTGTGGATTGGGTTTGATATTAGTACAAGGGTCCGGTTTGGTATAGATTAAACACAAGGACTAAAGTTGCAATTCGACTGATGAGTGTCTAAATACTCATCATTTTTGTACTATCTAGACTGCAAAATCATCTGAAAACATTCAGAAACACATCAAAATGATAAAAATATCACAAATCAGTGTTTTATGTGTTTTAAATGCAAAAATATCAAAATCAGATGAAAAACGTATCAAATTTGCAAAAATTGGCAGTTTTAGTCCCCCAAGTTTCAAAAATTGTCAAAAACAGTCCCTGGTAAATCAAAACAAAGAAAAATGTCATTTAAGGTCCTTGGGATTCTTAAGTTGTCTAAACAAGTCCTTGAAATCAAAAATTGCAAAATTACAACTTTGGTCCCTCAAGTTTTAAAAATGTCATAAATGGTCCTTGGAATTTTGAAATAGTCAAATATGGTCCTTGTACTATTCAAGTATGTCAAGTATGGTCCTTGTGATATGTTTGGAAATGTGGCATGTTCAATCCTTATGTTTGGCCGAATTACATTTTTAGTCCTTGTGTTATTACTTATACCATATGGACCCTTGTATTATCCTTTGGCCCAAAATAAACAAAAAGCCCAAATCCAATCCAATACAACCCCTGACCCGGTCCATGACCCAACCCGTTTACCCTTTGTATTATTAGACCCGGTCAACCAAACCATCCAGTCAAACAAACCAACCCCCTTTGGCGCGTTTTTCTCATCCCCTTCACCTGCTCTCTGAAAACAATCATCCATGCCCTCACCTACACCTCAACATCTCACTCCCTTGTCCCCTCCTCCTCAACACAAAACAAAAGCCATTAAATGATCCCTCACCCTACATACTCAACCCCAACAGTTAAAAAAAGACTTTGGCGCCAAAATGAATCAAACGGCTAGAGTTTATCCAAGTCATCCAATGACTTTTATTATTGGTGGGATTATCTCAGAGCAAGTGGGAGAGCAGCTTGGGAGTATAAAAGAGAAGGAAGAGAGAAGATTCAGGAGTTAGCTAGTTTTTAAGTTTTTCATTAATGTCGTTTTTCTAAATAAATGTTGTAGCTTAGTCAAAATCTTATGATTTTAGTTTCCATGTATTAACTTTTGGTTGGAGAATCATTGTAAGGCAGTTTTAATTTTCAATTCACAGTTTTAGTGTGGTTTCATATTTTGCTGTTAACTGTTAAGGACTCCATTTTCAAACTCTTTCAATCAAGCTTTTAAAAGCTTTTATTTAAGTGCAAATGAGCTTAAATAAGTTCCTGTAAGCTTTTGGTAAGCTTTAAAATCATTTTCAAGCAAGTTTGTGAAAAAGTCAACAAAAGTCAACTGTTTAAGCTCAGTTGGATTTGAGCATTGTAAGTCAACTGTTTAAGCTCAATTCGACCAAACTTGAGGGACTGAACTTGCCCATTTTCCAAAGATATGAAAAGGACCAAACTTGACAAACTTTGATAGTACAAGGATAATATTTGATAATTTTCCGTTTTAAAATATCCAAGGACTAATTTTTGACATTTTTCAAAGTTTAGGGACCTTTTCTGCCATTTGACCAAAGAATCATTCAAGGACCATTTTTGACAATTTAGAATATTTCAGGGACCTTGAATGATAAAACTCTACATTTTTTGAATTCCAGGGACTAGATTTGACAACTTTTGAAACTTGGGGGACTAAAACTGCCAATTTTGCAAACTTGATATGTTTTTCATCTGATTTTGATATTTTTGCATTTAAAACACATAAAACACTGATTTGTGATATTTTCATCATTTTGATGCATTTCTGTGTGTTTTCAGATGTTTTTGCAGTCTAGATGGTACAAAAATGATGAGTATTTAGATACTCATCAATCCCCTACACTAAGATATTGCTAGTCCCTAGCAATGTTTTAGATCTTTTAATGGATTTTAAAGAACTCTTTACCAAAAGCCATCACTTCTGGAGTAGCCAATTGTTTCAGTTCAAGTAAGAACCTTGGTACAATGATAACCAAATGATTTTGAGCAAATCATAAGCTGTAAACGGATTTGATTTGTCTTTACCAGAAGCCGTTTGCTCTGGACTAGCCAACTCTTAGATAAATTATCAGTATTATCTTTGGTGAGCTGATTACCAATTATGGCTTTTCCACTGCCTTTACCACAAGCCATAAACTTGCGGGCTAGCCAACTCTACACTTTTTAGGATATGGTGAGCTGAACACCATACAATTTTGGGCAAATTGCAAGCCGTCAACGGATTTGAGATATCTTTACCAAGAGCCGTTTGCTCCTGGATTAGCCAATCCTTTTGTTTTTTAGACATGGCGGACTGATAACCATAAGCTGAGTAAGTGAAAAACACTTACTACAAAAAAAAAATTGGAAAAAAACGGGGGAATTGGGTGGATAAATACGTGCTAAAATTCGTGAGAATTCCCCCCCACACTTAGAAATGAATATTGCCCTCAATATTCAAAGTACCGGCTGTTATGACGAAACATAGAACGTAAAAGGGAAATACTACGGCCATTTTTTTTTTTTTTTTTTTTTTTTTTTTTAGAGAAAACTTATATACAATAGCGGGGGGGAAACTCCCCCACACTAGGGTGGTAGAATAGAGAAAGAAGACAGAAATATGGGTGAAAACCCATATGGTGTGTGCTATTGTTTTTGATTCCCGAGTCACTAGCTTGACTCGATCCCCGCATTCATTGGTTCATGGGGAAAGTTTGTAGATCCGGGACAACCACAGGAGGAATGTCCTCTCCAAAATAATGCTTTAATCGATGACCATTCACTTTAAAATTTGGACCATCAGGCTGAGATAACTCAATGGTACCATAAGGATAAACCTTAGCAATGGTGAATGGACCAGACCAACGGGACTTGAGCTTTCCCGAGAATATCTTCAATCTTGAATTGAAAAGAAGGACTCGATCACCGACGTTGAAAACGCGGTTCTTGATTTTAGAGTCATGAATCTTCTTTGTCTTTTGTTTGTAGATCAAAGAGTTCTCGTATGCTTGATCACGGAGTTCATTTAGTTCATTCATTTGAACTTTTCTGTGATCACCAGCTGTCTGAATATCGAAGTTGGCATGTTTCAAGGCCCAGTATGCCTTGTGCTCAAGCTCAATCGGAAGATGACATGCCTTTCCGTACACTAGCTTGTATGGAGTACACCCGATGGGTGTTTTGTAAGCTGTACGGAAGGTCCAGAGTGCGTCATCCAGTTTATCCGACCAGGATGCACGATTTTCGCCTACTGTCCTTTCAAGAATTCTTTTAATACCACGGTTGGAAACTTCCACCTGGCCACTTGTTTGGGGGTGGTATGCAGTAGAGAGATGGTGGGTTACACCATACTTTTGCATAACACGATCAAATTGATCATTGCAAAAATGTGTACCACGATCACTGATTATAGCTCTCGGAGTTCCAAACCTAGCAAAAAGAGATTTTAAAAATTTCACAACAACTCGGGCATCATTTGTAGGTAAAGCTTTCGCTTCAACCCATTTTGACAAATAGTCAACAGCCACAAGTATGTATTTGTTTCCTCGAGAACATGGAAATGGCCCCATAAAGTCAATGCCCCAGATGTCAAAGATCTCACACACTTGAATAGCGTTTTGCGGCATTTCATTTCTTTGTAAGATGTTTCCGTGACGTTGACAAGCGTCACAGGCTTTGAAAAATTCGTGGGCATCCTTATAAATTGTGGGCCAATAAAACCCGGAATCAAACACCTTTTTGGCGGTGTAGTTTGGACTATGATGGCCCCCAGTGGGTCCAGCATGGCAAGCTTTGATAATATCCATTGCTTCTTGTCCATAAACACACCGTCGGATGACTTGATCCGCACATATTTTGAATAAGTAGGGGTCGTCCCAGAAATATTGTTTAACATCTTTGAAGAATTTGTTCTTCTGTTGGGTTGACATCCCTTTCACTATGAAGTTACCCGCATGGTAATTTGCGAAGTCAGCAAACCATGGGGTGGTAGAATTTCCACGAAAAGAAACCGCATTGAGTGTCTCGAGAGGAAATGTTTCATTTATTTCCTTTTTCTCGAAAACATCTTGGTGAGGGTTTTCTAGACGGGACAGATGATCAGCAGCTAGATTCTCAGCTCCTTTTTTATCACGTATAATGATATCAAATTCTTGGAGGAGGAGAACCCAACGGAGCAATCTCGGCTTTGCATCTTGTTTTGCAAAGAGATATTTGAGAGCCGAGTGATCCGTATACACCACGCATTTGGTCAAGATTAAGTATGGCCGAAACTTCTCAAATGCATACACCACGGCTAGTAATTCTTTTTCTGTGGTGGTGTAATGAGTTTAAGCTTTAGTCATAGTCTTACTCGCGTAGTGGATAGGCTGAAAATGCTTGTTTCTGCGTTGCCCTAAGACTGCACCGATAGCAAAATCACTTGCATCGCACATGAGCTCAAAGGGTAAATCCCAGTCGGGGGCAACGAGAATGGGTGCCTCAGTGAGCTTTCTCTTTAATGTTTCAAAAGCTTCGATGCACTCAGGTGAGAAGATAAAAGGAGCATCTTTTTCAAGAAGATGGGTCATAGGCCGGGCGATTTTAGAAAAATCTTGTATGAATCTACGATAGAAACCGGCATGACCTAAAAAACTCCTTATACCTTTGACAGTAGTAGGATGAGGCAATTTAGCAATAACATCGACTTTTGCTCTATCTACCTCAATCCCATTTTTGGAAATCTTATGGCCAAGGACTATGCCTTCTTTGACCATAAAGTGGCTCTTCTCCCAATTTAGACAAAGATTGGTGTCTTCACACCGTTGGAGCATTTTTTCTAAATGGGAGAGACATGTTTGAAACGAGTCCCCAATGACCGAGAAGTCATCCATAAACACCTCCATTGTTTCCCCGATCATGTCGTGGAAAATGGCCATCATACATCGTTGGAACGTGCCAGGAGCATTACATAAGCCAAAAGGCATACGTTTGTAGGCAAAAGTTCCGTATGGGCAGGTGAATGTGGTCTTCTCTTGATCCTATGGATCAATGGGGATCTGAAAGTAACCCGAGAAACCATCAAGGAAACAATAGTATTCATTCCCTGCTAATCTCTCAAGCATTTGGTCCATGAAGGGTAGAGGAAAATGGTCTTTACGGGTGGCGTCATTTAACTTACGATAGTCAATGCAAACACGCCATCCTGTAACCAATCGAGTTGGAATTAACTCGTTTTCTTCATTTGTGACAACAGTTATGCCACTCCTTTTAGGAACACAGTGAATTGGGCTAACCCAAGGACTATCTGAGATCGGGTAAATCAATCCTGCATCAAGAAGTTTGATAACCTCCTGTTTGATAACATCATGGATTTTTGGATTCACTCTTCTCTGATGTTGAACTGCTGGTTTGAAGTCATCCTCCATCAAGATTTTATGAGTACAAAACTCAGGGTTGATACCCTTAATGTCAGAGAGTTTCCAAGCAATTGCTTGCTTGTGTGACTTCAAGACCTTTATGAGAGCAGTCTTTTCATCTTTACTTAAATCTCGAGCAATAATGACAGGTAATTTATCATCACCTTCAAGAAATGCATACTCGAGATGAGGTGGTAAGTCCTTAAGTTCGACTTCAGGAAATTCTTCAGTTTTCTCAACTGACTTGACTTCCTTGTTATGAAGCTCGACGGGAGGGAGTGGAGGAGAAGTGTCAGGATTTAACAATTTCTCAAGAAGAATATCTCCCTCCAGATTAATCTCATTTTGATTAATCTCATCAGGAATTGAATCACTAGTGTGAGGAGTTGATGATGGATCATCATTAAGCAACTTCTCAACGAGAAGTATGTCCCCCTCAATGTCAATTGGAGCGTGATCAATTTCCCATGGAACAGAATCACTAGCCAAGTATGCTTCAATCTCTTCCAAGATGAAGTCGCTTCCCTCAAACGGAATGAGAGAAGGAGTAGAATTGGCTATGATAGGTTGAGAAGATGTGGTGGGATCCCCACTCACAGAATTATGAGAATAACCAAGAACTTCTTGAGAATACTCTTCAGAAGCAACATCAATGATATCTATTCGGTTAACCGACTCAGAATCATAGTTTGCGGAGTACCTCGAAGTTTGATCAAGGTTAAAGGTGACAGCTTCATTACCAACACATAATGTGATTTCTTGCTCAAATACATCAATGAGAGCACGACCCGTTCTCAGGAATCCTCGACCAACAATGAGAGGAACCCGATGATCGACATCGAAATCAACAACCACAAAGTCAGCTGGGAAATGGAACTTCCCTACTTTCACAAATACGTCCTCGGCAATGCCAAGAGGACGGGAATGTGAACGATCTGCAAGCTCGAGAGTCATGCATGTAGGAGTAAGTTCAGGAAGAGAAAGTTTCGTCCATACTGAATAAGGCATCAGGTTGATGCTTGCACCAAGATCGGCTAAGGCAAAGCATTCAACCATTCCTGGAAATACACAAGGTAAGAGAAATTTTCCAGGATCTCCAAGTTTCTCAGGAAGCTTCTTCAAGATAACTGCTGAGCAGTTCTCGTTAAGAGGAGTTTTTGCCATTTCAAACAGCTTTTTCTTGTTGCTTAACATGTGTTTGAGAGTTGATGCAAACTTGGGCATCAGCATGATAGCATCCACGAAGCTTATGTCAAAATGTAGTTCTTGGAAAATTTGAAAAAATTTGTCCATTTGATGACTGGCTTTCTCGCGGAGCTTTTGCTCATTCAAACGTGATGGGTAAGGAATAGAAGATTTGGATTTCTGGTTTTCAACGGGAGCTACTGGAGGTTCAAAAACAACTCCTGGATTTGACTTGGGTTTCTGGACAACTTGAGGTTGGACATTGTTGGTACCTCCATTATTATTAGGAAGTTCCTTGTCCTTTGTCACCTCAGGTTCACTTTCCACTACCTTCGGGAGAGAAGAAGAAGAGGTAGTAGGAATAGCGGGTCCATTGTATGAAACACCACTTCTGGTTGTGATCGCCTTAGCATCGCCCCTCGGGTTAGCGATCGTGTTGCTCGGAAGTTTTCCTGAGCTCGAGGGTTGATCATTTAAAGACTTCTTTAATTCAGCGATCTAACTGACCAACAACCTGTTTGTCTCCTCTTGAGACTTCATGAATTGCTTTAAAAGCTCATCAGATGTTGATACTGGAGGAGGTGGAGGGACATTTTGAGGCTGTATGTTCTGATTATAGCCAAAATTCCCTTGATTAGGATTCATATTTCCCTGAAATTGATTCCCTCGATTGAAAGAGTTTTGATTAGGGTTCCCTTGATTTTGGAAACCTTGATTTGGTCCGGGATAGAAATTACCTTGGTTTTGATAACCTTGGTTCATTCTAGGCTGATTCTGATTCCGGTTTTGCATGTGATGATTCTGGTTAAAACCGGGTGGTGCCTGATAAGTGTTAGCATGGTAGTTTGGTTCATTTTGAGGACGGTATTGATTACCTCCCTGATGTGAAGTACCGGCTAGAGCATTGGCTTCAAATGGACTACCATCGGTGGCAGTACAGTTGTAGTATGCATGAGGGCCACCACAAGTAACACAACTCTCGACTTTCTTCACTTCACCATGCGATGGTGTCTGTGTGAAGGTCACTTTCTTTTGGTTAGCAAGAACCAAAGCCTGAACAATATCCGTGAGTTTGTCAATCTTAGCATCGGTGCTAGATGTACTCACGGGAGATGAAGTAGAAGGTCCAGCATTAGACTGAGATTGATATGTCTTTGCTCGGAAAGGGCGGACCTGGGACTTGTTTTCAATGATTTGCAAGGCTTCTTTGGTGGTCTTGCTCAGGAAATTACCGCAGAGGCATTTAAAGAGTCTTGATTTGTCTGGTTCAGACCATTGTAGAAAGTATCCATTTGCATTAACTCGGTAAAACCATGATGCGGACACTTGCGGAGCAACTCTTTGTAACGATCCCATACCTCCCCGAATGATTCATCAAATCTCTGAGAAAATTTCATTATCTCATTCTTAAGACTTGTAGTTCGGGATGGAGGATAGAATTCGTTAACAAACTTGGTGACTAAATCCTCCCATGTCTCAATGGAACGAGGGGGTTGTTTCTCAAGCCAATTCCGGGCTTGTCCCTCTAGAGAGAATGGGAACAGAAGAAGCTTGATGGCTTCATGTGGGACATTCTTGTATTTGATGGTAGATGCAATCTTGTTAAACCATCGAATGTGTGCATGAGGATCATCCCGCTCAAAACCATAGAATTGGCTTTGGGTTACCAGATTAAGCAACCCGGTTTTGAGCTCAAAAGTATCAGCCACGATGGCTGGGACAACAATAGCATCTCCGTAACCCTCGATGGGTGCTTGGAGAAGCTCATTCATGGGCTTATCTTCTGCCATTACGACAGGGGGTGGTGGTGGTAGACGTTCCTCAGTCACGGCTGAAGGAGCAGAACGTCCTCTACGTCTACGAGGAATATTTGCAAGCTCAGAAAGTGGACTTGTAGAACTGGAAGAACGAGTGCGCATGCACTAAGTATAAAAATCAATTTTCAAAACAAATGCGAGGCAAAACGACAAGTGAACTTAACCAATAATCACAAATGAAATGGCTTCTTTGAAAAAGGTACACCAAATCACAAGGACACAAAGGCAAGTTTTAAATCTGTTGTTCGGGAACTTATTATGGTCACACCCCCAGTTAGTAGGTGTACTGCCTTGATTTGCGGTGGTTGATTTTTATGTATTTATTAAGTACCACTGAAAAGACGTAGGTATGGATATGTGCTGATGGTTTAAAAACTTTTGGACAATATTTTTGGTATCGTCTCGTTTAACCAAATCGTATCTCTTTAAGAATCACCTTAAAGGAAACACAAGATAGAAAACGTTACGATTGTTTTGTTGTTTTATATTTTTTTTTTGGGTTTGTTAACACTTTAGGAAAAGTGTTAATGAACTTTTTGAGATTTATGATAACTTTACAAAAAAAAACTTTTTACAAAAGATGGTATATGTGCAAGAATGGGTCTGAAAAAGGTTTAATACACGCTAAAGCCTCCCCGGCAGCGGCGCCAAAATTTGGTTGACCTCCAGACAGTCAAGTTTAATCACACAAGCTAACCACTTGTGAATGGCTAACCGTAATAAACTTAAAACTGCTCAGAAACCAATGCAATGAAGATCAGAGGAATATAGTGGATTCCTAGGTCGTTAAGTCCCACGGAGACTCAATGGTGTTTTAAAAAACTTTCAGACGATAGAATGATCACTAAGGATAGTGATCAGTAAGGATTTTGATTGATAACTACACTACTGAATGATTGGAATAGAATTGGATACAGAATTGGATAGCACAACAATCAGATAAGACAAACGTAAATACGTACGTTTATAAAACTACGTAAACGTACAAAATAAAACGTGAGATCTAAAAAATAAAAGACCTACAAATATGAAAATGACATTTTTAGAATCCTAAAAATAAAAGAAAATTATTAGAAAAAGAAAATTATTTTTACAACTATTTATTTAATTATTATTAATTAAAAACTATTTCTAACTATTTAATAATACTTTAAATTAAAAGAAAATATGAAATAAGGTTAGAAAAATAAAATTATGATTTAGAAAAATCTAAAATATTATAAAACTTATTTTAAAACTAAAAATATATTTTTTACACTTTTTATCTATTTATTACTAATTAAATACTATTTAAAATACACTTAAATACAAGAAAATATAAAATTAACTTGGAAAAATAAAATTTTAACTTAGAAAAATCTAGAATATTATAAAACTAATTTTAAAACTGAAAAGATATTTTTTATGCTTTTTAATTATTTATTACTAATTATTTAATACTTTTAACTATTTAAAATTCTAATAAATACTACACAGATTAGGAAAATTATGAAACTTTTTCTAAAAATAACTTAAGGTGACAGAAAACTAAGAAAAATATAAAAACTAGATTTGCTTAATAATAAGCTGAAAAGAAAAATCTAAAAGCTAATTAATATTAAATAAACGCTATCACTATATTAAAAATGATATTTTTGTGGATTTTCTTTTTCAAAACTACTTAACTACTGATTATAAGAAACTTTTACAAAGACAAAAATTTTACAAATTAAAAATAAGCAGTTTGCAAGCTAAAAAGCTCAACAGTGGGCTTTATGAGCTTATTTGATGATTTATAAGCTCAAACAAGCTATACAGACGAAACCAAAGATAGATAAAGATGCAAATAAGCTAGAGCAACTCAAATGAAGCTAGAAAACACAAAAATACATACTGAAAAGCTACTAATAAGCAAATAAGCACTTATGATCTTATTGTTAAAAGACAGAAATGGGACAAGGCTAAAGCTACATGCAGCCCTATCAAACAAGCTAGAAAATGGAATTTAAAGCTTGGGACCTCAAGATGGCTAGGTCAGCTTTCCAAAGAACCAAGATTCACACAATTTGACCAACTAATAAGCTCTGTAGGAGCTTGTAAAAATGACTAGCTCAACTGTGCACAGGGCACCATTTTCAGACAAGGGTCTAAAAGAAGCTGAGTAAAAAGCACTAAATAAGCTGATTAAAAGTAAGCTATTATTTTTCTAATTAAGTTAAGCAGCTAAACTTTAATATCCCAAAAGCTTATAAGCTAAATCTCAATATTAAACACACACTAAAATTATCTATTTTATTCAAAAACGACCCAACTGGAATTTTGACTTTTTATGATGAACTCAAAGGTTGACTTAAATGAACTTTGGCTTGATTCTAATCACTGATTGTGATGTATTAAGGTGAACTAAGACTGATTTGAGCAATATTAACAACTTATGAACACAAAATCATGATCATGGATTATGAAAATCCAACAGTTAACACAAGATGTGATCAAAAGCTAATTTTGACTTTTTTACAAACAAAGACTGGTTTTTCTTGCTTCTATGAGTTATTAGGAACTAATGAAACATGCTCCAAACAAGAATAATGACTAGAACAACCTCTAACACAGTGAACCAAACACCACTTTACTTAACTGTTTTGAAGATTTTCAAAGACTTTTTAAGATTAAAACCATTCACTTGATTCCAGACCTTATAATATCATATATGAAGGCTAAATAAGTATAAAACACCAACAATAACAACATAAAACTCTAGAATGACACTAATGCTATATTAACTGTTAAACTATGATTTTTAACAACTACAAATTAAAAAGAACAACCAACTGTTTTTACTGGTTAATTATACTTAACTATAACTAACGAACAATAAAACACAAAGATTTAAGCTTATGAACAACTCAAACAGTGAAATGCCAAAAATGAGCAAAAGGCTTACCAGTGGCTTCCAAGCTCAAAACTGAGAACCAAGGACTGAAACAACTTCCTATAGCTTCCCAAGAAGCACTAAACCAAGGCCATCCATAATCAACCTTGCTCCAGCTTTTTGATCACCTTCACCATAGATTTTTGATTTTTCACTAATTTATTTGTATTTTTGGTGTTTTTCTCTTTTTGCTTCTAAACTGATTTTTAAGGGTTTCTAATAGCTTTTAGAAGCTATCTAGGAGCTTATGTGGGCTTATCAGTCCAATACAACAACTAACAACAACATTAGAACAATTTGAGATTTTTGAACTTAAAATTGCACAAACTGTAATGGAAACTTGAACACTGAAATTTATTACTGAAAAGGGTTTGAAATACACTGAGAATACTTAAGATAGTACTTTAAAGCTAAGAAATACACTGGAAATGGAAAATTAACAAAAACGACATATATTAAGCTAAATTACTCTCGATACATATCACATTGCTTCCTCTCTCCTTTATAATGGTCTTTTCCACTCTTGTTGACATCTCTGAACATATCCCACTTCATTCCAACCATTGGATTTGACAAAATCATCATAATCGTCCATGTGTAAATTTTGGCGCCAAAAGTCTCTTAGCAGGTTTCAATCAATTAAAGCTTCTTGGATGATTGTGGTAGTGGAGGGGGGTTGGTATACAAGTGGTGAGACAGGTGTAAAGGGTTGATAGAGCAAATCAAGGAAACCATGGTGGTATCTGGATTTTGGCGCGTATGTGAGGGAGAAGCACAGTATACCTGGTTTTGACTTTTTGACCGTTTCTATTAATAACGGGGTAGGGTTCAAAATGGATTTTGGACTGGGGTCAAGGGGTATAGGTCAAGGGTCAAGGTTCAAGGGTTGGGCTTGGATATGCAAGATGGGCCAGCTGGTTGTGGATTGGGTTTGATATTAGTACAAGGGTCCGGTTTGGTATAGATTAAACACAAGGACTAAAGTTGCAATTCGACCAAACTTGAGGGACTGAACTTGCCCATTTTCCAAAGATATCAAAAGGACCAAACTTGAAAAACTTTGATAGTACAAGGATAATATTTGATAATTTTCTGTTTTAAAATATCCAAGGACTAATTTTTGACATTTTTCAAAGTTTAGGGACCTTTTCTGCCATTTGACCAAAGAATCATTCAAGGACCATTTTTGACAATTTAGAATATTTCAGGGACCTTGAATGATAAAACTCCACATTTTTTGAATTCCAGGGACTAGATTTGACAACTTTTGAAACTTGGGGGACTAAAACTGCCAATTTTGAAAACTTGATATGTTTTTCATCTGATTTTGATATTTTTGCATTTAAAACACATAAAACACTGATTTGTGATATTTTCATCATTTTGATGCATTTCTGAGTGTTTTCAGATGTTTTTGCAGTCTAGATGGTACAAAAATGATGAGTATTTAGATACTCATCAATTATCTTTTCACATACTCATATATTACACGTAGCTTCGTTAGGAAACATTTCTTGCATACGTGTTACTCTTCCGTCTATAGTCTAGGTTTATAAACTTGTGTCTTATTTTACTTAATCCAAAAATCAAATCTTTCTAATAATAAAACAAAACACAAATCTCAAAAATTCCTCCTTCACCACAAATATCCCCTCTAATCGTTAAACTCCACCAAACCCTCATTTTTCAAATCTTCCACTTTCAAAAATTACCTTTCATTCAAACTTCATCTTCCTTCTTATCTCATCTCATCTCAAATCAAAACCAAGGAAGAATTTCATCATCATGGTTTACATCGCCTTCGTACTCATCATCTTGACACTCATCGTTCTCGTGTTCCCCATGATCAAGTGTTCTTATGGAGACACGTACTTTGTGTTGTTAATCTACATTGGCGTTTTATACTCAATCCTTTGTATCGTTCTTGGCATTGAAATGAAATACTACTAATGTTTTAGTTTATCTAGTTTAGTTTTCATTATGTGTTTGTCATTTCTTCTATTTTTTTTTCTTTTCGTACTTTTGGTTTTGAGATACCTTAGAAACCTACAATGCATGCTTAACTAAGTAAATATTAGCTAAAATACATATCTTTTTATAAAACTATAAGATGCAAAAATCTATTTTTTTGTCAAAATCCTTTTTCTATCACTGCAGATCCATGGATCCCTATAGTTCAACTAGATGGATCCCTCTTGGAAGGGAACCGTGAGAACCGTGGTTCTGGAAAACATATTCTCATGCAATATAAAAACATTTTTCATCTTAAAAAGAAATATCCCACTAGAATGATAAATACTAAGTGAGTTAACTGTAATTGTTAATAGAAATCTAGTAAAAACATTAGGTGATCATCCTTTTTGCTTTAACGAGTCTCATCATATTCTTTTCACTTCCATAGGTCTCGTCATGTCTCATGAGTATGAGTTCGACTTTTCACTCACTTATGTTTACATCCCTAACATCTCTCTTGAGCCCAACACACCTGACAATCATGTCCGTGGGTTCAATAATCTCGAAACTCGTCACTTCCATGAAGGACGTATTGTAGACACTCCTCTACAATACGAAGAAGACATCAATACCTCTTTCCGAACCATAGTACTAGAATGCCTTCTCGGAATTAACAAGAAAATCTGTCCAAGGTTTGTATTGGAATTTTTCCGTCAAGTTGAACTCGTTCGTAACGAGGATCGATCTCTATCTCTTTGGTTTTGGATCAAAAACCAAAAGTTTATTTTAACCCTTGGGCAATTTGCTCACATTCTCCGAATTCCAAATCATGGACAATGTGCCTTCACTGAAGATTGGTCTCTTGATTCTCTCTTCAACCATCGTGAAGAAAACAGTCCATATTGTTCACACATACCTTCCCCCCAAGACTTGACTCGCATGTTATGCAAACCTCGACCCTATTACTCTGATCCAAACATTATCTATACACGAGATATCCGAGATGGGTATAAACCTCTCGAACTCATCCTACGTGAAAATGTTTGGAGTCTTAGGGGAAATCGAGAAATCCTTCCCGCTTGTTGTGCTCACATAATGTATTGTTTGCTAACACAACAACCATACAACCTCGCCTATTTCTTCGCAAGGAGAATTGTAAACCTTTAAGGCAACAAGAAGAAACTAATCCCTTATGGAATGTTCTTGACACGGCTTAGCTTATCAGTTAAAGGCGATACAACAAGGCATTGGGTCACAAAAGAGATGGAATTCTCAGGAGAGACGGGATGTAAAGAGAATCATCACGCGGATTGATGAAAGGTTGTTCAGAAGGGACCAGTTCAGAACTTTGGAGAGCTTCGTAGGTGGTCGTCCCAGGATTAATCTCACAGGCTATCAACGCCCAGTTCGCGTTCCTGGAGTTATTGCTAGACTACCTGAATCTCCTGGTACCCCTTAAACTGTTTCATTTTCAATATTGATTTGGATGTGTGATTATTTAATGAAGATGGTTTGTGCACACATAACAGTGTACAACCCGTTCTTGTAATGAAAGGACCATGTGGTACGCTTCAGTGCCACAATCCTTATAAAAGGAGCGAAAGCTTCTTACTTTTGAGTAAAACTTATCAAACCTTTCAATTTTTAAAAAGGTTTTGCTCAAAAGGACAAGTACTTCCCCTTATGATTTTCAAAACCTCAAAAGTTTATATCACTTGTTGAGGGGGAGTATTTGATTAAAAACTTTGTTCAAAAAAAATTGTTCTTCGTGATAATCTTCCCACAAAACTCGAAATGGTCATATTCGATATCAAAATTTCGTCAAAAATAACATTTATATGCCATTTTTGAGGGGGATAAAAATTATGTGATAAGAAATATGTTGTGAATTGCTATTGAATCCTCGTATGAACAAGACTTCAACCCATGAATTGACGAGATCTGAACAGTCATATATTGAAAAGATTTGTCTTCCAAGACTTATCCAATTAAATTGTACCTATTCGAGAAGCTCTTGATAGACATGAACTTTGACGGGTTTGACAACCTTTCGAGTTTTTTCCACACCTTCAAGGTAGTTATTAGAGCTAGTTGTCACCTAAAAGCTGACAATGTAACTCTTTAACTATGCAACGTAACCGTGTCTCGCGGGGGATTGACTATCTTGAGTCGATCAATTCAAAAAGTGCGCACTCTTCTCTCACCATGCAAATTTCTGTCAAAACACTTAAGCATGTGTGGAGGGGGAGTATTTCTGCAAAATAAAACTCTCGAAGTGTTTCAAAATGTTTCTTATTCATAAACACTTTGAGAAATTTTCAAGAAATCGGTTTTATGGCAATGGAGTTATAAGGTGACTAAGGTTAGGAATAACCGTCCTATGATCTGCCAGAGCCGGAGGGATCTACCCAAGGACACTACTAATAGTTAGAATTAGAAGTCCTTAGGTATGATTATAAAAAGGAGAAAATAAGAATCGGAAAAAGAAGGAGTTGAAGAATTAAAAAGAAAAGCAAAGAAAAGGGTGAAAAGAAATGGCCCTCCAGATTATTCAACTTAGGGCAGACACCGGGTTCAATTCATATGCTACTGGTTGTCACTTGATGACGCCGGTATTGAAGATTAAAGTCGTCATGGACCCAGTGACGCATGCACTAAACCTTCCTAGCCACTCAAGTTTCTCTCAACAGAAGCTTGTTTCATTCTCACAGGGAACCCTACGTAAACTATCAGCTTTCTCTTAGAGATTGCTGGTATTGAAGAAGGAGACCCTCTCCCTAGTCTCCGCTCAGGAAAACCAAAGTGCACTATTGAGTCTAGAGCCACGAGATTCATCAAAAGATCTCTTAGGTACACTTGACAATTCATCGCTTGTCGTTCAACAATATGAACGCAAGTGATATATTATCGTGTCCTTCACAGATCTTAGCAATCTGTCGAGAACATTTATGAGAGGTTCACATATGTGATCCTCAATGATTGAATGGAAACTCCTACCAAGGTAAACATCAAACAGCCCTGACAGCAGGTCACTTCGGTAACTCCCCGTGGATTACGCTTAGTGTGTCTCAAACGGTCTACAGTCGTGAGGTGATGCTTCGGTGTACCTCAGCGACTCATCTGAACTATTGGTGTACTTCGGTACATCGCGTTATCTCACTTGTGGGACTCCAGTTCAGGAACAGCCTTTGAGAGAATTAGAGTTGTGTTTTCACACTATTCTGTTAACACTCTCGAAGTTTAAACTTGTAAGTGCTGGATTCCGTTTATCACTAACCATTCTTATGTTTTCTTCTTATGGAAGCTCTGGAGCGGACTGATCGTGCAGATTCTCCACATGCTCATACCAACAGCATCACTAATGGAAGTTCTCTAAAAAGGCAACGCAAAGTCAGAATGATTCTTCGTCAAAGTCAAAGAATCTACAAGGTTTAAAGACTAAGAGAACTACATCAGTACTGAAATCCAACGTTAAAGAGTGTGTGAGCATGTTGGAGAAAGACGTGGAGACACTGGAGCAACGAAGCAGACCTGATGCAGACAACAACAACATACTATCACTACCATCACAAAGAAAAAAGATCAAAGAACAAAGAATATGATGACGTCAAAGCAGAACTTTTCAAAGGAAACAATTTCTCTACACTGGGGAGATTGTTCGAATCAAGGCACTTCTTCTCACCAGAAAGAAGAATGTCAGAAGACGTCAAAGCTACTATTACATCAGCACCTTCAACATTTATATTATCAATCACTAACACTTAGGGGGAGATTGTTGGAATCACTCCTAAACTAGATTTCAAGTGTTAGTAATTAATATGTAATAGTTAGCTTAATATGGCTTTTATGTTAGTAATCATGCCAAGGCTTATGTAGAAAGCCCATGAGCCTTGGCCCAAGCCTATAAAGGAAAGGAATGGAACTTGCATGTTGCCCTAGTTCCTTCCTATAAATAATGCTTGTAAACCCTCACTTGAGGGTTGGTTGTTCGATTCACTCTTCACACTTTACGCATAACCTTTCATATATTATCATATGTGTGTGTGTGTGTGTTTGTTCATCCGATCACTTCTCTTCTATTTCTTATATTCATGCTTGTGTTATGAATATGGGAACCTAACAAACATTAAATTCCGCGTAGTGTTTAATAGTTTGTTTTAGTTTAAGTCAGCTTCTATAAAGGATCATTTGCTCAACTGGGATCAACAGCTCCTAGTGCTAACTCATCCACCAAAGGACCACCCAAGAAACTTGCTCGTGTTGTACACGAAATTTCCTCAATCAAATCATCTCCCGTTAAATCCATAAATGCTAGGATTTCTCCTTCAACAACTCAACCAATCAAACCTATCCCCAAAGAGATTGTTCCCACAAAAATATCATCACCAAACACCACAATTCCTACTAAACCAAACACACCCATTTCCACCCAACCATCATCTTTGGTGCCTAGAACCATATCATTTACCACTTCACAATCATCTCCACATCTCTACAACTTAGAGGACTTACCTCCTAGGCCATCCCATCCTTCACCATTATCGACACTCTCTTCAATAGATAATATTGTGCAACAAAACTATGGTGTTGAATCAACACTTGCACTGGTATTCTTTTCTCCATTTCCCTCAAATTGTCCATTTTGGATTATGAGGAATCATCAAAGTCAACCACCCGACCACATGGAAGTTGACACCTCTCTACCTCCAACATCATCCTTTGTTGAGCCATCATTGAATGTGCCTCCACCAATCCCTCCTTCCTTTGAGGATCCTCAACCCTCCTCACTTGATCCTCCACATCAAGCCGCTCCATTTCTACCACCACCTTTTCTGAGCCATGACAAGGATTGTTATCATTGTCAACACGTTGAAGGCTTGATACATGAACTACGCGAAGAGCAACGTTTCATGTTTTATCACCTCCTCGAATGTTTCGATGAGGTCAACAAACCTAAACAACCGTGAGCTTAAGGATTCAAGTGGTGTCCTAGTCTTAAGCTCAACTTAGATCGTTTAGGAATCACATTTCATGTTTAAATCATTCTCTTAGTTTTTTAGAGATTTGTAGATCTTTTCTCGTATGTTTTATTGAATGAGATTACATGTTATGTGTCATATTGTCTTGAGAGCATGTTTGTTACCCTAATACATATCTCATTTTGATGTTAACATCATTTGTTACATCACCATTGATGTATTTTGTTTACAGTCTGACGGATCCCTCTACTTTGCCTAGACGGATCCCTCCAAGGAGGGAACTGTGGGATCCGTGCAATAGAAGACTTGTTTTCTACTAACTTGAGTCTTATTTGCAAGAAATTATGCATTATATACTTGTTTTCTAACCTTTGTTTTGTAGATTTTCAATATACACATGAAGACTTTGACACCCCTAAGCTAGGGGGAGTTTCGTGTCAAAGCAATACATTGCAAAATCATTTGCAATATACTTCACATTAGGATTACGTTACATGACGTCCCTTTGCAAAATTGCAATCATCAAGGGGGAGCATATTTGTTACAAAGACGAAACCATTTGCAAACATAGTTACAATACACTAGTTTAGTATGTTTTCTTACTTGACGTCCTCGCAAAGGGATGGACTCGTCAAGGGGGAGCTAAGACGAGAAAACTTCCCGTCACTTGCTCTCTATATTCTTATTTTCTTTCTTTTTACATGTTTTTCTTAAAACAAGGTGTTAGTTACTTTTCGACGCTCTTTTTGTTTCGACAAAAAAAGGGGCACAAGAGAGTAAAAACTTCAATTCAAACTTTTACGAATTTTAGTTTTTCCTTAAAATAATCTTATGTTTTGTCATCAACAAAAAGGGGGTGATTGTTAATACAAATAAGCCGTAAAAACGTTTATTTATATTTTACGATCTTCTAATGTTTTGTCGATAACAAACATAAAATCATTTTAACAAAACAAATAAAATACGTAAATGGTTTGAGCCAATAGTTTACTAACACACTTACGTTTTCACATAAAACACTAAACAAGTAATAGTGATTTTATGATTTAGTAATACATATGTACAACAACTAGCGTTTACATATTGGGTAGATATATACATAATTAGTATGTATTAGAATGGGTAATATAATGGGTAGATGTTTAAGTATTTGACCCATTGACCAGATACATTGAATGTAGTTGGGTAAAACCCAAAGTCCATGACCCATACACATGGAGCATAACCCATAACCCATTTCATGACATCATGCATAAATCATAATGGGTATTACCCATGACCCATGGACTAGATGCATTGCACCTACTAGATACATTGTATCTACTTGGATACACATGGTCCAAAGTCTAGGATCCATGACCCATAACCCATGACCCATGACCCAAAACCCGTGGGCAAAGAGGAGCGTCCCATGGTTCCCCCAGTTTACACTGGACCGATCCCTCAAGCAATGGATCTGTGGAATCCGTGGAACAGTAGACTATTTTCTTCTATAAATAGTGAGCCATTTCTTCACTGTAACGTACCCCTTCCATATATATTTTCTCTTTGAGTTGTAAACTCTCTAACCACAGATCCAAGTGATCTTTGTATTTAGTTTTGTATTTGTGTGATTCTCTAGGTTCCTCTTAAAAGCGAGATCACCACCTCTTGAAGTCAAGCAAGCTCAAGTCCATGGGTTACCTAGCTTCGTCATCATCAAGACTACTAATGGTATCTTGTTGATAGTTCTTTCTTCCTCATTAGAAGTGTAGTGTCAAAGAGATAGGTGATAGATGTCTAAAGGATCAAGACGAAGACATTAATGAAAAATGTCGAAGATTCATATTGAAGGCATTAGTGAAAGGTGCCAAAGATCCGAGTCAAAAGGCATTAGTGAAGGGTGCCTAGAAGTTGAGTCAAAGGCATTAGTGAAAGGTGCCTAAGGTGTACATTCGATATGGTGTGTCGATGTACAAGATAGATTTATATTGGGTCAAAGGATATTGATATCCTTGTTAATGTTGTCATAAGGAGTGGGTCTCCTTTGGGATAGGTGTTGTATAATGTTGGGTAGTAGTTCCTCCTTTGTAATGGAACTCGGTATCTAGCCTTGTACCTGATAAAGGGTAGGCGACGTTGTGATAGGTTAGATTCTACCTCGTGGAAGAACCCGGTATCTAACCTTGTACCGGATAAAGAGTAGGCAACGTTGTGAAGGGTTCTCCGCCACAAGGAGTTGGTATTGTGTATTGATTACGAACTCTCGAGTAGGTGACTCGGGGAGTGGAGTAGGGCAAGGAAGGTGTCCTTGTAGCCGAACCACTATAAATACTCTCGTTGTGGTTTTGTGCTTCTTACTTCTTATCTTAGCTTTTATTTATCTATATACTTGTCTATCAACATCTAACACACACGTTCAAATAAGATTGACATAAGTCGATCTAAATAGTTTAAATCCAAGTTTTAATCGGTAAAACTATTCAACCCCCCCTTCTAGTTTGCCACACCACCCAAGAAAACCAAGTCTTTGTTTTCTGCCCAAATTAATGTTGTCCAATAACAACCCTTTGTCACCCGATATCGGACAAAGATGTCCAATATATATCTGCTTGTTGTCCGAGAAGAGTCACGACCAGAAAATAGAAATCACCTACTTGTTGTTGCTGCTATTCGACAAGCAAACCAGGAACAAGAGAACTATCAATCAATCTAACACTTAAACGCCTTGATCGTTGCCAGTTTAAGAACTAGAAAACCAAGTAAAACCTTGATCGACTTTGGTGCAAATCGACAAGGTATTTAGCAGGAATAGTTGATTGATTGAGGATAGTTTTAGGGTATGTTATGCGTAATGTGGAGTTTGGGTGTGTTTGTTTTTATAGCCAAAAACAAACCGCCTCTTGTTTGGATTATTGCTTGGTCGACAAGCTTAAAACCCAACACCCCCTTTCTGCCTTCTTTGCCCGATCAGTGGATCACATGGGCTCTAGGCAGTCCACTTTTGACCCAACATGAAACTCAAACAAGCCCATGGGTCATTTTAGTAATCGGGTGAAATAGCACGCATATTCGGGTAAATAATTCAAGTATCAAATATGTTCGACACATATACTCGTATTTATCGTGTGTGCTCCTATAGACTCACACACTTTTAGTGTTTTGTCGTGTTTTAAACTCCCACAAACCAGCAGCTCCCACTTGGGAGTTGGTGTGTCGAATGACACACAAAACTAACAACGGAAACGCCTAGCAAACGCTCTCACTCGCTTTTTAACTAAAAGTATCTGAGAGAATAGTATCATAAAAGTTTCTCAGTAGCTTGGTCATTTAATGTCTTGCTTTAATCATCCTTTTTTATAGATACCGTTAAACCATGGATATGGATCTTAAATCATTCCATATAGTTTAACCATTTAGAATCTCGTTATAGATTTTAATTCAGATATACCAAATGTAATCAAGAATCATCTTGCATTACCCTTTGGGTCTGGCTAGACAGTTATCTGATTAAATATGGAGAGGCGCCATGGTATCTTTCTGCACATATCAAGTGGAGTAACAAATCCTTTATTGACTACAAGTGTTGTGGATGCTGCTTCACATCACTCCGAAATATAGCCTTTATAACTACCTTATTCAGATAGCATTTTGCGTATACTTACAATAAGTGATATTCACACATAACCGAACTTACTTGTATCTCAAGTCTAAGGACGAAGATAACAAACCATTTTCAATATTTTACTTATAAAAAGGATCCAAAAGTAAATGTTTGAAAGTTGAGGAATCCAATATGCATCTATAGTGAATACATATGAGTTTGGTGGGAACAATCCAAATTCTCGTTAGAATTATAACCAACACTCACATTTGCCTTATCATAAGAATATTCCCATATTGTTAACCGACAATGGACATATTTATAATGATAAATCATTTCATGGATTAAACATGCAAATATGGAATAACAGATTTATATGAATATAATAACAAATACCTCGTATCTTTATTAATTAAAAAATAATAACTGTCTTACAATTCCAAATTATCCAAATACTAGTTAACACACATTTTCCATGAGTGTTAGGAATTGGAAATTCCATAAGGAAGTGTCGGTCACCCCAGTTATTGTTTAGCATATCTTAGCTCGTAGACTTTACGTTATTTACTAGTTATTTAGTTAGTTACTTAGTTTAGTGCAACACCGTGGAGGAAGGACGGGTCTTTACCCACTGTATGCCTGATCCACAGTCCGAAGGAGGACGTGTAGTATGTAACTATAAATACCCTCTACCTCCCAAGGTAGAGGGTTGGACCTTTCACTTAATCTAACCTTCTATGTTTTCTTTCACTTTTCTCTCTAGAAAGGCTCCCATCCACACTACTTTCTCTCTCTAAACTCTCTTGCATAATTCGATCCATATATTGAATGTATTATGTGTTTGTGAAATCTAATATCTAACAATTGGTATCAAAAGCCATGGTTTGATCATCTCTCTTACATATCCTTGGATTTCTAGTGGTTTTATATGGTTTTTGGGTTTGAAAAAGTTTAGTGGTTTTTGCATCATTTGGATCATTTCTTGTGTTAAAGTTTGAATTTTGAGTGTACTTTTATGTTTCGAATCATTGTAAGTGCTTGGGTTTTGATTTAGAAAGCTTGAATCACTGTGGTTGAGCTTGTTTTGGATTGAAAAGGGTTGTGTTTAACTTTTTCTTCCTAGCGACTTGGTTCTCGGATAAATTTTCTTCGTAGCGACTTGCTTCGTTAGTTGGTAGCGACTTGTACTTGAAGTGGTAGCGATTTGAGCCCTAGCGACTTGTCTATTGAGACAAGATGACAAATAGTACAAAGTAGTGGAGACACCACTTCGGCTAGCGACTTGGTTGACGTAGAGACTTGTCTTTATAATTTCTAGCGACTTGTCTTTGTTGTTACTAGCGAGTTACTCTTTAGCGACTTGACCTCTCAGCGAGTTGTTCCTTAGCGACTTGTTTACTTAGCGAGTTGTTCTTTAGCGACTTGTCAGCTTAGCGATTTGCTGCTTTAGCGACTTGTGTTTAGCGACTTGGTTCATAGCGACTTGTGTCTAGCGACTTGATCCACAGCGACTTGAGCCTTTAGCGAGTTGCTACTTAGCGACTTGGTGACTTAGCGACTTGTCTTCAAGGTTTATAGCGACTTGGTTAATTATTGTTTCTGTAGCGATTTGTATTAAGAAGAGGTTTGACCAAAGTTGACCTTTTACGTCAAAACTTCAAACGGCCATAACTTTTGATCCGTAACTCCGTTTTCAGTGAAATACCTGTCAAAACGACCGGAACAGGCTGAATATTGTGAGGTTCGTGAAACGAATTTTTTGAGGCCCAAATCCTCTCCGAAAGGAAGTTATTGAACTTTTAAGTTTTTAGACCTAAATTTCACCGTAAAAACGTGCATTAACAAAACCAATTCACAACCAAATAACACTTCAGCTAATCCTTCAAACAATCATCACTCCTAACACATAATCCTCTATCATTATGTGGGTCCATCAGTTATCTTAACACGTTCTATTGGTCATTGTATCACGGTTTCTTCTTGATTTTGTAAAATCCCGCGAAAGAATCTATTTCTCTGTTTAAATCATAGACTTGTAAAATCCCGTGCATACTACAACATCATGTCTTACACTACTGACCCAGTGATTTCGGAAGTACTTAAATTGTATGATGTTGTGGACAACAATGATAATGTATGCTACACTGAACGGTTAAAGATGTTTGAATTAATCAATGAGGATGTGAGATCTTCATGTTCTGAGTACAATGAGAATGAATTGCACCTGCTAATGTTACAGAATGCCATGCAAAAGGAATGCTGCATTATACCCTATCAACAACTTCACTCTCACCTCATGTTACTTCTACCCACAACAATGGAACTAACATGTATTGCCCTTTTCCGTCAAGATTTATCCACATTAACGGGTACATTACTGTTGAACTTAGAACAATTGGAACAACAACTTGATAAAGAAAAGGTTCAAAAGGATAGTTCCAGTGCTGCACTTCAAGTGATCCACAAGCAATTTCAGTCATTCATCAGTGGGGAATTTACATCAGATTATGATCAAGACATGACTAAAATGTCTTTCAAGAGACACACTGGAATGGAAATTAGCGTGTTCATAGAGACACTTATCCATCTCATGGATAATGTGGATAAGTATATTGAGGAAGTTACTCAGAAAGATGAAATAATAGATGAGAGTCTGGTGCTGTTGACAGAATGTTGTGATGAGTTGGGTAATGTATCAGTTGAAGAATCGGGTGTTGCTGAATGCAGAATAACAGAGACAACAAAGAATGATGCAACAAATTGTTCAGTAACTCATGTTACACATGATGTGGATGCAGATATCAGACAGATAAATGAACAGGTGTCATGTGATGAGGTACCCTTAACTATTCAACATAGTGCATCTGCTAATGTACCTAAACATACTGATCTTATTGCTGAACTTGATTCTGATAAATGTTCCTTGGTTGAGGCTGAGTCTAATAATTTCAAAACAAATGATATGGTTGATAAAAAGGCTTTTGATGAACTTTCAAACAAATTCTCAAAACTTGAAAAACATTGCATTTCACTTGAAATTGCGATACAGAGTAAAGAAGAAAGTTTTCAACTTAACAAACCATGTAAAAATCCGGAACTTCCTGAACTCCGTGAACCTTTTGAAATTAACACTTTGAAAGCTCAGCTTCAAGACAAAGAGTCAACTATCAAAAATTTGAAGAAACATATTTCTAATATGCATGTGAAAAGTAATTTGGTTACAAGTAATTCTGATGTTAATGCTATTGATGATATTCAAATGAGAAATGATGAATTAGCGGTTTGTGTGGCCAAATTACTAAAGGAAAATGAGTCATTGAGTATGCATCACATAGAACTAAGTGACTCTATCAAAGAAGCTAGAATTATGTTATTGGAACAAACAAACTCTTTGATTGCCAATATTGATGAACTCAAAGCTCAACTTCAGGATAGAATTTCACAATAGTTGCCTTAAAGAATGAGCTCAGAAAAACAACAGGGAATAGTGTGAACACTAAGTTTGCAAAACCATCAATCTTGGGGAAACCAGTTATTAGACAACTGAATGCGTTTAGATCTGAACGACCAAAATTTTAAAAAACGCGGTTTGCCTCCCAAGTTGATGCGAAACAAGTTTTGACAAAACCAGTCACTTCACCTTACTTACCTAGGAAAAATGCTATGAATGACTTGTATAAGAACTCTTATCTAGATATGGCTAGAAAGAAGGCACAGATTCGAACAGACGGAATTTTAGGTGCAAGACCTAGGGTGATGAACTCTTCGAGATTTCAAGGCACTGCTAGTAGTTCTAAACCACTACCGAGGAACACTATTCTTAAGACTAGGGATTGGCTTGGATCTAAGATTAGTTGCGTTTCGATTAAAGCTATTCCCATAGCAGATCACTCTAAGAAATCTAGATCTATTTCTGAATCCAAACAAGTTGTTTGCTCAAAGTGTCTGAAATGTATCTTTAATGCAAATCATGATAATTGTTTCACAAAATCCCTGAATAAAGTATATGCTCATGCAAAGGTTCAACATGTTAAGTCTAGGATTTACACTAAGTCATCTTCAGTGCATATGAAGCAAAACAAACTGAAAACTTTGCCTAGATGGTTACCAACTGCTAAATATTTGGAAACTAGGAATAGCGATAAGTCTTCCACTATGCACAAGAAGCCTAACAATCCTAGATCTTGCCATAAGTGGTTACCATCTGGTAGAATTCTTAAGAATATTGGACTTAAGTGGATACCTACCAGAAAGTTGTTTACCGATGACATAATCAAGGTTGATTGTGAAACCCCAAAGGGTTTGGATACTAATGTCACTAACCAAAATATATGCAATCAAGTGTGTAATATTAGTGTAGGTAGTCCTTACTCAGTTGCAGATACTTCGATCCTTCACTACATGGACTGGCTTAAAGTATGGATTACAAATGGATTGATATCTCATAACTCACGGGTTCAAGTAACTCAATCTTGATATTCTTTCGGCAATGACGTATGAACACAACAGTTCATGCCTCATACTCTAAAGAAAAGAAATGTGTACGTTTCAGTGCGCATTATCTTCGAAAGAAGAGAAATCTTCGTATGACGTTTGAACACAACAATTCAAACCTCGTTCTCTAAAGAAAAGAAAAGTGTACATTTCATTGCGCTTTATCTTATGAAGAAGAGAAATCTTCTCAATTATGACCATTCTCATCAACATGCTTCATGCTTTTCCCATGCGCTTTCAGTTATCAAGTGAACCGGACTACTGTTGATTGTTTTCTTATTCCACTTACTCAACTATAATGACGATGACGACATCATGTGCTAATTTTGCGGGGGAGAAGTGTGAAGAGACTACATTTGGATGATTTCACTTATTTAATAAAGAATGGCATCTCCGTATGCAATTCTTGAGGGGGAGAAGAAGTGTGAATCTTCTGCATGGTTGATTGATATTTGAGTATAAATGGTCATACGGCTCCAAACTCATGTAAGAACCGAGCTTCTTCTTATCGGGTCATCTTCACATGGAGTTTTCTTCTAAGAGCCGTTGGTTAACATCTTCACACGAGCTGATTTGAATAATGACAAAGTGCTTCCAGTTGCGGGGCTAATTTTCTTAATGAACATCTTTCTGTTCTTGTTTGATTAGGAGGGATTTGAGTTAAGGGGATTTGCTATTTGTATGTTAACGGGAATGCATTTGGTGAGTTGAAGATGTTGACTTTCTATTCCCCAAATTGGACAATCTTGAAGAAGGTCAAGTCTACAGTCAGTTCTACATTCTCTGCTACATGTTAGAAGACTAAAGACGCGTTGCATCTGATTATCCAAAGACTTCTTCTTATTCAAGGAATTCATCATAAAGATTGTCGGTTTAGGGGAGAGCACTAATTAGGGGAGAGTGAAAAGTCAGATTTAATCCCCAATTAGACTTGCTCATATTCTTCAGCAAGTTGATTCTCACAAAGACTTTAAGCGATCTTCTCAAAAGATTTCAAGTATTTGGGCTTATAATATGTTGCTGATTCTGAAGTATCAAAACCAGCAAGGGGGAAGGAGACACGCATCTAAACGCGAGTAATCTTGATGAGCTTAATATTTCTAAGTGATTGAAGATATCCCGGGAAGACATATGTCATTACCGCAGAGAAACTCAAGATTTGTCTCATGGCGTTTAGTGTTCTTATTCCAACTATGTGGGGGAAGAGATGGAAGAGTTAGGTTCTGAAGATAAAAGAGGTACACAAGTGTGTGATGATTTTGATGTTTTCGCAATCATCAGGGGAGAGAGATTGTGTACATTGGGGATGCTCAGCTGCTTCACTTGAGGGCTTAATCAGTGATTCAGAGATATAATCACTTATTCCGGAGTTGACATCCGCAGAGATAGTCATCCGCAGAGATAATCAGTGATTCGGCCTGCTTCTTCAATGCTATCGGTTATTCTCTCTTTGGGCATTCGGGTACTTCGGGTTCGTGAGCTTCATACACTTTCTTCAGGGGGAGAGAAAAGTATTCATCGGGGTTATTCTTTGGCTATTGGACTTAATCTGCTACTTCGATGGTATAAGTTTCTCTGTCTTCGGGTATATGTGTATTCGGGTTCGTGAGCTCTATTCTAAGAGACTGACTGCATCAATTCATCTACTTGGAGGAAGTGGTTTCTTGACAACCTTTTGGTATGGATTGCTTCAGACTTCAGTGATTATGAAATGTGAGAAGATTATTTATGTGTGGGATGATATGTTGTTGTTCTTCTTCTTGATGATATAACCCCGAATGGAGAATCTCGATTATCATTCTTAAAAGGAGCAGCGGGATTTATGATAATGGTGTGCTTCTCTGTGCACCTGGCTAAGGCAAGCTTGAAATAGAGCTTCGAATCTGCTCATCTAATGGATTTTCGGTTTGGGGGGAAGCTACCAAAGTCTCACTTTCAGACGGTTTAATTTCTCTCAATTCAGGAGCCTCGAAAGCTTTGGTGGTGAATGTTTAAGAGATGATGACTTCTATCTTCTACAACGGGGCTGCTTGATATCCTTATCTCGGTACTCGTATCATCATCTTCTTATACTATATCATCTACTCTATCTTTGTAAATATTTATCAAAAACAAAATACAAAAATATAAAACCAACAAAAAGAAAATAGAAAAATATAAAACCAACAAAAACCCATAAAATCAGAAAATTTGAAAAAGGCAAAAAATATGTTTTCTTAAGACATGTCTTCTGATATCGATAACATCTACGGTCTTAGAAATGTCATTCAATAATGGCAAGGGACCATAGATGAAGTTCGAGCAGAAGGTGTAAATAATTATTTTCAAAACATGTCACAAATCAAATGGCTTACAGTTATTTCAGACTGTAACCTGTGCTTAAACTATGGCTTGCAGTTATTTCAGACTGTAACCCGTGCTTAAAACTATGGTTTTCTATTATTTCAGATAGCAACCCGCTCTTCAAGAAAGTAAAGTGCTGCGCTAAACCAATTTTCAAATATTTCGTGCACTTATCCTATAACAAATTGAGGAAAGTATGTCGAAGGACTGCTGTTCCTACTCAAATATTTTTCCTTCTAAAATTCTTCAGAAAAATATTTGTTGTTTTTCAAAAATGGTGGTAAATGAGTTGCTTGTAAATCTATCAGATTCATAGTTTTTATAATAATTGAAAACTCAATTAATGACTTCAGCGCTTTTAAACTTTTCAGTAAAATAAGTCATTGATTGAGGGGGAGAATGTTTTCAAATTTACATCATCTAACGGGCTTTCTTAATTATCCTATATGCTTAATTAAAAATGATGTTAACCTACGTTGAAGGACTAGGTGCCCAGGATATGATTGTTAGGATTAGATGATCAGAGTTTGATTAACACATAAACCCCATGCCTTATATGATCTGATTGTTATGTTGAATTGACTTTAATTAGTCGATTGCTGTTATGGGTGATGTCGACCACCATATATATGTATGTGTGTTCACTAACGTATGCAGGTATATTGGTTATAAGAATGTTCCCGATCCGGATCCCACAATTGAAGATGATTGGATGCCGAAAGGAAAGGGTAACTATATCTTGGGTTGACAAATGAAGAAACGGAGCTTAATTGGACTTCTATGGAGAGTTGGCATGGAAAAATGCAACGTAAGAGGTCTCACTGCATCAGCAGATGGTTTTCTTCATCAGCAAATGAAGAAACGGAGCTTAATTTTACCTCAGTTGGCATTAAAATGCAACGTAAGAAGTCTCACTGCATCAGCAGACGGTTTTTCTTCCAAACCCTACAGCAACAAGAACAAAAGCGGCTCAACCACCTAACGTATCTTTGTGCAGGATAATTGTGATGATACCATTTTTTTTAAACAATTTTTTAAAAATATAGTTTTGAAAAATGGAAAAATATTGGTTTTGAAAATAATTGGACTTAATTTTGAAAATCACCGGACTTCATGTTATCAAAACTTAAGTCACTCAATTATCGACTTCGGTCATCGATTGAGGGGGGGAGTGATTTAAAATAAAATATTTTCAAACGATATTTCTTCATAAAAGGTCAGTTTTGTAAGATATAAAGTGGTGATCTAAAGATTTAATGTTATGTCATGGTATGATCTTTCTTTAGAATCAAGATCTTTCAAAATAAAAAAAATTATGTTCTTGTTTGATTGTGAAATTGTTTTATTTTACTTAAAGATCTCTTTAAAACTATCATACCTGATACTAACAATCTTTAAATGTCTAAATCTGTTCCACTATCAGAATAAAATTAATCTGAACACATTTTTCTCCCATGTTTTCTAAACCTATTTAAATCACCTGGGATCCAAAATCTCAAAGGATTTGATATTTTTTATCGGGGGAGAAAATGTGATTTAAATATGAAATATGATAACATGTGATCGTTTGATTCAAAAGTGTAGGCTCTCTCTAATATGTGCTAAAATCTTTCGTATATCGATGCACATATTGAGGGGGAGCGAATGGTTACTATTGGCAATCGTAGAAATACTTCAAAAACCTCTTTCCTCCATGTGCAAAACAATTTTAAAATCATAAGCACATGTTGAGGGGGAGCATTTCTAAATGATCAAAAACAATTAAGGTACAAAATGTTTTGATTTTATATCACAAGTAACTTGATTGATTTTCCAAATGATTTTTCAATTGGTTTCAAGAAGAAAAGAACAATACCAAAAGACCGACCAATTTACTTTATGCATGGTGTTATAAGGATGGTTAGGTTAGGTATTTGTTCCTATGATCCCGCCAGATCCGGAGGAATCTACCAAGGGACAATCTACTAGATAGTGTAGAGTCCTTAGGTATGATGAAAAAAGGAGAAAAGTTAGAAATGGGAAGAGTGCGGACTGAGACAGAGCTAGTACTGGAATAAACCCAACAAGGTTCTAGTTATGAAGTCTTGGTAAGCACTGAAAGGGTTGAAGAATTAAATGTGAAAAAGGTGAAAAGAAATAGCCCTCCAATAATTCAACCTTAGGGCAGTAACCAGGTTCAATATATATGCTACTGGTGGTTACCAAGGTAACGCCAGTATCGAAGACAAGACGTCATGGACCCAGTGACGCACTGCACTAAACTTCCCAAGCTACTTAAGTTCCTCTTAAAAGGGCTTGTTTCATTCTCACGGGGAACCGACATTATCTATCGACTTTCTCTTAGAGATTGTTGATATTGAAGAAGGAGACCATCTCCCTAGTCTCCGGCATAGGAACCAAATGTGCACTATTGAGTCTAGAGCCAAGAGATCATCCACAAAATCTCATTAGGACACAAAATTAATGAAGACTTGCTGTTTCACACAATGTGGAAAGTAAGTATATATTGAGAGTCCTACGCATTATCCTTGTGGTATTGCCAGAACATCCGAGTGATATGTAAAAGTATTCATGATGAAGATGGAAATTCTTCTAGAGCCAACATCAAACAAGCTCTTGGTGGGTGATATGTGAGATCTTCTCGTAAGATCAAGCTTGTGACAACTGGATAGAAACAATGGGGCGATTCATTCTTGAATCAACCTTGGTCCAGGAAATGAATTGACGAATACTTTTGGAAAAACCGTTCGATGTGCAAATCTTCTTTTCTCTAGTACATCGAATGTGTACTCATGTTTTCAAACACAAAAAGTATCTCTGATTGAAAAAATACTTTTGGAAAAACCGTTCGATGTGCAAATTTCTTCTTTTCTCTAGCTCATCGAATGTGTATTCTCTTTCAAATACAAAAGGTATTTTTGATTGAAAATTGATCTTTCTCATAAAACCTTCGTCGTATTGCAAAACTCTTTCTTCAAAGCAATACGCGATTGTTTTCAAATTAATTTTTCATCAATCAGTGAATCTCAATTCCTTGGTTCACTCACTCCGTGTTGTCTTCTTTGAGACGTTCCGGTTTGAGAACAACTTGAACAGCTGCGAAACCCTGTCAAGGAGATTCTTCGGAATTATACCTGATCACAGGCAGTACTTGTACTGATCAACGGGGAACCGTGGGCCGTGTACCTCAATTCAACGAAAGTGATCAAAGACACTTTCGTGTGTTTTACTGCTAAATGTTGTTTGTAGGTACATTTGGACGGTTGCAGCTGATCAGAATTGAGAAGTCAATCCAAAGCCGCATGCTCACAGCATCCATACTTAATTGAAGAAATCATGACTGGTGCATATCTACATAACCTGGTTCTGATATTTGTATACTATGCTTCTGCTACGCTGCTGCAAATATCATGAACCAGTAAAGCTTCCGCTACTCTGATGGAAAGATGTCATGATCCAGAAAGTGTGAGCATGTCGGTCCAAAAGTCACAACATCACATGATGGCAACACTACAATGGGTGATCCAGAGATTTACTGCGGCTGATGATCTCAATGAAAGCTCGAAGATCATCAAAGATGTGGATCAGTTAAAGGCCTCCACTAAAGTACACATCAATGCGGACTTTGAAGATTCGCTACTAAAGTACAAAGATTACGGACATTGAAGAATTGATGTCTACGAGCTCGAGCATAAAGACAAATATAGAATGCTAGGATTCAAAATGTAAATCATGGGGTGACCTCCCTTAGGGGGAGATTATTAGGAATTGGAAATTCCATAAGGAATTGTCGGTCACCCCAGTTATTGTTTAGCATATCTTAGCTCGTAGACTTTACGTTATTTACTAGTTATTTAGTTAGTTACTTAGTTTAGTGCAACACCGTGGAGGAAGGACGGGTCTTTACCCACTGTATGCCTGATCCACAGTTCGAAGGAGGACGTGTAGTATGTAACTATAAATACCCTCTACCTCCCAAGGTAGAGGGTTGAACCTTTCACTTAATCTAACCTTCTATGTTTTCTTTCACTTTCTCTCTCTAGAAAGGCTCCCATCCACACTACTTTCTCTCTCTAAACTCTCTTGCATAATTCGATCCATATATTGAATGTATTATGTGTTTGTGAAATCCAATATCTAACAATGAGACTACTAGCAGGTAGTGAACCTGTTAGGAATCAGAAAATTCCATGTTAAAGTGTCGGTCACCCCAATTATATTCTAGCATATGTTAGCTCGTAGACTTTTCATTATTTACGTTATTTATTAGTTTATTAGTTAGTTAGTAGCGTAGATTAGTTTAGAGTAACACCGTGGAGGAAGGAAGGGTCTTTACCCACTGTATGCCTGATCTACAGTCCGATAGGAGGACGTATTCTTTGTAACTATAAATACCCCTTCCATCCATGGAAGGGGTGTGGCTTCTTTGAATCTAACCTTTCATTTTGTAAAGTAACTCTCTTTCAAGAAACCTCCTCTCTACTCTCTTCATCTCTCTAAATGGCTTTCTTATATCATCACAATCCTAGACCACCGGAATCATCTAAACAACATAATATTCACGATCCTACATTTGGTACCAGAGCCAAGGTTATGTTGTTCTTGATGATTCATACGGTTTTTGAGTGGTTTTTGATGCATATTGTACTTGTCATATATGCGGTTTGTGATGTTTGGCTACGGTTTTGTTGTTGTTTAATTCGTATGGTGCTTCTTGAAGTGGTTTGATATGTTTTTGACATTGGTTTATACATATTTTGTGGTAAGCAGATTTTAATATGGTTTTTTATGTGTTGAAAAAACTGTTCTTGGTCTTCAAATGAAAAGTATTTGAATATGGTTTTTTTTTAAGAAAAGCAGATTTGAATATGGTTTTTTTTGAAAAGTTGTTAACTGGTTATACACGAATCTGCTCGTTGGGATTTTTTCATCTATGCGAGTTGTCATACTCTTTGGAGCGAGTTGTGTCTAAGCTATTTGTCTCTAACTCGCATTTTTGAATGCGAGTTGCCTTCGTGTCCAGATTCATTGAATGTACTGTTGCGAGTTGACTTTGGTCACATGCGAGTTGTCATTTTTTAATGTCATGAAGCGAGTTGGGTTTCTTCTGGTTCAGTTTTAATGCGAGTTACTTAACTCGCATATGGTATAATTGCACTTGCTTTTGAGCGAGTTGCTGCTGATGCGAGTTGAGTCAAAAATTACAAGCGAGTTGTCTACTTGCTTTCTTGAAAGCGAGTTATGTGGATAACATATGCGACTTGAAAGAAATTAAAAAGGTTGAAGATGAATCAAAAGCAAGTTAGTGATGCGGAATCTAATGCGAGTTGTTAACTATGTCAAAAGCGAGTTGTTGTTTTTCTTGACTTTTGAGTCAAAAATGTCAAATGCGAGTTAGTATGATGTAAGTTGGTATGATGCGAGTTAGTATTGCTCAATAAAGAAAATGAAAACGATAGAAGAAGAAGAACATCAGATCCATACTATTATTACTACAACCATCGACAATAATCCAACAACCATTCATACTATATCTAACCATCATTCAACAAGATTAATCAAACATCAACATATTCTTATCTATATTCAAAACACATTCAACAAACATCAAAATCATCATGTCATAAATCATCTATCACACCTATTCTATGTCAAATGAAATACAATAAAGATCTCAGAACTTTGTTGTGTTTTTTTTGTGACAACTCAAAAACATCGAAGGCGTTCACACAACATTCTTATCATCACAGATCTTGACTCCAACAAGATATACGAAAATCAGAATAAATGAAAGATCTCAGATGTTTTGGGGTTATTTCTCTAAGCACATCAAAGGTTCAAAACCCACTAACACTCTCATCACAGATCCTATTTGAAGTCAAAGCCTCGAAAATATTCAAATTTTTTTAAGAGATTTAACAACTTGTGTTAAAACCTTTTATAATATATTCGGTTAACAAGAAAAAATGAAAATTAGATCTCAGAAACGATTCATTATTCATCACAAGTTTAATCTATTTCTGAACCATATCCATCATCGATCTATGTTTGACTATATCCTAAAATATTTTAACTAAGAACAAAACCATGAAAATATTTCATTCTCAAATTAGTATTCGGTTAAAAGGTGAACATAAAATGATTCAAGATCTCAGATTGATTTTTGCTCGTATCACTTATGTGATTTTATGAAGCTACTTAGAACTTTTCATTACGAGAAAATCATGTCATCAAAGATCCGTGTATATATTCGAATCTAAAGGATTGAGTAATAACAACTTTCGTTATTCTCTTAATTCTATTTTTTCGCTTATAATTAAGTTTAACATGAATCAAGTTCTTACCCGTTTTGTTAAGTCCTGTAGTCGAATAAAAGACCCATACCATCTCTGTGGCACTAACGACATCTTGCCATCCCTGTGGTGTTGATGTCAAACCTCTAACCATCTATGTGGCAAGGTTGTGACGTATTATTACTGATGAAAGGGGGACGATGAGAGCTTTAGGGTTTGTGTTGTATCTTTGATGATGAGAGGCGGACTGAATTTGGTAAGAGAGGCGGAGTGTATATTGAGTGTTATTAGGTTTAGGGTTGATGATAGATGCAGACATGTGAGGCGTACTAATTAAAAGATTAGGGTTATGAAGTGAGCATGATGTGCGTTTTTATACCCATGGGATTAGGGTATACATTGTTTTGGATTAGGTATATTGGGTATCGATATGGGCTTGATAGGTTAAGTGGGATTTCTATTGATGCTGGATCTGAATTTGGAGTATGTTTTTTTAACACCCCCGAAAATCTTAATGACAGCGGAAGACTAATTCGGGTGTTACTTGAATGGAGATCATAGTCAATAATCATAGAAAACGACTCAAAAGAGACGTTTTATTAATATAGTTATCATTCATCGAAAACTCATTGTTTGTTACAAAATATTGTAAATAGATCAAGTGTTTTTCCCAAAAGAAAGATCATGAGTTTGAAATAATACTGGTTCCACGCCTTGCCCCGTACCGTTCCGAATAGACCACCACATTTTGTATTTTCAATAGTAAAGAAAGTTTGAGTACTAGAAAGAAAACCCTTTTTGTGAACTAGATAAATGTTATAAAACATTGTTTGTTACTCAAAAGCTACTTACTATTGATATAATTATTTTGCAGAGAAAACTCAGCAAAAGATACTAATAACTGATACTAGAGGTAAGTTCATTGTGGGCTTAATCAGAAGGCGACAGTAATTCTAAAAGCCCCCACAATTTTTTTGTATGAGGTTTAAGTCTAGGTCGTAGTTATCTTTAGGGTGAATTGGATAGTTCGGGTATAGCTATGGGTTATATGGATTAGGTTTTGTTACATATGGGATTAGGGTACCCATATTTTTGCGTGTAGTACGAGTGAAGTATTGGGATTAGAAAATTAATCATGCGGAGTGTACAGACGTAGATAGTAGTTGGGATTTGGATTATTGTGAGTTATATGTGAGGCGGAGAGAATGGTTTAAGTCAGGCGGAGAGTAGTAGTTTCTATGTTGTGTTTG
>BPTQ01000005.1:106468264-106719934 GCA_019973895.1 Chrysanthemum seticuspe | reverse complement strand
TACACTGATTACTTTGATTTTGATCCTCTCGATCTCTTTATATTTTTACATTTTCGGTACAAACACAAAAAGAAATTTTCATAAAACACAAACATGGCTTTTACATTTTTATATTTCTCTAGCTCTCCTAGTTTTAGTTTCATTAGTCACATGTTGAAATGTATTTAGTCTTAGTTTGTGTTGGAGTTCTAGACGTGGGATTTTGAATCCTAAGCATGCTTGCTTAGTCAAGTCACTTGGGACATTATATCCATTGGTTTATAGAGTCAACCTTGGTCAAAATGGATTAGAGGAGTATTTTATTGGCTTAGGGTGGCTAAGCTTAGGAGGTTGTCTCTTTTGATCATGTACACACGCAAGAGATCAAAGTTAAAGCAAGTGTTTGTGGATTTCTTCTTGTGTCCCTGTCGTGGGTGATAGCAGTGAAAGACCCATGGTTTATAAAGTCTTGGTTGAGTCAAAGTGGGTTTAGTTTAGCTTAGGTATTTTTATAATTGCTTAGGGTGGCCTAATGGGTGGTTTTTGTCTCCTCTTGATCATGTTTACACGCAAGAAAAGTACACATGTGTGAGTTGTCTTGGTTTTATTTTTAGTCAAAGTAATGGTTGGGTTACTTGTTTGCTTGGTCTCGTTTTTGACGCACAGAAGAAAGAAACAAGGAATAAATTTTCACTTGTTACTAACTCTCATTTGAAAGAAGTGTGTACTTGGGCTAGTGAAACAAATCGACAAGGGCCCAAAAAAAAGTGTTTCGTTGGGCTTTGTGGGTGTTGGGCTCGGGATACAACCGGCAAAGGCCCAAAATAAGATGGATATGGTGTTGGGCTAAGTGAGTTGGACGCGGCCCAAATAAAAATATAGCGTGGGCTTGGCCCGGTTACAAGGCCCATTTACGTGTCGGGTTCGAGTGGTGAAAAGTCCAATGAGTTCCAAGGCCCAATACGAATTTTATATATGTTTATTATAATTAAATTCGTAATTTTTACAAATTTTTACGTATTCATTACGTATTTTAGGATTATCAGGATAGTGGGGAAATTTATTTAGATCACAACGGTATATTTATGAACGCTCAAGCTGCGTTGTTCATGCATATGCCAATTGATATGCAAATGTAATGTTTAGAAAATTTCATGACGAAATAGATCGTGTTTAATTCTTGATTAAAACGTTAAGTACATTGAAATTTTCCGGGAGCTTACAGTTTTGATCATTTCTGTCGAGGGCTAGTATAATGATAGATGAATAATGAATATGGACAAGGTGTAATATTTGATGTCATGAAGTGAATTTTGGGTAACGTAAATTGTGGGTGATGTCTTGATGGGCTTCTCAAAATTGGATCGTTTACGAGATTTGTGTTATGTGATTTGTCGATGTTTGGAGATAATGAGTTTTGATGATGAGATGTGCGATTATGAGATGTGACAATGAGTTTAACGATGTGATCTGAAGATGAGATTTGACGATGATATTTACTAAGTATTGATGATGTGATTTGAGTCGTGCAATTTAATGATGTGAGATGATGAGATTCATTTAGTTATGATGCTTGGCACCTTGGTACATACATCGTCACAATGGATATTATGTTACGGCTTGAATCAATGATTGCCAAATGTTGACTGCGGGGTTGTTTGGACGGTATTTCTTATTTGGATTTGAAGTGAGGTTTTCTGGGCGCGTTTACTTATTTCGTCTTCTTTCTTTCTACCCTTCCGCAAAGATGACTTGTTTGGAAATTTACAAAGTGTGATAAAGACTTAGTTATTTAGTTACGGTTGTGATTCTTTCTCGCTTAACCCACAACGTAACTATCACTTCGGTGTCTCACGCAGTTGCGGATACGTTAAGAGGTTTTGTACATTGGGTACACCGTTTCTTTTCACAAGGATTAGTACAAGTTTAAGTAACAAATCTGGGGAATTCTACTTCATGATCAAGTTTGGTATATCGGGTTTACTTCTCCAAGTGGTCACAACAATAGCTGTCAGAATATGTGGAAGATGTGTTTACCAAAGTGTTGAATGGGTGAGATGTGATCAGCAATTCGATACCACTGATTAATAATGATACTTCACAGTCTAAGCGAAATCCTTCAAGAATCTTCAGCGTCGGTCATGATTTTTCAAGATGGTTGCTTATGACAAGAACTTTTCGTGCAGATGGGTGTACACGTTAATGATGCTTCCGAAAGTTCGAAACCATCATGGGGGAGAAAAGTGTACTTTGATGTTATACGGTTAACTCCCAAGGGAAAGTAGTGTAAACTAGTATGGTTTGTGAAGTTTTCTACATATGGGTTAAGAATTGTTGAAGAGTTAGTGATGATGATGAATGAACCGTTGATGAACCGCTGCATGTTTCCCTAAAAACTGATATTCACTGAAACCAAAGTTGTCATAACACATTCAAGTTGATTTTGTTTACGGTTTTGTCTTGATTTTGTAAAATCCCGTGAAAGAATCTATTTCTCGGTTTAAATCATAGACTTGTAAAATCCCGTGACAATGGAAACTTCTTGGTAATTGTTAAGTGCATTTCCGGATCTATCTTGCGGTTTATTCTTGGTTTTGTAAAATCCCGCGAAAGAAACTATTTCTCGGTTTAAACCATTGAATTGTAAAATCCCGTAATTTTGGAACCATCCTGGAGAAAGAAAAGTGTATTTCTGGATCTTATCTGATGCTGGTGCTACGTTTTGAGCTTCGAAGAAGGGATAAAAGGGTGTACTTCATGAATTGGGTGTTTGTTTGGATTGTCCTCATGGCAGTTTGGTAATTACTTGGTTTTACGGGGTTATGTGCTTTTAACCATGGTCGGGATGAAAACCATTATCATAGTTCACTTAAAACGTCAAAGGAGGCTAGATTTGAGCTTTTAACAAGAAAATGTGACAACGGGGTTAATTCATTATTATTCATTTGAGGTTGAAGTGAAACATCTCGGGCGAGTGTACTTAGTATCTGAAGGTATCGGGGATGGTTGGATGACGATTCTTCAAGATCCTTGTTCGAGCTTATTATCAAAAACGAAGACTTGGAAATCTAGTTATTGTTGGGTGACTTTTACCTTTTTCTTTTTACCACTTGGGGGAATTGGGCTCTTACCATCACAAAATAACTATCACTTTAAGGAGTTACGTTGTAGTGCTTAGTGTCACATTCAATTGTGGATTTTCAAGAGGTGATGTATGTCCGATACTTGATGGTTGGTTGATTGAAGAGTATAGAGTACTTAGAGAGTACTTAGAGATGCTAATGGAAATCGGCACCGCTCTTTGTTACATATGTGCAAGTTTAAGTCACGAGTTCGGGGTCGTTTACTTCAGGGTCAAATTCATCATATTGGGTTTTCTCCATCAGCTGTCATGACAAAGAGCCTACTGAATGATAATGGGGTTGATTATAAGTTTGCCAAGAGTAGATGAAAATAGAGAGATTTATGACGTTTGAACACAACAGTTCAAGCCTCGTACTCTAAAGAAAAGAAATGTGTATGCTTCAGTGCGCATTATCTTCGGAAGAAGAGAAATCTTCTCATTTATGACCATTCTCATCAACATGCTTCATGCTTTTTCCATGCGCTTCAGTCATCAAGTGAACCGGACTACTGTTGATTGTTTTCTTATTCCACTTGCTCAACTATAATGACGATGGCGACATCATGTGCTAATTTTTCGGGGGAGAAGTGTGAAGAGACTACATTTGGATGATTTCACTTATTTAATCAAAGAATGGCAACTCCGTATGCAATTCTTGAGGGGGAGAAGAAGTGTGAATTTTTTGCATGGTTGATTGATATTTGAGAATAAATGGTCAAATGGCTCCTAACTCATGTAAGAATCAAGCTTCTTCTTATCGGGACATCGTTACATGGAGTTTCTTCTAAGAGCCGTTGGTTGACATCTTCACACGGGCTGATGATTTTAAAGACAAGTGCTTCCGGTTAATGCTTCACGTGCACATCAACATGATGATTCCGAACAACCTTCTGTTCTTGTTTGATGTGATTGTTTCCTTGGTATTACCATTTCGTGTGTTCGTTGCGGGCTGATTGCTAATTTTCTTGATGAACATCTTTCTGTTCTTGTTTGATTGGGAGGGATGTTAGTTAATGGGAATTGCAGGATGTAAGTTAATTAGGATGCTTTCTTGGTGAGATGAAGATGTTAACTATTTATTCCCCAACTGGACAATCTTGAAGAAGGTCGAGTCTACAGTCGGTTCTACATTTTCTGCTACATGTTAGAAGACTAAAGACGAGTTGCATTTAACGATCTAAAGACTTATTCTCAATTCAAGCTTTCATCATAAAGATTGTCGGTTTAGGGGAGAGCACTAATTGGGGAAGAGTGTAAAGCCAAAGTTAATTCCAAATTAGACTTGCTCACATTTTACTTCAGCAAGTTGATTCCCACATGATTACATGTGTTCTTCTCAAAAGATTTCAAGTATACGGGCTTACAAAGAGTTTTTGATTTTGAAGTATCAAAACCAGAAAGGGGGAAGGAGACACGTATCTAAACGCGAGTAAACTTGAAGAACTTAATTCTTCTAAGTGATTGAAGATATCCCGGGAAGAAAAATGTTATTACCGAAGAGAAACTCAAGGTTTGACTCATGGCGAGTAAACTTGATGAACTTAATACTTCTAAGTGATTGAAGATATCCCGGGAAAACAAATGTCATTACCGCAGAGAAACTCAAGGTTTGACTCATGGCGTTTAGTGTTTATTCCAACTATGTAGGGGAAGAGATGTTAGAGAAAGTTTCTGAAGATAAAAGAGGTACACAAGTGTGTGGTGATTTCGATGGTATCACAATGATCAAGGGAGAGAGATTGTGTACATTGGGGATGCTCAGCTGTTTCACTTGAGTGCTTAATCTGTGATTCAGAGATATAATCACTTATTCCGGAGTTGAAATCCACAGAGATTGTCATCCGCAGAGATAATCAGTGACTCGGCCTGCTTCTTCAATGTTATCGGTTAATTCTTTCTTTGGGAATGTGTGTACTTCGGGTTCTTGAACTTCATACACGATCATTAGGGAAGAAAAATATGAACAATGGGTAGGTGTTTTCATTCCCCTCATGATGTGTATTCGGGAGAGCTCTTGGGTATTGGTGTACTTCGGGTTCTTGAGCTTCATACACGATCATCAGGAAAGAAAAATGTGAACATGGGGAGGTGTTTTCATTCCCCTCATGATGTGTATTCGGGAGAGTTCTTGAGCATTATACAAAGAGACTGACTGCATCAATTCAACTACTTGGGGGAATTGTTCTCTTGACACCTTTTTGGAATGGATTGCTTCAGACTTCAGTGGAAAAGGAAATTTAAGAAGATTATTTAAATGTGGGATGATACATTGCTGTTGTTCTATTGGATGATATAACCTCGAACAAAGAATCACGGTGATTATCTTAAAAGGAGCAGCAGGATCGATGATAATGGTGTGCTTCTTTGTACACCTGGCTAATGGAAGCTTGAAAGAAAGCTTTGAATCTGCTCAGCTAAAGGATTTTCGGTTTGGGGGAAGCTGCCAAAGTCTCTGTTTCTCAAAGGCTCATGTTCTATCGTCTATTCTGAAGCCTCGGATGCTTTGGTGGTGAATGTTCAAAAGATGATGACTTCTATCTTCTTCAACTGGGCTGCTCGATATCCTTATCTCGGTACTCGTATCATCATCTTCTTAAACTATATCATCTATTCTATCTGTAAATATTTATCAAAAAGCATAATACAAAAATATAAAACCAACAAAAACAAAATAGAAAAATATAAAACCTTCAAAAACCCATAAAAAATCAGAAAATTTTAAAAAATACCAAAAATATTGTTTTCTCAAGACATGTCTTCTGGCATCGATAACATCTGCGGTCTTAGAAATGTCATTCAACAATGGCACGGGACCATAGATGAAGTTCGAGCAGAAGGTGTAAATATTTCTTTTCAAAACATGTCACAAATCATATGGCTTACAGTTACTTTAGACTGTGACCCGCGCTTAAACCATGGTTTGCTATTATTTCTGATAGCAACCCGCTCTTCAAGAAAGGAAAGTGCTACGCTAAACCAATTTTCACATATTTCGTGCACTTATCCTAAAACATTAATGAGGAAAGTATGTCGAAGGACTGCTGTTCCTACTCAAATATTTTTCCATCTAAAATTCTTCAGAAAAATATTTGTTTTAATAAAATTGGTGGTAAATGAGTTGCTTAAAAATCTATCAGTGTCAGTGTTTTCGTAAAAATTGTAAACTCAATCAATGACTTCAGCGCTTTTAAACTTCTTATGAAATGAGTCATTGATTGAGGGGGAGAGTGTTTTTCAAATTTACCTCATCTAACGAGCTTTCTTAATTATCCTATATGCTTAATTAAAAATGATGTTAACCTACGTTGAAGGACTAGGTGCCTAGGATATGATTGTTAAGATTAGATGATTAGAGTTTGAAAAAACACATTATTCCCATGCCTTATATGAACCGATTGATATGTTGGATTGAATTTTACTAGTCGATTGTTGTTTGGGTGTTGTCGACCACCATATATCTGTTTGTATGTTCACTAACGTATGCAGATAGCATGGTTTATAAGAATGTTCCTGATCCGGATCCCACAATTGAAGATGATTGGATGCCGAAAGGAAAGGGTAACTATATCTTGGGTTGACAAATGAAGAAACGGAGCTTAATTTGACTTCTATGGAGAGTTGGCATGAAAAAAATGCAACGTAAGAGGTCTCACTGCATCAGCAGATGGTTTTCTTCATCAACAAATGAAGAAACGGAGCTTAATTTGATCTCAGTTGGCATTAAAATGCAACGTGTGAAGTCTCACTGCATCTGCAGACGGTTTTTCTTCCAAGCCCTACAGCAACAACATAAGCTTCTCAACCACCTAACGTATCTTTGTGCAGGAAATTTGATATCATTTTTTAAACAATTTTCAAATAATATTGTTTTGAAAAATGGAAAAATATTGATTTTGAAAATAAACTGGACTAAATTTTGAAAATCACCGGACTTCATTTTATCAAAACTATAAGTCACTCAATCATCAACTACGATCATCGATTGAGGGGGAGAGTGATTTAAAATAAATTATTTTCAAACAATATTTCTTCATAAAAGTCCGGATTGTACAAAATAAGTGGTGATCTAAAGATTTAATGTTATGTCATGGTATGATTTTTTCTTTAAGAATCAAGATCTTTCAAAATGAAATTTTTTCTGTTCTTGTTTGATTGTGAAATTGTTTTATTTTACTTAAAGATCTCCTAAAAACTATCATACCTAACACTAACAATCTTTAATGTCTGTTATTGGTCCTCATCTGTCATTTTTCAAAATTAAATCTTGCCACGTCTTTCCCCAAACTTTTCTAAATGATTTTAATCAATTGGGATCACAAATCTCAGTTGGTTTGAAAGTTTTGATCAGGGGAGAAATCGTGATTTAAATCTCAAATCTGTTTTAATGGAATTGGTTTTAGTCCTTCAAAGGCACTTCTGCCTATATGTGCCAAACGATTTCAATATACATAATGCACATGTTGAGGGGGAGCATTTTTCCAAAAACAAGATGAGTATTTAAACCAGGCACATATTCTCCCATGTTTTTCTAAACCTAATTAAATCACTTGAGATCCAAAATCTCAAAGGATTTGATATTTTTGATCGGGGGAGAATTTGTGATTTAATAATGAAATTTGATAAAAGGTGATTGTTTGATTCAATTGTGCAGGCTGCTCTCTCATATGTGTTAAACGCTTTCGAATCTTGAAGCACATATTGAGGGGGAGCATTTCAAATGAAAATAAACTATCGAGGTACAAAAGCTTTTATGTTTTAACATAAAGTACCTTGATTGAGTTTTTAAATGGTTTTCTTAATGGTTTTTGTGATCGTGGATGTGCTTCAAAAGAACTCTTTCCTCTATGTGATAAAATGATTTCAAATATCCTATGCACATATTGAGGGGGAGAATTTTTCCAAGAAAATCAAATGGCTTTTTCCATAGAAATTTTGATCAAGAATTTATTTTAAAAGAACTCTTGCCTTCATGTGCTAAACAATTTATAAAATTATATGCACATGTTAAGGGGGAGCATTTCTTAAAGATCAAAACAATTAAGGTACAAAATGCTTTGATATTATATCACAAGTACCTTGATTGATTTTTCCAAATGATTTTTCAATTGGTTTCAAGAAAAAAAGAACAATACCAAAAGACCGACCAATTTGCTTTATGCATGGTAATATAAGGATGGTTAGGTTAGGTATTCATTCCCATGATCCCGCCAGAGCCGGAGGGATCTACCCAGGGACAATCCACTAGTTAGTGTAGAAGTCCTTAGGTATGATGAAAAAAGGAGAAAAAAAAAGAGAAATGGGAAGAGTGCGGACTGAGACAGAGCTAGTACTGGAATAAACCCAACAAGGTTCTAGTTATGAAGTCTCGGTAAGCACTGAAGGGGTTGAAGAATGTAAAAGAAATGAATATGAAAAGGGTGAAAAGAAATAGCCCTCCAATAATTCAACCTTAGGGCAGAAACCGGGTTCAATACATATGCTACTGGTGTTTACTAAGGTAACACTGGTATTGAAGACAAGACGTCATGGACCCAGTGACGTACTGCACTAAACTTCCCAAGCTACTCAAGTTCCTCTTAAAAGGACTTGTTTCATTCTCACGGGGAACCGACATTATCTATCGACTTTATCTTAGAGATTGTTGATATTGAAGAAGGAGACCCTCTCCCTAGTCTCCGGCATAGGAAACCAAATGTGCACAATTGAGTCTAGAGCCAAGAGATCATCCACAATATCTCATTAGGACACTATTCTTGAAGACTTGCTGTTTCACACAATGTGGAAAGTAAGAATATATTAAGAGTCCTACGCATTATCCTTGTGGTATTGCCAGAACATCCGAGTGATATGTAAAAAATATTCACGATGAAGATGGAAATCCTTCTAGAGCCAACGTCAAACAAGCTCTTGGTGGGTGACATGTGAGATCTTTTCTAAAGATCAATCTTGTGACAACTGGATAGAAACAATGGGACGATTCACTCGTGAATCAACCTTGGTCCAGGAAATGAATTGACGAATACTTTTAGAAAAACCGTTCGATGTGCAAATCTTCTTTTCTCTAGCACATCAAATGTGTAATCATGTTTTCAAACACAAAAAGTATCTCTGATTGAAAAAAAATACTTTTGGAAAAACCGTTCGATGTGCGAATCTCTTCTTTTATCTAGCACATCGAATGTGTACTCTTTTCAAATATAAAAAGTATTTATGATTGAAAATTGATCTTTCTCATAAGACCTTCGTCGTATTGCAAAACTCTTTCTTCTAAGCAACACGCGATTGTTTTTTCAAATCATTTTTCATCAATCAGTGAATCTCAATTTGCTGGTTCACCCACTCCGTGTTATCTTCTTTGAGACGTTCCGGTTTGAGAACAGCTAGAACAGCTGCGAAACCCTGTCAAGGAGATTCTTCGGAATTATACATGTTTACAGGCAGTACTTGTACTGATCAACGGGGAACTGTGGGCCGTGTACCTCAATTCAACGAAAGTGATCAAAGACACTTTCGTGTGTTTTATTGCTAACTGTTGTTTGCAGGTACATTTGGACGGTTGCAGCTGATCAGAATTGAGGAGTCAATCCAAAGCCGCATGCTCACAGCATCCACACTTAATTGAAGAAATCATGACTGGTGCATATCTACATAACCTGGTTCTGATATTTTTATATTATACTTCTGCTACGCTGCTGCAAATATCATGAACCAGTAAAGCTTCCGCTACTCTGATGGAAAGATGTCATGATCCAGAAAGTGTGAGCATGTCGGTCCAAAAGTCACAACATCACATGATGGCAACACAACAAAGGGTGATCCAGAGATTTACTGTGGCTGATGATCTCAATGAAAGCTCGAAGATCATCAAAGATGTGGATCAGTTAAAAGCCTCCACTAAAAGTACAAATCAATGCGGACTTTGAAGAATCGCTACTAAAGCACAAAGATTGCGGAACTTGAAGAATTGAAGTCTACGAGCTCAGAACTAAAGTCAAAGATAGAATGCTAGGATGCAAAATGTATTTCATGGGGTGACCTCCCTTAGGGGGAGATTGTTAGGAATCAGAAAATTCCATGTTAAAGTGTCGGTCACCCCAATTATATTCTAGCATATGTTAGCTCGTAGATTTTTCATTATTTACGTTATTTATTAGTTTATTAGTTAGTTAGTAGCGTAGATTAGTTTAGAGTAACACCGTGGAGGAAGGAAGGGTCTTTACCCACTGTATGCCTGATCCACAGTCCGATAGGAGGACGTATTCTTTGTAACTATAAATACCCCTTCCATCCATGGAAGGGGTGTGGCTTCTTTGAATCTAACCTTTCATTTTGTAAAGCAACTCTCTTTCAAGAAACCTCCTCTCTACTCTCTTCATCTCTCTAAATGGCTTTCTTATATCATCACAATCCTAGACCACCGGAATCATCTAAACAACATAATATTCACGATCCTACAGAACCTATATCTCTAGTCAATTTAGAATGCTTAGGGAACTTCAAAGCTTTCGTAAATGGATCAGCTAGATTGTCATCTGTGTGAACTTTTAATATCTTCACATCGCCCATTTCAATGGTCTCTCGAAGATAATGAACTTTAGCGCGATAATGTATAGCACCTTTAGTGATTCCGCTTTCATTTGCTATAGTAATGGCTCCAGTATTGTCACAATACATATTTATGGGTTCTTCAATTGTGGGAACAATGTTCAACCCATAAATGAATTTACGAATCCATACAGCCTCTTTTGATGCATCACAAGCAGCAATATACTCAGCTTCTGTAGATGAAGTAGCAAAAATACTTTGATTTGTGCTTTTCCAATCAACAGCTCCTCCATTTAGAAGAAATACATATCCAGTCTGAGATTTTAAGTCGTTAGCATCTGTCAGATATCTAGCATCAGTGTAGCAAGAAACCCTGAGCTCTTGTTCTTCCTTTCCTCCATAGATCATAAACATATCCTTAGTATTGCGTAAATACTTAAGAATATTTTTCACAACAGTCCCAGTGAAGTTCACCTGGATTCTGTTGAAATCTGCTTGTCACATTCTGTGCGAACGCAACATCAGGATGAGTACATCTCACAACATACATAATAGAACTTATAGCCAAAGCGTAAGGAACTATTTGCATGCGCTCTTTCTGAGCAGGTGTTTCAGCACCTTGTGACTTACTCAATTTTGGCTCTTCTTGCATTGGGATAGCGCCACGCTTGGAATTCTCCATACAAAATCTTTTCAAGATTTTCTCAATGTAAGCACTTTGACATAAACCAATTAATCATTTAGATCTGTCTCAATAGATCTTGATTCCAAGAATATATGCAGCTTCACCTAAATCTTTCATGGCAAAACATCTTCCAAGATAGGATTTTACATCTTGTAACATTGGAATGTCGTATCCCATAAGCAATATGTCATCAACATATAGAATTAGTAAAGTGGCATAACTCCCACTAGCTTTCTGATATACACATGGCTCATCTTGATTATGAGAAAATCCAAATTTCTTGATCTCATCATCAAAACATTTATTCCATTGCCTCGATGCTTGCTTAAGTACATAAATGGAACGCTTGAGCTTGCATACATGGTTAGGATATTTAGGATCAAAAAAACCCTCAGGTTGCTCCATATAGGCCTCTTCGTAAAGATGTCCATTGAGGAAGGCGTTTTTTACGTCCATTTTCTATATCTCAAAGCCATAGTACGCCGCTATAGCTATGAGAATCCTTATAGCTCTAATGTCTGCTACAGGAGAAAAGGTTTCTTCATAATCAATCCCGTAGGTTTGAGTGAAGCCCTTTGCTATGATACGGGCTTTAAAGGTGTATACCTTACCATCCATGTCAGTCTTCTTCTTAAAGAGCCACTTGCTGCCAACTATCTTGTAGTTAGGAGGAAGCTCAACTAAGACCCAAACATCATTGTCTTTCATGGAGTGCATTTCCACATTCATTGCATCAAGCCATTTCTTGGATTCAGGATCCAACAATGCAGCTTTATGGTTATTGGGTTCACCAAGATCCCCTAACTCATGTTCCTCAGCGTCAATTTATAAACACATACGGTCAGGAGCACGGCGTGTCCTAGTGGACTTTCGAATGGGAACAATATCACTTTGAGGTTCTTCAATTTCTTGATCCTCCTCATCATGATGAATGCTAGTGTCTAAAGAAGGATTTGTATCTTCTTCTTGAATTAATTCAAGATCTTCTAAACTCCCACTTGCTTCAAGATCCATAAGATCATTCTCAAAGAACTCAGCATTTCGAGCAACAATAACTTTTTTATCAGATGGAAGATAGAAAGAATATCCCATAGTTTCCTTAGGGTATACTATAAAGATACACTTAACAGCTCTAGGTTCAAGTTTGTCAGGTTTGGTAAGTGTATCACGCTTAAAAAGAGCCTCACAACCCCAGACTTTTAAGTAAGATAGCTTAGGGGCTTGCCCATGCCATACTTCGTATGGTGTCTTTTCAACCTTCTTAGTTGGAACCATATTGAGAATGCGTGTAGCAGACTCAAGGGCATAATCCTAAAAGGACTTTGGTAGAGTAGTTTGTTTCATCATAGAATGCACCATGTCAAGCAGGGTTCGATTTCTCCTCTCAGATACACCATTGTGTTGTGGAGTATAAGGAGGAGTTCGATGGGCAATGTGGAAAACTAGAAGGGGGTTGAATAGTTTTACCAATTAAAACTTCATTTTAAAATATTTAGATCGACTTATGTCAATCCATTTGGATGTGTATGTTGGACATTGATAGATGGATATAATAAATGTGTAATGAAAGATAAAGAGTAAGAAGCACATAACCACGACATAAGTATTTATAGTGGTTCAGCTACAAGGACACCTTCCTTGCCCTACTCCACTCCCCGAGTCACCTACTCGAGAGTTCGTAATCACTACACGACACCAACTCCTTATGGCGGAGAAGCCTTCACAACGTTGCCTACTCTTTTTCCGGTACTAGGCTAACCATCGGGTTCTTTCACACCAAGGTGAACCACACCTACCACAACGTCGCCTACCCTTTATCCGGTACTAGGCTAGATACCGAGTTTCATTACAATGGAGGAACTACTAACCAACACTACACCAACGAATAATCCCAAAGAAGACCAACTCCTTATTACGACATCATCAAGGATATCAATATCCTTGGATCTAATGCTAATCTATCTTGTACATCAAAACACACCATATCGAATGTACATCTTAGGCATCTTTCACTAATGCCTTTAACTAGATCTTCTAGACACCTTTCACTAATGTCTCGTGACTTGACTTCTAGGCACCCTTCACTAATGCCTACAATACGGACGATCGACACCTTTCACTAATGTCTTCGTCTTGACACTTGAGACATCTTTCACTAATGTCTTCAACACTACACTTCTTGGTAGAAAGAAAAGAACCATCAACAAGAGGACTTCAGTAGTCTTGATGATGAGGAAGCATGGCAACTCATGGACTTGAGCTTGCTCGACTTCAAAGGTGGTGATCTCGCCTTTAAGAGGAACCTAGAGAATCACACAAAAACAAAACTACAAACATAGATCACTTGGATCTGAGGTTAGAGAGTTTTAAACTCAAAGGGAAAGTATGTTGGAAAGGGGTGAGGAACAATGAAGAAATGGCTCACTGTTTATAGAGTAAAAATTCTACTGTTCCCCGGATCCCACGGATCCCTCCTACAAGGGATCCGTCTAGTGTAAAGCTAGGGATCCGTGGGACGCTCCTCTTTACCCATGGGTATTTTGGTTATGGGTCATGGGTCATGGGTTATGGGTTGATCCATCGGTCTTTTACTAGATACAATGTATCTTATGAGTGCAACGCACCTAGTCACATGGGTATGGGTCAATACCATGGGTTATGGATATTATCCATATATGATATAAGCATGATGTCATGCAATGGGTTATGGGTCAAGCTCCATGGATATGGGTCATGGACTTTGGGTTGTACCCAACTACATTCAATGTATTTGGTCAATGGGTTATGATACTTAAGTTTCTACCCATTTATATTACCCAATATACTACATACTAGTTATTTGTATATTTTACCCAAATATGTAAATACTAGTTGTTGTACATATGTAATACTAAATCATAAAATCACTTATACTTGTTTTAGTGTTTTATGTGAAAATTTAAGTGTGTTAGAAACTATTAGCTCAAACTAATTATGTATTTTATTTGTTTCGTTAAAATGATTTTACGTCTGTTATCGACAAAACATTAGAAGATCGTAAAATATAAATAAACGTTTTTACGGCTTATTTGTATTAACAATCTCCCCCTTTTTTTTGATGACAAAACATAAAATTATTTTAAGGAAAAGCTAAAATTCATAAAGGTTTGAATTTGTAGTTTTTACTTCATTCTCCCCCTTTTTGTCGAAACAAAAAGAGCTTCGAAAGGAAACTAACCAATTGTTTTAGGAAAAACATGTGAAAGAAATAAAAAATAGAGAGCAAGTAACGGGAAAGGATATCGTCTTTACTCCCCTTGACGAGTCCATCCCTATGTAAGGGCGTCAAGAAAGTAATACTGAGCTAGTTCATTTGCAACTAAGTTTGCAACAGATTTCGTCTAAGTGACGAATATGCTCCCCCTTGATGATTGCAACTTTGCAAAGGGACGTCATGAAATGTAATCCTAATATTGCAAGTGATTTTGCAATGTATTGCTTTGACACAAAGCTCCCCCTAGCTTAAGGTGTCAAAGTCTTCATGTGTATTTTGAAAATCTACAAAACAAAGGTTAGAAAACAAGTATATAGTGCATAATTTCCTGCAAATAAGACTCAAGTTAGTAGAAAACTGGTCTTCTGTTGCACGGATCCCACGGTTCCCTCCTTGGAGGGATCCGTCTAGGCAAATATCAGGGATCCGTCTATCTGATAACACAATTCAGCAATGGTGATGTAACAAATAGTGTTAACATCAAAATAAGATATGTATTCAACCAACAAACATATACTCAAAGCAATATGGCAAATAAACTATCATTCAATAAAACATAAGAGATGATCAACAAATCTCTAAAAACTAAGAGAATGATTTAGCCATGTAATACATATTCTACTAATACTAATAAGTGACCAAAACTTAAGAAGCAACAATGTGCTTGAGTCTAGGGATGAGTAGACTTGTTGATTTGGTCCAATCGTTCAAGAAGATGATTAAACATGAAATGCAACTCATTTCGTACTTCTTGAACAAGTCCTTGGGTGATTAGACAATTAGAGCAATTATTGTCTTGATTAGGAACTGGAGGAGATTGGATGTTTTGAGGAGGCTCTACAAATGATGGTGGGGTTACATTGAGTAATGTAGGATGAGGTTCTACTAAGAATGAGGGTGGTGGTAATGGAAATTCCTCCATATGGTCAAGTCCTTGGTGGTTCCTTGTTTCCAATGATGGACTAGTTGGTGATTAGGTGGTTCCCTATTTAATAAGAAAGTTGGTGAATGGGAAGTTCTCTGTGGTGAATGCTCTAATGAATAGAGATTTGGGTGAGAGAGAGGCTCGGTGAAGGAATGTATTCCATGCTCTAGGAATGAAGGCTTAGATGGTTTGCTAGAACTAGATACGTTTGGTTTAGAGCTTGATGAACCCTTTTCTAGCTCAAAAGATCTAATGCTAATTCTTGCGGTTCTCTTGGAAATTGTTGATTGGGTTTGTTGAGGTGGGAGAAGAAGTCCTAGCATTTTTGGATTTAACCGGAGATGATTCGGTTGAGGAAATTTCGTGTACAACACGAGCAATTTTCTTGGGTGGTCCTTTGGTGGATGAGTTACCACTAGGAGCTTTTCTCATGATGAGATGATTCAAGGATCTTTGTAAAGGTTTCTAAGTGCTGAAAATGAGGATGAAGATGATGACCTTAGGAGTCCTAACAATGTGGTTTATAAAGCAAGGGATTTGGCAAGTGCGTTCAAGACTTAAGCCACTAAGATTCCTTGGAATGTGATGATTATCATGCACAAGAGTCAACTTCAGAGTTGTACTGATCTAGGGTCTTAATTAAGATGAGATGGAGTGTTCAAGTTAGCAAGATGAGCTTGAAATGATTGTTTTAGCTAGAGTTGACATAAATCTATCACCCGGATCCCATGGTTCCCTCCAACGAGTGATCCGTCTAGGCTAATACTAGGGATCCGGCTCTCAGCAGCTAGGAAAGGATAAAAATGATGTTCGTAAGGTCTAATGCCTATACCTTTTTGAGTGTTTCAGTCCTCCTAAGTGTCTTAAGTGAAATGATACTTAAATGTTCAAGGGCAATGAGTGATATAGCTAATGATTGCCTTTTATGGAAGAAGTTGGAACTTTTATGAGTACCAATGAATGAACAAAGATGACACTAAACACTTGAGAGTGTCAAATGGTGATAAATGGTCCTAGTGACCAGATAGTGACTTAAGATAACATTTAGGAAGATATCTTAAAGGTTATGGAATAGCTAGAATTTTGGCCCATTTTGAGATAAAGATGACTAAAGTCAATTTTCTAAAATTGAACGATTTCTAAAGCTAGATGTATAATCATGTGAGGAATGATGTGTGAGCATAATAGCGGAAGAGTAATGAGTTTTGATAAAATGATAGATCGAAAAATGCCTTGAGTGTAATCTAAGTGAGTTATGAGTGAGTATAAAACTTTACTCAGCTGGAGAAGGACTTAATTGGTCCTAAGGCACTATGTTTAGCTAGTGTGAAGTGACCTAAAGGAATGGTTTGAAGTATAAAGATTGCAACTACATTTCTGTTTACCCGGATCCCACGGTTCCTTCACTTGAGGGATCCGACTAGTTACAAACTAGGGATCCGGCATCTGAGACAGTTTTTCTTAATAGAGAGTGTGCAATATTTTGCTCTGGATATTGAATTTTGAAACCAATGATCTCTACATCAAGAATATATGTATACAATTCTAGCATAGCAATGAGAGCATGTAAGAGTATCACATAAGCAATTACATGAGATCGAGCTCACAAATAACACATAGGTTTATCAAACTTAACAAGCACTATTCAAGAAACTCAAAACATATTTACGATCTAGATTAGTAAATCGTTTGTATTAACAATGGTGTGCTAGGTATATGTCTGATAAGGTTTTAAAATGTACCTTTTTGAGGGGTCGTTTAAGCCCTTATTTGATCACTTTTGTATCCGTTATTGCTTAATATCGTTCCTTTTCACTTTTTAGGTCTCTTGAAGGCAAATTGCTGTAATGGTACTTATTTGGACGAAAAGGCGCGGATATATGAAGAAAATGGCCAAAGTCAAGAATCGAGACACTCATGCTGCTAAATTACAAGGGGACGGCGTCACTGCTTACCTGCGACGCCGTCGGAGGATTTTTGTGACGATACAGAAGCCAAAAACCCTATTTTCAAGTGACGACGTCGGGCTTTAAAAGAGTAGGCCGTCGCTACTCAGACGGCCTAGATTCAATCCAGACGGCGTCAGAAGCTAAAGAGCACGGCGTCACAAGCGTAAGGTGACGCCGTCGCAAGATTAACTTGGCCAAGACGAAACCCTAATGACGGTGACACGACGGCGTCACAAATCATAAGGTGACGTCGTCGCACATGTAATCTTATATATAGAATCCGAATTTTTCAGTTTTAGAGAGTAGTCTTTTGGGTAAACTTTTGGAGTAAAACCTAAACCGAACCAAGGTCGTATTTTAGGGTTCTAAACCCTATCTTACACCAAGATAAGTTGTTTACTTCATTAATTTAATTATGTCTTCAATTATTTGTGTGTATGCTTGCATGTTCTCCATGTCCGGCTAATTTACTTGTGTGTTTGCTTAGATGTATGAAACCTAGTTGTTAATTATTGTTAGGTTGTCTCTTATCTTAATTGTTATTGTCTTAGGAGTGCGACTAGGCTATCGTTGTGTTTAATACTTGATAAATCTTTGATAGTTTATGAATGACTTAGTGGATTTCGTTTACTAAACCCAAAGATAACCTCAAAGTTAGTTTATGAATGACTTAGTGGATTTTGTTTACTACACTTAAAGGTGACTTCAAAGAGTTAGGGAATGCACACCTTACGACCTTAGAAAACACAACGCGTTAAGAATAAGGACGTGACAATTCAACCATCAATAGGAGATAACTAGGGAGTAGTAGCATCTAGGTAAACACATCTTTAACTATCATACGAGCACACAACAATAGACTTAGACTATCACCACCTTAGTTTAGATAATTAGATAAAAGTAGAGTAATCGGTAGAAATACCAACCCCCCAAATCCAAACCCCGAGATTCGTACTTTTCCTTTTCTAAAAAAACATAAAAAGATAAAAAATAATCTTCCTCAACCCCAACCTTAGCGTAGTAACTTCTCACTAGCATTCCTATTCCCCTAGAGAACGATATCAATTCCCGTGGCTTACCCTAATACTACACTACAACGATTAGGTTCACTGCCTAGGGTGTTGAAAAACTTGCTCGACGGAAAGGAAGTTCCTTTGACCCCGAATGCGCTGTGTAAGCGTATCAAGTTTTTGGCGCCGCTGCCGGGGAATAGAATAGCTAGTTAGTAGTCCACATCGTTTAGGTTTCTTTGCTTGATTCCTATCAAGTAAATTTTTCTCAATTTTTAGCTTTCTCTTAGTCTATCCCCCTTCTTCGTGACTCTTGTTCGTAACCCCATCACTTTTCATCATGGAAGGTGATAACCAACCACCACTCATCAACCCACCACCAAATGACCCGCCAAGAGCCCGTACTCTTGGTGAATACTCGAGACCAAGCCACTTAGGCTATAGGAACACCATTGAGCTTCCCGACCAAGCCCAAACTACGGCCCTGCGATCCGACACCATCCGGTTGGTGCAAAACGGATGTGCATTCCATGGACTTCGTTCCGAAGATCCTAATCAGCATCTTTAGGATTTCCTTAAAATTGTCGATTCCATCGACCTTGATGCTACTACTCGGGAGACCACACGTCTGCGTCTCTTCCAATTCTCTCTACGGGAACAAGCTAATAATTGGCTTGACCGACTTCCCGCCAGATCCATCTCAAGCTGGGATGATCTCACCACTCGTTTCCTCGCCTAATTTTTCCTACCGGAGAGAACTACCAAACTTAGGAATGACATCTTGATGTTCCAACAATGTCAAGGCGAAACTTTGTACGAGGCGTGGACTCGATTTAAGGACTTGCTCCACAAAGTCCCTCATCACGGCATCGATCTTTGGCTTCTAGTCCAAATCTTCAACTTCTCCACTAAGAAATCCATCGACCAAGCGGCCGGTGGTAAACTTAGTAAACTCACCGTGGAAGAATCGTGGGGTACAATAGAGGACCTTGCCCTTTATGAAAACGAATGTTGGAATGACCCCCGTGAGTTGTCCAAAACTGATAAGGCAGTCTCTTTGCCTCCCACTGACTCACAACCTTCCAATCGTAGAACGCTCGAACTTGAAGATCAAGCCAAATTCCTAATGAGCTCCTACGAGACTCCTAAGCTGGAGCCAAATAACTTAGGAAAATCCTACAACAACCCTCTAAACACCGGAACTTCCACTAGTCTTGAGGGAATGGTGTCCAAATTCATGTCATCTCAAGAAGCTCGATTGACGCAACTTGAAGCCGATTTCAAGCAACGACAAAGCGAGATGACAACCAAGCTCGACACCCTCTTAAAAGCCTTCAATGGACAAAGGGATGAAATACAAGAAAAAATGGCGGAGATGACGGACTTAGTGAAAGAGTACACTAAGACGAAGGTTCCCGAGAAGGTGCTAGTAAGGAACGATGAGCACGCCACCCCCACTTTGTCTGTTAACGCCATTTCCATTTCTTCCGATGAGGATGGAGCAGTTGAGAAGAAGGAGCCTGAGAGCAGCAAGGATAGTAAAGATAAGAATAAGGCTCGGACTGATGATGAACCCAAATTCATCAAGCATTACCTTAAGCATGAGATCAATTAGAAAACAATCGTTAACCAAGTGAAAAACTTTAGGTGCAATGATGTTCTTAGGAAAGACCTCTTAGGTGAAATAGGAGAGGTAGAGTATGACACCATGCCTGTTGGACCTATGTACGAGTCGATTCTGAGAAAGCCAGTAACTAAGAAGCAAGAGATCTCTGGGAACTTTGTAATTCCATGTAGCATAGGTGACTTAGAGAACCTAAATGCCTTGGCCGACCAGGGATCCGATGTAAACATAATGCCTCTGTCAGTCTATAATAAGTTAACTAAGGAGGAACCGACCAAGACCAATCTTAGACTTTCCTTAGCAAATCATTCATATGTTTATCCCATAGGAATAGCGGAGGATGTCTTAATTGAGGTTGCCAATATTGTCTATCCGTTGGACTTCGCAATTGTAGACATTGAGGAAGATAAAAACCTGCCATTAATCCTAGGGACACCTTTCCTGACCACCGCTAAGGCAACCATCAAATGCGGTGAAGGGATTATGATACTCAAAAGTGGAAAAGGACAAGTTAGGATACCTATTGTTCCGAGATATCCTCTTAAGATCATGGAAAAGATTACGGATGAGAATCCACAAGTCCCTAAGAATGTGGTTAGGAAGAAAATGAACGATTGGGAAAAAGGGCTTAGAGAATTCATGGTTCAAGGGTTAAATGCAACATTGTGGAAACGTGATAAAAAGTTAGGAAATTACTATACCACAATACCACAAACTCAAAAGAACCATAAGGAATTTTTGAATGGAGAAAAGGTGCTTTTGTATAAATCAAGAATAAAAGCATTATGGGGAAGGAATAAGCCAAGATGGTTTGGACCTTATACGGTGAAAGAAACTAATCTAAAAAATAAAACCGTTATCATAATAGACGATGTTGGAAGAGAATTCATAGTGAGCATACAAATTCTACAACCTTATGATGAAGGCTTAGTGGAAGAAAAGAAGAACGGCAATGAAGTCACGTAGGGGCACGACTTCGAGTCTAGCTACAAGACTCATAAATAAAGAAAAGCGCTTCGTGGGAGGCAACTCATGCTTAATTGTTTGCTTGTTTGTGTGTCATATATCTTTTCATTGATTGTTTATTCTCATGTTTGAATTTGTGAAAATGCTTTATTTTGTCTTTAACCTCGTCTTAATTACATATAAAGGTATTATACAAAAGGGATAAGTGTAGGGAGGATTACACACGTTTTAAAAAGAACGTGAACATGAGAATTACAATTCATTAAAAGATATATTTGTGTGTTTGTTCGAGTCAAATGCTTGTATCGAGTCATAATGGATGTTTTGCAGAAATTTTTCCAGATTCTAAAGATGTAAATTTTCCAGAATTTTTTCCAGAAAATCGCAGACCAGTTTTTGTCAGGATAACCTGACGGCGTCAGGAAGGAATAAAAACATCAAATTACTTTTTCTCGTTTTCTGAGCTACTTAAAATTTTTTGGAATTTTCAAGGTCTTAATTTTCTTAGAAATTCTGTAAACATCCATTCCACAAGAATTATATCCTAGTTTAAATCGAGTCTTATATATTATTACCACCGATTTTACGCGAAGGTTTCGTTTGTTTTCTTCAAGTGTGCAGGTTTTGTTTATCAAGAAGAAGATACATAAAGTTGGAGGAGTTTTTCACGCATACATTCTTCTTGGAAAGGATTTAACCACTACTTCACACACGGATCCTACCGAGCTAATCAGGGGAGTACTAGTTTCTTTCGTTTTTAATTACCTTCTTTTATCATAATTTTGATACTTTCGGGGAACATTGGGGACAATGTTCAGTTTAAGTGTAGGGAGGGAAAATAAAACGGGAACTTTGAAACTATGCTTATCCTTGATTATTTGCTTTGTCCAATTGCACTTTTGTAATAAACCATGAGAAAATGTCGGTTAGGGTAATTTTGGCACCAAATTTAAAATTTTTCATGATATATAGGAGTGGGCCATTAGTCTTAACAAAAGCGTCTCACGGATAGGAAGTTATATGACTAGAACAAAACCCTTTACCACTTAAATTCCACCAAAAATGTGAGAATCGCCCTTAGATTAGTAGGAATTGAAGCATTCATCTTTAATGCTTAGAGTGTGAACCGGTAGTATATTAGATTCTAGAACTTGTTTTGTGATGCATTCCGAGATCGCAAGTAAGACTACACTTGTGTAGTTAGGAATAACTAAATGATAAGAGGCATTAGGATAACCCTTGTTTGATACCCGTAATATAATTACTTCTTCCACATCGGTTGAGTAATTCCCCCACACCTTTGCGTTGTACTCATCTTTAGTACACGATACCCCTAGTTAACCCCTCAGAGCCTATCCTTTTCGCGGTTCTCGTGATGTTTCGGTTTTTTCGGAATATCAATGAAGAGCATTGTTTACACCCCACCCCCAAATATACACCCAAATCGTCTTAGCCTACCCTGTATGCACTCACTTTTAGTGCATTATTGTTATCACCCTAAACCCTTAGTTCAATTATCTGGTTGCTTGCATGAGTTGCTAAGTCGAGTCATATCCTTTGTATACAGTTTTGGGACGATTGGGACTCATGGGAAAAGTTAAAGTTTTAAATGACTAAAAGGGAATGCCAATTCCCTTATTTGCGTAATAACGTACTCCAAGTGTTTTGATCTTTTCAAATCGGGTCATATTAGTGTTAGAGTAATAAAAACTCAAGTGTAGAGATGTGCTATAAATCCCTATCATTTTGATGTTACCGTAGAGGATGGTAGAGTAAAAGTGTATGAAAAAAAAAAAAACAAAACAAAAAAAAAACAAAAAAACATACGGGCTACCATCCTACATCTATCTTTAAATTTATGTTTGTTTATTTCAGTTATCTAGAGTTTAGAGTGTCGAGTCTTGGCTTAGCAACGCCATTCTTCGTATGCATTTAACATAGAGATTTTTGACTTGCCACCACTAAATAGCCTATCCCACCAAACCCTTTGTTTCCCTACCCTAAGCCTAACGTTACAACCATTTAAAGACCTCTTTGATAGTCTTTCCTAGGTGCTTATGCCAAAGCAATGGAGGTTTGATCTATTCTCAAGCCTATGGTAATCTATGTACTAGGACCGGTTAATGAGTGTTTATCTTCCATTTCCAATTTGCTATATTTCATATACACCCGAGAGATGTGAGTATCCAAACACCCCATGTGAGGTGCTAGTATGTAATTTTCGTGCTTGTTATGACTTTTGCAGGGCTTATATGTGTTGTGGACTGTTTTAAACCAATGCTTCATGACCCCTAACTTATAAATTAATTGGCTAAAAGCACATTTGCTTGAGGACAAGCAATTACCAAGTGTAGGGATATTTGATAAGGTTTTAAAATGTACCTTTTTGAGGGGTCGTTTAAGCCCTTATTTGATCACTTTTGTATCCGTTATTGCTTAATATCGTTCCTTTTCACTTTTTAGGTCTCTTGAAGGCAAACTGCTGTAATGGTACTTATTTGGACGAAAAGGCGCGGATATATGAAGAAAATGGCCAAAGTCAAGAATCGAGACACTCATGCTGCTAAATTACAAGGGGACGGCGTCACTGCTTACCTGCGACGCCGTCGGAGGATTTTTGTGACGATACAGAAGCCAAAAACCCTATTTTCAAGTGACGACGTCGGGCTTTAAAAGAGTAGGCCGTCGCTACTCAGACGGCCTAGATTCAATCCAGACGGCGTAAGAAGCTAAAGAGGACGGCGTCACAAGCATAAGGTGACGCCGTCGCACATGTAATCTTATATATAGAATCCGAATTTTTCAGTTTTAGAGAGTAGTCTTTTGGGTAAACTTTTGGAGTAAAACCTAAACCGAACCAAGGTCGTATTTTAGGGTTCTAAACCCTATCTTACACCAAGATAAGTTGTTTACTTCATTAATTTAATTATGTCTTCAATTATTTGTGTGTATGCTTGCATGTTCTCCATGTCCGGCTAATTTACTTGTGTGTTTGCTTAGATGTATGAAACCTAGTTGTTAATTATTGTTAGGTTGTCTCTTATCTTAATTGTAATTGGCTTAGGAGTGCGACTAGGCTATCGTTGTGTTTAATACTTGATAAATCTTTGATAGTTTATGAATGACTTGGTGGATTTCGTTTACTAAACCCAAAGATAACCTCAAAGTTAGTTTATGAATGACTTAGTGGATTTTGTTTACTACACTTAAAGGTGACTTCAAAGAGTTAGGGAATGCACACCTTACGACCTTAGAAAACACAACGCGTTAAGAATAAGGACGTGACAATTCAACCATCAATAGGAGATAACTAGGGAGTAGTAGCATCTAGGTAAACACATCTTTAACTATCATACGAGCACACAACAATAGACTTAGACTATCACCACCTTAGTTTAGATAATTAGATAAAAGTAGAGTAATCGGTAGAAATACCAACCCCCCAAATCCAAACCCCGAGATTCGTACTTTTCCTTTTCTAAAAAAACATAAAAAGATAAAAAAATAATCTTCCTCAACCCCAACCTTAGCGTAGTAACTTCTCACTAGCATTCCTATTCCCCTAGAGAACGATATCAATTCCCCGTGGCTTACCCTAATACTACACTACAACGATTAGGTTCACTGCCTAGGGTGTTGAAAAACTTGCTCGACGAAAAGGAAATTCCTTTGACCCCGAACGCGCTGTGTAAGCGTATCAATGTCAAGAAAGAAAAGAGTAATTGATAGTATTCACGAAAATAGAGTTGTGAGGTGCTAGTTCAAGAAAATCCTATACTTCATCCGGAGTTGTTGTTTTGGTCAACGGAAGCAATGAGCTATGTATAGTCATTACGGATGGTGATTAACATACAATGAACTTCATCCGTGAAGTCATGTAGCTCTTCTAGATCAAGGCAAGATAATCGCTTGATGAGGAAAGTGGTATATGTCAAGAAAGAAAAGAGTAATTGATAGTATTCACGAAAATAGAGTTGTGAGGTGCTAGTTCAAGAAAATCCTATACTTCATCCGGAGTTGTTGTTTTGGTCAACGGAAGCAATGAGCTATGTATAGTCATTACGGATGGTGATTAGCATACAATGAACTTCATCCATGAAGTCATGTAGCTCTTCTCGATCAAGGCAAGATAATCGCTTGATGAGGAAAGTGGTTGTGATTAACCAAAAGAAAAATCTATTTTACAGCTTGTTTGATTAGTAACCCTAAGACAACGCAAAGTATTTCCATTGTAAACTTACTTTAGGAAAACATAGGAGTATAGATTTCTCAAGTGAGAGAATGAATATGAGACTATTACTAGCGGTGCTCAATTACGGCTAAACACGACTATTTTTATGGGTGATTCCACATACCCAACTTCCATCAAGGAAGCAATTCAACCATTAGGTCAAATTGAGTTTCTAGTGCAATAATTTCTCCAGTATTCATTCTCAAGTTAGGAAAATTTATATTCCTACAATGGCCTATCGAAGAGTAACAATGATGATACTTTGTTTCGTTTTTATTAATATTATACCTTAAACAACTAAGGTGACGAAGGTGTCATGTTTAAATATAAAGATCTAAAGTTGTCCATAAGGTGAACAAAAATGGTTGTGTGAGCTAGTTCAACATATGTTATTCAAACAAAAAAAACACAAAAAAAACAAAAACTATTTGAGATAAGCAAATAATCAACAAACAAGAGAATGAATAGCAAGGTGAGGAAACCACATATGTTATTCAAACAAAAAAAACACAAAAACTATTTGAGATAAGCAAATAATCAAGTAATGCAAGGTAAGACAATTTATCATTTAGCATAGCATACAAAAGTTCTTTTCATCGCTTTGTGTTAAATATAAACATGTATACCAAGCTTGATTAGTTTCTTTTATAAATATGATCAAAACCTTAATTTCAAAAGAGGATACATTGTTATTCAAGGACGAAAACATCCGTCTCCAATTAGATCAACAGTTTGTGCAAAAGTTATGACCGAAAAAATGACTTTCTATTATGAATCAATGATTCTGTAAATTAATGTCTTGAATCAGTTTATAAAATCATTTTTAAATGAAATTTGACTCAAATACCTTTAAAACGATAGGTGGCACGACTTCTAACGACTTACGGTTAATTAGTTATGAATTTTTGAAATTCAAACAAAAACTGTCTTCTGTACCACGGATCCCATGGATCCCTTGCTTGAGGGATCCGTCCAATGTAAACTGAGGGATCCGCGGATCTGAAACAGAAATACGAAAATGCATGTTTTGACCTGACGAAAAGTTTTAACCTTTGTAGACATTTTAGTGAAGTTATATTACCCGTTTTTACCTTTATTCAAGCTTGATTAACAAGATATCTAACAACAAAACTTTAAAGAAAAAAAATCAACATAACACTTTTCATATTATGCTTATTATAAGAGAGAAGCATATATCACCATTTTATCCACAAGCAATTAGCACGTTTTTTACCAACTAATTGTAACTAAGAGAACATACCTTTGCTATATTCCCTTTGTATGGTTTTAGAAACCATGGACGCGAAAAACTTCATGAGCTTTAAAAATACTTAATCGTATTTTGAAAAAGCAAGTTGTGGTCACTTTGTATTCTTCTTTGGGTGTTGACTTCTTTTTCTTCGTATAGAACGAAGTCATTGGAAGAATTCTAGTATGAAGATTTCTCAAAAGAAAATGTTAGAATGATCTATCACTATCCAACATTTAAAAAATGATGATTTCTAAAAACATGACTTTTTGTTTTAAGAAATTCCCTTCTTTGTAGTTTTCAAACATACACGGATCGTATCAAGTTTTCAAAGTACAATATACTTTAAGAGACTTGGTAACGAAGCTTTGATGCCAATTGTGGAAAACTATAAGGGGGGGTTGAATAGTTTTACAAATTAAAACTTCGTTTTAAAATATTTAGATCGACTTATGTCAATCCATTTGGATGTGTATGTTGGACATTGATAGATGGATATAATAAATGTGTAATGAAAGATAAAGAGTAAGAAGCACATAACCACGACATAAGTATTTATAGTGGTTCGGCTACAAGGACACCTTCCTTGCCCTACTCCACTCCTCGAGTCACCTACTCGAGAGTAGTAATCACTACACGACACCAACTCCTTATAGCGGAGAAGCCTTCACAACGTCGCCTACTCTTTTTCCGGTACTAGGCTGACCACCGGGTTCTTTCACACCAAGGTGAACCACACCTACCACAACGTCGCCTACCCTTTATCCGGTACTAGGCTAGATACCGAGTTCCATTACAATGGAGTAACTACTACCCAACACTACACCAACGACTAATCCCAAAGGAGAACAACTCCTTATTACAACATCATCAAGGAAATCAATATCCTTGGATCTAATGCTAATCTATCTTGTACATCGAAACACACCATATCGAATGTACATCTTAGGCATCTTTCACTAATGCCTTTAACTAGATCTTCAAGACACCTTTCACTAATGTCTTGTGACTTGAATTCTAGGCACCCTTCACTAATTCCTACAATACGGACGATCGACACCTTTCACTAATGTCTTCGTCTTGACACTTGAGACATCTTTCACTAATGTATTCAACACTACACTTCTTGGTAGAAAGAAAAAAATCATCAACAAGAGCACTTCAGTAGTCTTGATGATGAGGAAGCATGGCAACTCATGGACTTGAGCTTGCTCGACTTCAAAGGTGGTGATCTCGCCTTTAAGAGGAACCTAGAGAATCATACAAAAACAAAACTACAAACATAGATCTCTTGGATCTGAGGTTAGAGAATTTTAAACTCAAAGGGAAAGTATGTTGGAAAGGGGTGAGAAACAATGAAGAAATGGCTCACTATTTATAGAGGAAAATTCTACTATTCCCCGGATCACACGGATCCCTCCCACAAGGGATCCGTCTAGCGTAAAGCTAGGGATCCGTGGGACACTCCTCATTACCCATGGGTATTTTGGTTATGGGTCATGGGTTATGGGTTGATCCATGGGTCTTTTACTAGATACAATGTATCTTATGAGTGCAATGCACCTAGTCACATGGGTATGGGTCAATACCATGGGTTATGGATATTATCCATATATGATATAAGCATGATGTCATGCAATGGGTTATGGGTCAAGCTCCATGGATATGGGTCATGGACTTTAGGTTGTACCCAACTACATTCAATGTATTTGGTCAATGGGTTATGATACTTAAGTTTCTACTCATTTATATTACCCAATATACTACATACTAGTTATGTGTATATTTTACCAAAATATGTAAACACTAGTTGTTGTACATATGTAATACTAAATCATAAAATCACTTATACTTGTTTTAGTGTTTTATGTGAAAATGTAAGTGTGTTAGAAACTATTAGTTCAAACTAATTACGTATTTTATTTGTTTCGTTAAAATGATTTTACGTTTGTTATCGACAAAACATTAGAAGATCGTAAAATATAAATAAACGTTTTTACGGCTTATTTGTATTAACAGGCAATAATCCCATGCTCCTTAAGATGATCCAAACACTCTTGACTCATATATTCACCTCCACGATCAGAACGTAGTGATTTTATGGTCTTCCCGAGTTGATTTTCTACTTCCTTTTGAAACACTTTAAATGTTTCAAACACTTCATGTTTATGTTTCAGCAAGTAAACATAACCATACCGACTATAGTCGTCAGTGAAAGTCACGAAGTAATTTGCTCCTTGTCTTGATGTGATTCTAAATGGGCCACATACATCTGAGTGTATAAGTCCAAGTAGATCTTTAGCCCTTTCCACTTGATGTGAATAAGTTTTTCTTTCCATCTTACCAGTCATGCAAGCAACACACTTTTCAAGTGACTTAATGTCAGATGAGTTGAGAAGTCCATCGTGTTGCAACTTCTCCATGCGTTTCTTGCTAATGTGTCCAAGACGACCATGCCATAAGAGAGCAGAGTCCAAGTTAGACTTGGCTCTTTTATTACTAACAGCAAACATAGAACATTCATTTGTACAAATAAATTTCATAAATACCATTACGAGGAATAGCAGTAAAATAAACAACGTTATTCTTAGAAACTGAAATAGCATTATTCGATTTAAAACGGTTAATAAAACCATCGTCGTACAAATGAGAAACTGAAATAATCCCCCTAGTAATAGAGGTAGCATAATGACAATCATTTAAAACAATAACTAATTCGCTAGGGAGACATAAATGATAAATTCCAATAGCTTTAACTTCTGCCCGTTGACCATTGCCCACGTACAGACTTAAAGCTCCTGGCTTTAGCTTCCTACTTCCCCTGTGACCCTGAGTATTATTACAGATGTGAGTACCACAACCAGTGTCATATACTAAGGATGATTTAGGGAAAGAGTAGAGTTCTATAGTGAAAATACCTGAAGAACTAGCTGCAAGAGACTGTTTCTTCTTTTTCATTAACTCGGCAAGATACTGGGGACAATTCCTTCTCCAATGTCCTGTCTCACCACACTGGTGACAGGTAGCATCCTTCGCTGGATTATCCTTCTTGGGTGGTGGAGAAATCTTGGATTTGGATTTGGAAGAAGAAGCATTGTATGGCTTATACTCAGTAGCATAACCAAACTTGTTGTTTCCATTTCCATGATTCCCCTTAGCAGCCTTAAACGATTTATTCTTTTTGTGGTTTTTATTGACCTTACCACCACCCCCACGTACATAATGTAGTGCAGGTGCAACATCTTTCTTTGGCAATGTCTGCTCATGTTACTTAAGCATAGCATGTAGTTCATTCACAGTCTTCCCCATGCTGTGCATATTAAAGTTCTGTGTAAACGTAATGTACTCTTTAGAGAGACAGATTAGGATCAAACTAACTCCATAGTTCAGAGTAACTGGGTGACCAAGACGTTCCAAGTTGTCAATGTAGTTCTTCATCTTTAGAACATATGAGCTAACCGATTGACCCTCTTCCTGCTTGCAAGCGTGAAATTCACGTGCAGTTTGTTGAAGCTCTTGCCCTGCCTGTTGGGAGAACATAGACTTCAACTCCTGAAGCATGTCATAAGCACCAAGATGAGTTAGATTTCTTTGGATATCCAACTCCATGGTCATGAGCATGAAGACAGCTATATCCTTTGAGCCTTTGACCCAAGCAGTGTGAGCTGCAAAGGCCTCAGCAGGGATAGGGTGGCCAGGAGTAGCAACAGGTGCTGCAGGTATAGGATGTTCCAAATAAGTTTCCTTATCTTCAGCTGATAGTATAATGCGAAGCTGGCGATACTAATCAATGAAGTTAGGCCCAGTGAGTTTTTGTTTCTCAAAGAAACTCCTGAGTACCGAACTGTTTCCGACTGAAGTAGTCATCTACAATTTTGAAAAGTTCAAATAATTAGTATTTTCGATAATTACATTTTTAAAATAATTAACTACCCAATTAATTACTAATAAGACTAAGATCCATCTTGTACTCCCACTTAATTAACAGAGGTCTGACCAGTGTGTAAAAAAATAGGACAAGAGGTAAGCGACGAGCGTTAATTGCATAATGCAACTCTTAGACTTTATGAGACTGTTTAAGGCATTAGTATCAAGTAATAATGTCAAAATCATGTTTATTTCTCATCTTATGCCTCGGGTTCAAGGTCTGACCAAGCCAACTCAAAATAAGTCGACCAAGTATGAACGTGTAAAAATAACCAAAGGTCTGACCAAAGCGAAATAATTACCATGGGTTGGAAAGGCCCTTAGATCTGACCAGAGAAGTCAATCCAAATGCACGTGTTCATAGTTGGATGGCATAGACTTAAATTTAACAAATAGGTATGCACATATAAATGTGGTAAAAGTCATGTACAAAGAAGCATAAACAACTTTGTAACACTAATTTTAAAAACTTTTGGTAATGACACTGTAGTGATCATCATGGTTCACGGTAGCTCCAATCGAACGCACAGGACCAGGTAAGCGCTGAAGCAATAACCTAGACATCCTTTCGGTGCCACCTCTTTAAACCCCCTTTTAAGTTTGTTCTAGTGGGTAAGCCGTACATCCCAAGTTTCCATAGCGTCTAGTTTTTAAATTCTTGAAAACGTGTTTCATTATATTAGGTCACTTTATTTTACAAAAACGATTTTCCACGAATCAATTAGCAGGTCACAATGCGCATGATATTTAGGCGTGTAAATAAAGACCAATATTAATGTTATGGTTACGATATGTATTATTCCATATTGCATACAATTAGATGACAAAGCAAGTAACAATAATGCACATAATGGAATCACAAACATATAATCATAAACATCAATATAAAACACATATTGTTCCGAGTTCTCTTGCGAGTCTTCCTTAAACGGAGAACCATAAGACCGTCACTAGGTACAAAACCTAGATAGCCCCATACTTCACTTAAAAGCAATTGAGTGGGTCTTGTGACCGAAAAACACATAAAAGCATGGCAATCTCAATTAACAAGTAATTACGCAATTTTATGTATTTAATAAACAATATGTAATTCTAATTATCAATATAATTCTAATTAAAAATTAATTAATTCTAATTAAGAAGTAATTCTAATTAACAAATTTAATTCTAATTAACAAATTAATTCTAATTATCAGTATAATTTAATTTGTGTGTGACTTGTTATTTTTTATTAATAATTGACAAGTATTGCATATAGTTGTCAAACAAAATAAAACGAATAACTAAATTAGTTTCATGCAGCCTTTTAAACATGTTTCTTAAAGGAAGCGTGTAACCCATAATCACAAAAACGAGTTGGCTATGATACCACTGTTGGGATTTTAGAACTACGTTAACCAATTAACGCATACGAGTACGCAGCGGATATGGATCTAGTAATCGCAATTAGGTTAACACGTATAATAAACAATTAATGAATAAAAGGTAAGATAGAAACCTATCCTTTTATGGCAATTAAACGTAAGTGTAACGAACAAGAAAACCAATACGAAACCCAAGTATCTAAATTAGACACCTCTACGAGTATCACACACAACACAAAAACCGTATACGTTCGATAATGAAGCTAGTCGAGAACGTATTAAACCAATCAACCTTTGACCCACTTGCATATTACACGAACTAGAAAACCACCCAAGAAAACCAAGTCTTTGTTTTCTGCCCGAATTAATGATGTCCGATAACAGCCCTTTGTCACCCGATATCGGACAAAGATGTCCAATATATATCTGCTTGTTGTCCGAGAAGAGTCATGACCAGAAAACATAAATCACCTACTTGTTTTTCCTGCTATTCGACAAGGAAACCAGGAACAAGAGAACTATCAATCAATCTAACACTTAAACGCCTTGATCGTTGCAAGTTTAAGAACTAGAAAACCAAGTAAAACCTTGATCGACTTTGGTGCAAATCAACAAGGTATTTAGCAGGAACAGTTGATTAATTAAGGATAGTTTTAGGGTATGTTACGCGTAATGTGGAGTTTGGGTGTGTTTGTTTTTATAGCCAAAAACAAACCGCCTCTTGTTTAGATTATTGCTTGGTCGACAAGCTTAAAACCCAAGACCCCCTTTCTGCCTTCTTTGCCCGATCAATGGATCACATGGGCTCTAGGCAGTCCACTTTTGACCCAACATGAAACTCAAACAAGCCCATGGGTCATTATAGTAATTGGGTCAAGTAGCACGCATATTCGGGTAAATAATTCAAGTATCAAATACGTTCGACACATATACTAGTGTTTATCATGTGTGCCTCCATAGGCTCACACACTTTTAGTGTTTTGTCGTGTTTTAAACTCCCACAAACCAACACTTTTTCATTGAGGGGTGAACTCTATCACGACCTCTGCAACTCTTAGGTAGATTCCAAGGATCATGAGTTGATTTTCTGCATGTATCCTTTAGGTGGATTTATGTTAGGTGGTGTAAGTATACTTATTTAATCAATCTCCATGTATCAAGTGTAACAAAACACACAAAGTTGTTTATTTTGTTCAATGGCTGGTCGACGTTGTCGAGGTCTTAAATATCAAATGAACTCTAGTTCATAAGAGGGATAGTCGTGACATTGAGATTGATGATTTTTGAACATATGTTCTGAAGAGTTTGAGGTTTATAAAAAATATTAGAATTGCGGACGAAGAAATCAATCAAGGGATTTTGATTTAAAGGTTGGTATTTTAGAATTTGAAGGAAGAATGAAACCTGGTGAGTTCCTTGAAATGGCTTCACACAGCGAACAACGCTTTTGATTTCAAAGGAGTTTGATTAAGATTGTTGTTGGGTTATAAAGTCAAAGTGCTGCTGAAAGTCAAAGTACTGCTTAATGAAGAAAGTCAAAGTACTGCTCGTCAAAGTACTGATATGCTAAAGGACTGTTATGAAAATCGTTTAAGGATTATTATGTAATTCTAGGATATTCTTAGATTAGAATTAGTTTACTTGTCGTACAAGGATTGTAAACCGACTAGGGTCTTCCTTATGCCTATAAAAGGACCCCTAGATTGGCATTAGAGATATGAATATTAGATACAACATACTTGCAAGTACGATATTACAGCTATTTAGCGATTAGGTTTGTTAATGAATCTGTATAATAAGCAGGTTCAAAGTTTGGTTTTAATATAATCATTGAAGTTCAAAGTTATTCTTCTTAGCTTTGTTGAAGTAGATTCCGCATACTTAACAGAGTTATATCAGTGTTTCATTATTAGTAGTTTTGGATTTATCCAAGGTTGCTAAACCCTTACAAGCTACATAGTTAGTTTGGTCAGAGTATATCGATCCAACAAGTGGTATCATAGCTTGTGTGGAAACTCTAATTAAGAAGAAACCCTTAAAACCGATTTAACTACAAACCCTAAAAGATGTCGACTGAAGCTGCACCACTCCCATCCATCACCTCACTCAGAATTCCTATCATCAAGAAGGGAGAATATGATCTCTGGAGCATGAAGATGAGGCAGTACATTGCAATTACAGACCATGCATTATGGGATGTGATTGTCAATGGTAATCTCGTTCTTGAAGAACCTGTAGAAGTTCCTGGACAACCTAAACCACCTCAACCTACCTTGCCAGCAGCTACAAAAAGAAATCAAGAAAAGGCTCTCAACATACTGTTGTCTGCTATTCGTGATGATCACCTACTAAAGTTTCATGATGCTGAGGATGCAAAACAATTATGGGCTGCTATCAAGACAAGATTTGGAGGTAATGATGCTTCCAAGACGATGCATAGAAATCTATTGAAGCAACAGTTTGAAACATTCACTGTTGGTGAAAGAGAAGGTCTTGATGCTGCCTATGACAAATTCCAAAATATTCTAAGTATGTTAGAGTTATATGGTGCAAAGGTATCTGTTGAAGATGCAAACTTGAAGTTCTTAAGAAGTTTGCCATCCGTATGGCATATGGTTGCTATTATGATTAGAGGACAATCTGGTTTGGATATCGTGGAAAACTAGAAGGAGGTTTAATAGTTTTGCCGATTTTAAGTTAGTTTCAAAAAACTTTAGATTCGTTAATATGCGAGATCTTACGGATGTAGAAAAAGTATAGATCTAATGATAAAGCAAGCAAATAAAGTAAAGCGAAGGGAAAGAAAAGACGCAACCGATGTATAGTGGTTCGGCTACAAGGACACCTTCCTTGCCCTACTCCACTCCCCGAGTCACCTACTCGAGAGTTCAAGCACTATGTCAACAAACTCCTTCACTTGGCGGAGAAGCCTTCACAACGTTGCTTACACTTTTTCTGGTACAAAGCTAGATACCGAGTCCGTAGCACGGTGGACCAAACCAACACGACTATTACACAACAAATATGTGAAATATCAAATACAAGATCTTTGATACAGAAATCTTGCGGAGTGACAAATCAATCAAGGACCCCTTGCTTGGATGACTTGTAGAATGCTCGTGATCTCGCCTTAGAGAAGGACCTATATGAGGATCACAATAGAAAGAAAGAAGAACAACTCTCTAGAACAAGTGATCTATATGTTAGAAGAGAATGTGAGTGTTTGAGAGATTTAGTAAGAAGAGGGGTAAGTTAGAATGAAGAAATGGCTCTCTATTTATAGGCAAAATCTTCCACTATTCCCCGGATCCCACGGATCCCTTCCACTTGGGATCCGTCTAGTGTAATCCTAGGGATCCGTGGAACGCTCCTCTTTGCCCATGGGTTTTTTGGTTATGGGTCATGGGTTATGGGTTGGTCCATGGGTTTTCTTTAGATTCAATGTATCTAAGTATACATTGTATCTAGCCAACTTGGGTATGGGTTAAGATCCATGGGTTATGGTCCATGGGTTATGGTTTTTACCCATCCTAATAAACTATTACAACAAATGCTTAATTACTAAATTTTTGTATTTAAATGGATATATGTAAATGCTTTACAAAAATAACATGTATCCTTATAATTATACTTAAGATAACATTATATTTGTTATCAAAAAAACACAAAGAGATCGCAAAATATTAATAAACGTTTTTACGGTTTATTTGTATTAACAATCTCCCCCTTTTTGTTGATAACAAAACATAATGTTATGATGAGTAAAACTTAAGAATAGATGTAAGTTTTGAAAGCCCCTAAGTTTTACTTCTTCTCCCCTTTTTGTTGAAACAAAAAGTTAACCCTTGGAGGAAATAAACATAAAAGTATGGAAAAATTAGTCCACGTATCGCTAACTCCCCCTTGACGGTAGCTCCCCCTAGTTTGGGGCGTCAAGTGAAGAAAAAATAAAAAATCCTACAAAAAGAAAGGTTAGTAACATGCTTAAGTAATCTTGGAATTGCCGAGAATCAAGATTGGGAGCCAAGGTATGTAAACAAGGCCTTGTAATAAAATAACAAATTGTAGTGGTATTTATGCCACTTACAAGCATGTAAAAATAAGAACAAGACTTGTTCTTGAAAATGACTTCAAAAGAAAAAGTACTAAAAATAGAAAATAGTAGTAGTGATTCCTTCCATGCTTGCATAAGGTTATGGATGGAGGTTTGAATGAGTAATGGTATTGATGCGATCAAGGATGAGGTTGAGTATGAATCGCATTTCTTCCCTAACTTCTATTGCAATTTCCCTAGTGGATTGGCAATGTTCACAATGTAGGTGATGTGGGTAATGAGTACGAAAATCTTCCCGGTTGTTTTGATTTGTGAGTTGCGGAAGTTGTGGTGGAAAAATAGGAAAATACGGATCAAAGTCCGGAATGATTGGAAGTGATGGTGGAAAAGAACCTAGATGTTCTTGTAGTTTAATGGGAGCTAAAGGTGGTGATGTTTCAAGATCATTGAATATTGTGTTTGGAGAAGTTTGAGGTGTCAAAAAGGCTAATTCTTTTTGCTTTGGTTGTGGAGATCTTGTTGGAGTCGTAAGGAGTTCCAAAAGAGGGATTTTAGGTGGTGAATGATTTGGTGATGAAGTTGGTGTACTTGTTGGTGATGAAGGAGGTGCTATAATGGAAGCATTTTGTGGTAAGTTATTTGTTGAGGATGAACCATTTGAGGTTGGTTTTGCTAAACAACAAGATCGGATACTAATCTGTTAGGATTTAGTAAATCCAGCTTTTAAAGAGTCGGTCACCTCAAGTATATGTCATCATTAGAAAGCTCGTAGTCGTAGATTATGATAAGTTAAGTAGTATTTAGTTTAAGTAACACCGTGGAGGACGGACGGGTCTTTACCCACTGTATGCCTGATCCACAGCCCGATAGGTGGCGTTTTATGTAAAGATTATAAATACTCTATACCTTCCAAGGTAGGGAGTTGGAGCTCATAATAAGACTTTTCTTTCTCTCACTTAAGTTCCCTAAACCTCTAACTTTCTCTCTCTAGAACTCTTTGTACGCCTACTTTGTGTTTGGTTTGATGTGTATGTGAAATCCAATATGTTAGAAATGGTATCAAGAGCCATGGTTTGATCTTCTCTTACATATCTTTGGATTTCTAGTGACTTTTAGGTGGTTTTAGAGTTTGAAAAAGTTTAGTGGTTTTTGCATCATTTGGATCATTTCTAGTGTTAAAGTTTGAAACTTGAGTGTAGTTTTGTGTTTAGAATCATTGTATGTGCTTGGGTTTTGATTTGGTAAGCTTGAATCATCGTGGTTGGGTTGTTTTTGGATTGAAAAATGTGTTTTTAAAGTTTTCTCTTGCTAGCGACTTGTGCTACGGACTTTATTTCTTGGTAGCGACTTGGTATGTTAAACTGTAGCGAGTTGTAGTGTACTTTGGTAGCGACTTGGTGCTTAGCGACTTGTCTATTGAGACAAGCCGATAAACAGTACACTTAGTGGAGTCTCCACTACGGGTAGCGACTTGGTGAAAGTTAGCGACTTGTACTTAAGTGTGTTAGCGAGTTGGTGCTTAGCGAGTTGCTCTTTAGCGACTTGACAACTTAGCGACTTGGTGCTTAGCGACTTGCTGTCAAAATTTTGCTAGCGATTTGGTGCTTAGCGAGTTGTTCTTTAGCGACTTGACAACTTAGCGACTTGGTGCTTAGCGACTTGCTGTCAAAATTTTACTAGCGACTTGGTGCTTAGCGACTTGGTTCAGGTTTTCTTAGTGACTTGGCCGACTCTGTCTGTAATACGGTTTTCTCTTGATTTAGTAAAATCCGGTGAAAGAATCTATTTCCCGGTTTAATCATAGAGTTATAAAATCCCGTTCAATTTGTCATCATGTCTACCAACGTTCCTACAATCATCTCCACTGTTGCCGAGGATGTTCAAGCAGCTGGTTCAGATACTCGTCCACCCATGCTTGACAGAACTGACTACGACTCTTGGGCTCAACGAATCAGATTGTACTGTCTTGGAAAGGAAAATGGAGTCAACATTCTCAAATCCATTGATGAAGGACCGTATCGGGTTGAGACTACTAGAGACTTAATTGATACAGCTGAAGATGGAACAATTATCTATGGAATTGATAGACCAAAGACATATGATGAGCTCGATGATCAGGAGAAAAAGATATTCGATGCTAATATCAGGGCTTCTAACATCGTACTTCAAGGTCCTCCAAAAGATATCTACAAGCTGATCAATCACAACACCGAAGCCAAGGCAGTGTGGGATAATGTCAAGATGCTTCTCTCAGGTTCTGAATTAACTATGGAAGACAGAGAATCACAACTCTATGATGAGTTTGAACACTTCAAGATGAAACCAGATGAGAGTGTCTATGAGTACTATGTGAGATTCTACAAGCTTGTTAATGATATGAGGAACATCAGAATGACTATGCCAAACATTCAGCTGAACTCAAAGTTTGTGAACAACATGAATCCAGAATGGCACAAGTTTGTCACCTCTGTAAAGCTAACCAAAGGATTGAAGAATACAAACTATGAGCAACTCTATGCCTTCCTCCTTCAGAATGAGAGACATGCTATGTTTGAAAAAAGGATTCTTAATCAGTTCAAAACCAACCAGGGAGAGACAAGCTCATCAAATGATTCAACTGCCTTCTACTCAAACATCGGAATCACAACCAAAGCCTCACAAGTCATACCCATGGGTAATGGTAATCACAAACTCATTCCTGATCCTATGTTCAAACAAGATGATGCTGATGCACACGTGGGAAACTTCATTAATCAACTGGCTCTCCTGATTAGTCAAAACATGAACTCTCTTCCACACACCAACAACAATCTCAGAACTGCTTCGAATCCACACAATCAAGCCAGTGTCAGAGATGGGAAGGTTATGGTGCAGCCAGTTCAAGAACGACAGTACGAACAAGCAAGAGGTGGAGCTGGTAGAGGTTACGCTGCAAATCAGAATAGGGGAAGGAATGGAAATCAGGGTCAAGCAAAGCTAATCAAATGTTACAATTGTGGATGTGAGGGACACATTGCAAGGAACTGCACATCGCCAAAACGCCCTCAGAATTCTGAGTAATTCAGGGATAAGATGTTGCTTGTGCAAGCTCAGGATAATGGTGCAGCTTCGGATGAAGAGGAGTTGTTGTTCTTGGCTGAGGGAAATGCTAAGACATATGATGCAGATGTGGATGAGCAACCAATTCAGGAGATAGGCCATAATCATCAGAATGCATTTCAAGTAGCTGATTGTGATGCATACGACTCTGATGTTGATGAATAACCCACTGCACAAACCATTTTCATGGCTAGCATTTCTCCAATGGTCTCTCCTAAAGTCTCTTCATCACCACAAGCTGGTCCATCCAAAGACAAAATCATTTCTGAGGTATTAAAATTATACGATGAAGTTGATAAGCAAAAGATACATAACGAAGTACAATCAACTGTATTTATTGAGTCAGATATTGAAAATATGGGTAATATCAATGTTGTCCCATATGATCAATATTTGAAACAAAGTGAAAGTGAGATTGTACCAAGTGATGTATCTTCTGCAGTCAATAATGATAATGTTTTTGATGAATTCACTGCATGTGCCCCTGATGATTCTGTCATCTCTGAACTGAATGCCTATAAAGAACGTGTTGCTATTTATGAACAACGTGAAAAATTTGAGTTGACCACCCGTGAGCAGGAAATGGATGACCAAATGCGTACAACTATTAGAAAAAGTAGGTTTAGAGAAGAAGTATTAAAACAAGAGTTAAACTCCTTACAAGAAAAGCTTTCTAAAACTGCTAAGCAAAAGCAAGAACTTCAAGAAAATGTTAAAATGCTTAAGCAAGAATTCAGTGCTAAGGAATCAAAACTTTTGAATGATTTTTCTAATCTAAAAACCTTGAAAAACAAGCTTGAAAATAAGTTGTACGTACAAGGAAATACCATTCAGACTGCTCACTTAATCACTAAGCATAGAGTCTTAAGCGATAAGCATAGCATTTCCCTTGTTGAGGAACCAAATCCAGAGGTCATTAAAAAGGATAGAAATGCTCATAAGGTTCTTTATGATGGCAATGAAATCCATAAACCTAGACAGAAACCTAGTTGCGTTGAGTGCACTGAGGAAGATAAGAAATCAGATGAAGTCACTAGGGAAAAGATGAACAAGAAATTAGATGATCCTAAATGTAAAGAGAAGAAAATAAATATCACACCCCATGATTACAAGAAGGAGAATTGGATTTCCTTGAACATGTTTAAGCCTCAGACGTTGTTAACACCCGAACAAGTGTTCTGGAAAAAGGATTTAGATAAGCAAAAAGCAGAGAATCTTGTTGTAACGAACCCTCCTTTTAGGAAAATGCCTTCAGCGACTGTGTATCCTCCAAATACACCAATGCATTTAGTACCTAGGACTATTGCCACGAAAAGCAAGACCTTAATTAGTCAATATGTTATTTTTCAACTATTTGTTGATTTTGAGAAAACTTGTAAGAAAAGGATCACACCCACTGGTATAATTGAAAGGGAAAGGGGTTTTGAGCAAACAAAAGAATGTTATTTAACTGAAGTCATGCCTTTCTTTAAACAACTAAAAGATCATTTTGAAAGTCTTAAAAAGGGAATGAATTTAGACATTAAAGAAATGGAAAAGGAATTTGATGCAATGATAGTTGAGGTTAGTAACTATGAGCGAGCACTAAAATATAATGAGATTGAGAGGAAGAACTTGCATATATTGAATGAGACTCTTATTACTGAATGTGTTGCTCAAGATGTATTTTTTACTGCTACAAATTGTTCCATTAATGCTTCTCAAATTCATGAATTATCTGTTGCCCTGAAAGACTCCCATGATCGTGTCATTGAGCTTGAAAAGACTAATTCTAAACTAAATGAGATAATTGAACTGGATGATCACGACTAGTTGGTTAAACATTTTTCTAAACTAGAGGTTGAGCATTTTAATTTACAACTAAAATATCAACATCTTAAAGAAAATGTCAAAACTTCAAATATCAAGACATCCTCAGATGCTCCAGAGTTTGATGCAGTTTTTCAAATTAACAAACATGATGAACAGATTCAATCTCATTGTAACACGATCAGAAAGTTGAAAGCCCAAATCTCTCAATTAAAGGGTCAAAAGAACAATGTGACTAGCTCCTAAATGCCTCCTCCTTTAGATTCTCAGAATTCACAAACGTTTCATCTTCAAAACTTAGTAAACGTATTACAAAAGGAAAACGAAAGTTTTTTTGAAGAAAATGAAAAGGTTAAACGTCATTTCAATGAGTTATTTGAATCAATAAAGGTCACTCGTAACAAAAACAACGAACAAATAGCTTCATTGCAAAAGGAAATTGAGAATCTGAAGAGCCAGGTAAAAGGGAAAATGCCAATGACCAATGGGGAGAATGGTGTATCAAAGGTTCACTCTTGTAATAAATATGCTTTGTCTGTGAAATATGTCCCCCCTCATCTCAGGAACAACAAACTTTCTATTCAAACATATTTCTCATCCCTTAAGGATTGTCTAGAATGTCTCCGTGAGGTTGTTGAAGAGGATAAGGTAGAGAAACCACTTGACAATGCAATTGGGCATGCATGCTTATATGCCAAACGATCTCAAGAAATTCTAGAATGCTTAATCACAATATGCCCTAAGTCCTTAGGTGAGAGAGTTAATCCTTTGATTCCGTGTTCTATGCCTAGTGCCAAGCATGATATCCATTCAAGACCCAATATTATGAATGTGAACCTTAGTGTGCTTTCAAGTAGTTCAGATTCCAGATCCGTTAGTGCTAAGAAAGCAAACTCTAGTGTACCTTCTAGGAGTACAAATCCCAGCACTTCGTGTGTTAAGAGAATGTGAACCTTAGTGTGCCTGCATGTAGTTCAGATCCCAGCACATCTAAACAGGAGATGCAAAGAGTAGCAAAACCAACTAATGTTCCCATTCCCTCTACAGGAGTAATCAGTGACATTAAAGCGAGCAGGTCAAAGTCTCAAGACAATACAAGGAATGATAGGACCTCGCAAGCCAAGAATGTGCATTGGAAGAGAGTAGAAGACCAACCTAGGAACTTTAAGCTTGAGTCGAATAAAACGAATCGTGTTGATTCTAGTATTAGCCATAGGCGTACTGTAATTAATTCGAATTCTGATACTATTTGCAAACCTTGTTATGATGTCTGCTTGAATTCTGTTTCTAATCATGAATGTGGTATGAATGTTTTGTCTAATGCTGTCATACCCCCAGTTAATATTGCTAATGCAAACAATCATGTTAAAAAGGCTAAAAGGCAGAGGCGAAAGAGAGTTAGAAAATAGTGGAAACCCACAGGAAGAACATTTAGTAAGATAGGTTATCAATGGATACCTTTTGGCTATAAGGTTAATGAGTCAATGCCCACTAGAAAATGGATGCCTACTGGTAGAACTATTCCCTTAAGAAGTGAACATACTCTGATTAGGGCAAATACGGACACTAGTACTGCATCTATTCATAATGATTCTATTACCTCAATTTCTGATATGAATGTTTCTATTTCTGATGTGGGTGTTCCAATCACTGTTACTAACCAAATGGAACCCATTCTTGCATGGGGATCCCAATTATCCAGTTATCCATTCTTGTCTGTGTTCAACTGCAGATCGTTCAAATCGTTCTGTGGTACCTGGACTCAGGCTGTTCCAAGCATATGACTGGCGACTGGTCGCGGCTCATGAACTTCGTGAGTAAATTCATCGGGATAGTTAGATTCAGGAACGACCATTTTGGAGCTATTATGGGTTATGGAGATTATGTGGTTGGTGAAAGTGTAATTTCCAGGGTATATTATATGGAAGGTCTTGGTCATAACTTGTTCTCTGTTGGTCAATTCTGTGATTCCGATCTAGAAGTAGCCTTTAGAAAACATACTTGTTTCGTTAGAGAACTTCATGGTGTAGAACTGTTAAGAGGTACCCGAGGTTCAAACCTATACACCATCTCTATCGATGACACGATGAAGTCCTCTCCAATCTGCTTGCTGTCAAAGGCTTCAAAAACAAAATCTTGGTTATGGCATCGTCGACTCAATCACTTGAACTTTGGTACCATAAACAACCTTTCCAGAAAGGATCTAGTCAGAGGCTTACCCAGATTAAAATATGAAAAAGATCATCTTTGCTCAGCTTGTCAATTGGGAAAAAGCACGAAATATGCCCACAAACCAAAACCCACAAACTCTGTAATAGAAGTTCTTCATACCCTTCATATGGATCTGTGCGGTCCAATGAGAGTGCAAACTATTAATGGGAAGAGATATGTGTTAGTAGTGGTTGATGACTACTCCCGATTCACTTGGGTTAAGTTTTTGAGGACAAAGGACGAAACTCCAGATGTCATCATTAAACTCATTAAACAACTTCAGATCAGACTCAACAAAACAGTTTGAATCGTCCGAACTGACAATGGAACTGAGTTTGTTAATAAAGTACGCAATGAATTTTATGAAAATGTTAGAATCAGTCCTCAAAGAAGTGTTCCTCGAACTCCTCAACAGAACGGTGTAGTTGAAAGACGAAATCAAACTCTTGTAGAAGCTGCAAGGACAATGCTGATCTACTCAAAGGTTCCAATGTTTCTATGGGCTGAAGCTATTGCCACTACTTGTTACACTCAAAATAGATCTCTAATTCACACATCTCATGGAAAGACTTCATACGAACTTGTCCACAATCGAACACCTGATCTATCATACCTTCGTGTGTTCGGTGCTTTATGTTATCCAACTAATGATGGTCAAGATTTAGGAAAACTGAGAGCCAAACAGAAAAGGTTGCCGAATCTACAATAAGAGAACCCGAAATATCATGGAAACAATTCACGTTACGTTTGATGAGCTGACCGGTCAAATGGCTCCTGGACAATCCAGCTCAGGACCCTCACTTCAAAACAGTCCCATTGGTCCATCCCTTGTACCAAATTCTTCTCCAGCAACTCCATATGTACCTCCATCTGAAGATGATTTAAAGAAATTGCTTGATCCTATGTTTGATGAACTCTATGAGCCAAGTGCTATTGAACTGTCAATTCCCACAACAGAGGCTGCTCATATCCCTGAGAATGAAGTCAATCCTACAGTCTCAATATCATTAAGTCAAGAAGCGTCTGCTGCTAATTACTCAGTCTCATCAACAAATCATCAATCTTCGAATGTACATCATGGAACTGTTTCTGGCATCAATGATGAAGTTAATCCCTTTGCTACTCCTAAGGATGCTCCATTTGAAAACATATTTGCTCCTAAATCATCATCAGAACCATCCTCATAAGGAGAGATCGACTCTGCTACTTCAGTTCCACAACAACAACCACATGAACACCTCAGAAAATAGACTCACGATCATCCATTGGACAACATCATTGGAAATCCCTCTCGTCCTGTATCAACACGGAAACAACTTACAACTGATGCCTTATGGTGCTTCTTCAACTCCGTACTCTCTAAGATCGAACCAAAAGATGTTAAAATTGCCATGAATGAAGACAGCTGGTTCAATGCCATGCAAGAAGAAATTCATGAGTTTGATCCACTTGATGTATGGGAATTAGTACCTGCTCCAGATTGTGCTATGATCATTGCTCTAAAATGGATCTTCAAAGTGAAACTTGATGAGCATGGTGATGTCCTAAAGAACAAGGCTCGATTAGTTGCTAAAGGATACCGTCAAGAGGAGGGTATTGACTTTGAAGAATCATTTGCTCCTGTTGCTCGTATCGAGGCAATCAGAATCTTTTTGGCTAATGCTGCCAGTAAGAACATGGTAGTCTATCAGATGGATGAAAAAACAACATTTCTGAACGGAGATCTTAAAGAAGTCGTCTACGTCAGCCAACCCGAAGGCTTTGTGAATCCAGAATATCCTACTCACGTCTATCGTTTGAAGAAGGCTCTGTACGGGTTAAAGCAAGCTCCAAGGGCATGGTATGATACGCTATCAAAGTTTCTTCTATCTACCGGTTTCAGCAAAGGAGCAGTTGATCCTACATTGTTCACCAGAAAGTCAGGCAAACATTTAATTCACGTTCAAATTTATGTTGATGATATCATCTTTGCCTCGACTGACCCCAATGAGTGTGACCGTTTTTCAAATGAAATGGGTTCAAAATTTCAAATGTCGATGATGGGACAAATGTCATTTTTCTTGGGATTACAAATTTCACAAAGTCCCGGAGGCATTTTCATAAATCAATCTAAATATGCAAATGAGATTTTAAAGAAATTTAGATTCGATTCTAGTGACCCTGTTGAAACTCCCATGATTGAACGTACAAAACTAGATGAGGACCACTCAGGGATCATAATAGACCAAACGAAATATCGTAGTATGATTGGATCCCTGATGTACCTCACAGCTAGTAGACCAGACATCTTTTTCGCTGTTTGCATGTGTGCTAGATACCAGGCAAAGCCTACTAAAAAGCACCTTGAAGCGGTTAAACGGGTCTTTCGGTATCTCCAAGGAACCATCAATATGGGACTTTGGTACCCGAAGGACACCGGTATGTCACTAACAGCCTATGCAGATGCTGATCATGCAGGATATCAAGATACTCGTCGAAGTATGTGACAACTCGTAATTTCAGGTCATTTTATAAACATTGAAAATTTCACTATTCATCTAGGGAATTTACTATTCACCGGTTACTATTCAAAATTTTACTATTCATCATTTTCGGAGTCAAATTAATATTCTGAGAACGTATTTCAAAATTTACTATTCACAAAATACTATTCATTCCCCGGACAAAATCACTATTCAAGTTTCACTATTTCATCGTTTATCGTAAACTAGGTTTACGAGTATCAAATTCGCGTAACCTTAATGGTTTAGCTGCGAATTCATGAACAATCATCAAGGACATTTCATATAGACTAGGTTTAGTCTACATATCATTAGCATCATTACCATCATATTAATTCATGCATTATTTTTCATTTTACATAAATCGTATGATTTCCTATTAAATAAACGCTATCGCGTAATTAATTATTTTGAACATTTGATCCGATACTTCCAAAATTATCCCGATATATTTTTATACTCATATTAAGATTATAAAAATAATAATATGAGTTTACCCGATGTTTTCAATTTATTTTGTATATAAATGGTTATATTTATATAATTACGATGGTTTTCGTTAAAAAAAAACTATACGATAATTATTATTTCACTCAATTTTTGTAAGAAATGTATTTTTATAATCTTTATGATTTCAATATGTTTTATTTTGAACCGTTAAAATTTATTTTTAGTTAACGCTACCCTACAAGCTCAAATATTTATACAAGTTACTAACTATCCCTAAGTTATTACACATTTACACTACTTAAATATACTTAACAAATGAAAAATGATCACTAGCTATTAATAAGCACCCTTGTCGACAACAAGGGTGACTCACCAATGGTTTTATAAAATATCTAGTAACTTATATGTATTATACTTTAATATCATCACACATACTCATCCATATACACAAGGTGTAAAATTTCAAAACACTCTCTTCTTCTCTCTTGCACCATAGCCGGCCACCATTGAAGCTCCAAGAGGAAACCATAAAAATTTTGCTAGTCAAGTTTATTACACTCTAGTTACACTCTTGATTAAGGTTGTGAAATAAAAACCTTGGGTGTTTAGGATTAATCCTTTGTTCATAAACCTCATCAAGTTAACTAGTAAGCATCTCATATTCATTTTCATATTTCATATTTATTTTATATTCATTTCATCATATTTGAGTAAAACATGCAAGTCATATGTATGTTTATACCACTTTTTCATTGTTTTTAAGAGTTATATATATATGTCATCCTATAATTACTCCTTGAAATATATCACTTTTGGTGATGTCTAGGAACCCATGACACCCTAAGAAGGTGTATGGTAGGATTAGAATAGCTTCGGAGTTGTTTTGAATTGGTTAGAATAGGTTTGGCGCGAGAAAAACTCATTTCGACAAGTTTTCTAAAGGGTCTGACCATATTTTTGAAATCTGGAAAATTCGACAGTAGGTAAAAATTTTTGGCCTAGATATTTAGAAAATACACTTTAAAATGAAAACGTGGCCGCTTGAACGGATTAAAACGGAGTTATAACGAAGAAGTTATGAATTTTTCAAGTTAGGCGACGAAAAGTGTAAAAACCAGAAAATTCAGCATGTTACGTCTATTTTGTACGAGTCAAAAATGAGACTTAGGCGTTATAAATTGTGTCGATTTATCAAAAATAAATTAGTATACTTTGATACGAAGCTAAGGACATATAAAAGGCAGAAAACGGACTTGTAACGATTAAATTATACACGTTTACACAAAGTTGCCGTAACTTTATAATATAAGAAAAACTATTATATTTCTATTAGACAAGTATTACGACAACAAGTGACCATGTTGAAGGTCGTTTTTAACATTGACGTAGTACTTTTTATAACATAATGTCTTCTAGTAAAAGTAAGTTCGCCAAACATATTTTCCAAAATGTCCGACCATTTGTCAAGCGGAGTTGTAATGAATAAAATACGGTTACTCAAACTTTGCCGAAAACCACCCTTAAACAATATTTTGGACACAAGTACCATACTTTACCTATATTTTTCTCCATGATCGAGACCTCTAGGATGAAAACTTAAATGCTAAAACTTTGAGATAATGATACAAGCTTCCCAAAACCGTTGAGTTCGTTTCCTAACACTCGACGTTCACCATTTTACGACTAGCTTTTCAAGGCCGTTTAGTCACTTTCATGAAATTGTCAAATGACATTATTTTACGACGAAAAGATATAATTTCATAATAAGTCATTAAATGACTATCGTAGGATATCATTTCAATGTAAATACTTGTAAAGTATTTTAAAATATAACGAGATGTCATAAACATATATTTCGATGATAAATTCTATTTTCAAAAACGTACAAGTGGTATAGATTACATGTGGATATGCATACACGACATTATTTCATGATTTACATTAGAACATATCATTCATAATAGGTCACGGTCAGAGGTTGCGCCTCATTTCAGTATTGCCATTATATCATCATTATCATTGCAACAGGTGAGTTTTCATAGCCCCGATTTATTCAAGTTTTTAATTTATTTCAAACCTACGGGGGAGAATACATTGCACATCATTTTTATTACGATTCCAAGTATATCAAATTCAATTACATTGCTTAAGTTACCTCTTGCCAATTGAATGTCCCCATTATATAACATGAACCGTTAATTTCATAGAAGCGAGGGTGAGTGGATAGATCTATCGAGGGTGACTCCTCCATCCGGGTTGGTGGATTCCAACTGGTCAAACGGATGCATTTCATTTAATAACATTATTTGAGTTGTTTGGCAAACACTCTGTTGGGGCGAACATCATGATCAGTCTAGTTTCGGTGTCATGGACTTATAGCAATTGTATCATTTTTGTGACATCATTGTCATACATAACTTGTACTTGTGGTAGTCGTATTAAACATTTTACATGAACTCTATGAACTCACTCAACCATTGTGTTGACACTTTTAGCAATGTATTTTCAGGTATCTAAGGCATACACATCATGGCATATATAAGGACTTATCATAGAGTCGTGTTGACGACGCGTCTCTCATGGGATTTATGCACTTTAAAACATCGTTTGAATTGTAACAAATTTATTTCCGTACATATTGACTATCATTTGGGACCTATACTTTGTAAACTCTGATTATTTTATTAAATCAAGCGATGTATTTTCCAAACGACACTTTAGGTCGTTCAATATAACTGTAATTGTGATGCTATGACAGTCAATCCCCAGGAATTCCATTCCGCTGCAAAACAGGTAATTTGGGGGTGTGACAGATTGGTATCAGAGCTTCGGTTATAGAGAACTAGGTTGCATCATTGACCCTAGACTATAACTACATCATCATAGCATCTCATCATTTCATCATAAGTGCATATTCACTTTTCATGCGGTTTATACGTACATTTTTCTAGTTATTTACTTTTATTTCACATTGATTGTCACATGAATGCCTTTAATTACCCATCCCATTATCATTTCCTCATACTCTAATGTGGAGAATGCTTTGTCATTCCCTATCGCAATTTTAATATCAGCTGATTCATCACCGATAACGTCGAATGCCGAGATAAACTTTAAGTAGGGCAAAGTCACTCTCACTCCTTTGTTTCACCACTAACATGTCGAGTTACACGCTATTCACACTAAGTCACTAAACCGTCACTCATCTTGAAAAGTAACCTCAAACTTATCACCTCACATCACATCTCTTTAGAGCGCTTATTCTTAACATAGGACTTTGCTACGTCTCATTTTTCCTCTTATTTTAAAGAGTTATGGCGCCAAATAAAGCTGCACTAGACATGACACCAGCTGCTATCCAAAAGTATGTAGAGGATAGTATAGCCGAGGCACTAAGAAAAGAACGAGCAACGGTAGCTGCTGCTGCTGAGGCCGCGGCTGCTGCCGAAGCTGCTAGATTTGCTGCTGCTACAGGAGCTGCAGGAGGGTCTGGAGTTCGAAATTGTACATACAAGGACTTTAAGAACTGTGATCCCACAAAGTCCAAAGGCACAGAAGGAGCCACTGCTATGGTTCGATGGTTTGAGAAGATGGAGTCTGTGTTTCTTCTATGCAATTGCCCAGATGACTACAAGGTGAAGTTTGCCACTGGTACACTCTTAGATGGCGCAATGTCAAGGTGGAATTCGTATGCGCAACCTATTGGTATCGAAAATGCGTACAAGCTCACGTGGGGTGAATTCAAGAATCTGGTAACTAAGAAGTATTGTCCACGCATGGAGGTGAAGAAATTAGAAACGGAATTTTATGAGTTAGTGACTGTTGGTTATGACATCGAGACCTACATCAGGAGGTTTCAAGAATTGGTTGCACTATGTCCATCAATGGTTTCGGACGATGAGAAACTACTGGAAAATTTCATTGGAGGACTTCCACAATGTATTCAAGGAGATGTAACTTCTTCCGATCCACAAACAATTGAAGAAACTATCAGGATAACTCAAAAACTCATGGCTCAAGTTGTGAAAGGGGAAAACATTATCAAAAATAACCGTAACAACAACCACAACAACCAAACTACCAACAACAAAAGGAAATTGGAAAATGACCAGGGAGGTTATGATAACGACAACCAAAACCATAACACTAACCATCACCAACAACTGAATAGAAGACAAGAAGTCGCCAGGGTCTATGTTGCTGCACCAACAAAGGGAAGAGCTTATACTGGAAACTTACCACGATGCCACCAATGCACTCTACATCACAATGGTCCATGTGGTATATGCTTTAGCTGTCACAAAGTGGGACACCTTGCTAAGGACTGCAAGGGCAAGGCCATAGTTACATGTTTCGGATGTGGGGAGCAAGGACACTATCGGAATCGATGTCCTCAAAACCAAGGTCAACAAGTTGAAGGAGCTCATGGGAAAGCATATATGTTAGAAGGAGGAGAAGCTCGTCTTGGTCTCAACAACGCGAAAGAGGGTAGTATTTCATTCACCATCATCACCATCATTTCCTAAATCACCACTAGGATTTTCATTATTATCATCTAGAGCACCATCCGTGCCATCATATTCCATAGATACTACTTATACATCCGACTTGCAGCTGGAGATGTTGGAAAATTTAGTGCACTTGTGGGATTAGTTCACACCTTGTAATGGGTTAGGAGGTACGGAGTGTACACCCATAAGGTTCATGAACACCCTGACTCTTATAGTGGTTTGTATTGGTAGTACTGGTGAAAGTACTGCTTGGTGAAAGTACTGCTGGTGAAAGTACTGCTTGAGGAAAGTACTGCTTGTGGAAAGTACTGCTTGTGGTTTCCTCTGATAGGCAATGTTTCCACTGATAGGCAGTGTTTCCACTGAAGTGGTGTATCCACTGCTAGTGCTGTGAAAGTACTGATGATATGTAAAGTACTGTTAAATGGCAGTTACAACTTCATTATGACCACGTTTAATTGGTCATGTAACCACTAACGGCTATAATGGGGATAATTATGAGGCTATTAATGGGCCGATTAATACTCATAATTCCATTGGAATAGCTCAAGAGTAACCTCCTATAAATAGGAGATCTGTTTATGCATGAAGAACACACACAAAAACGTAAACACTTACTAGCGAAAGGGTTATAGAATTGTGCCTAATTCTCTAACTGCATTTGGTCTTATCCCAAGTAGATATTTGTGATACCCAGGCATTAGGGTCGAATAGTTTACTTTGGAAAGTGATCACACGATTCCAAGTGATATCCGGTAACCACCTAGTGGTATTGCTACTGTCATTGATTGTCTTAACCTTGTTCTGGGAGCTAACCCCCAACAATTAAAGTAAACTATTTTGTGATAATCAATGGCAACTGCTGCAATGAAACACATGGCTTTAAACTTTGCTAAGCTGGACAAGTTTGAAGGGGTGGACTTTAGGAGGTGGCAGAAGAAGATGCACTTCTTGCTGTCAAGCATGAGTGTGGTTTATGTGCTGACTACTCCAATTCCTGATGATGGGGATGATGCTACTGTGGAGCAAATCAGGAGGAGAAGCAAATGGGAGAATGATGACTACATATGCAGAGGTCTTATTCTCAATGGTATGTCTGATTCTCTGTTTGATATTTATCAGAACTTTGAATCTTCCAAAGAACTATGGGATTCCTTGGATGCCAAATATATGGTTGAGGATGCATCAAGTAAGAAGTTTCTTGTAAGTAATTTCACAAATTACAAAATGACTGATTCAAGACCAGTCATGGAACAATACAATGAACTTCTTGGAATACTTGGAAGGTTTACACAACACCAAATGAACATGGATGAGGCTATCAAAGTCTCGTGTGTCATTGACAAACTCCCTCCTTCATGGAAAGATTTCAAGCATACCTTGAAACATATGAAGGAGGAGTTAACTCTTGTTGAGTTGGGCAGTCATCTGCACATTGAGGAATCTCTCAAGGTGCAGGATAATGACAAGCCAAAAAGTAGCAATGCTGTTGGACCATCTGTTGTCAATATGGTAGAGCATAACAACTCCACCAGGTACAATGAAAACAAAGGCAAACGCAAATATCATGACAACACAAGGTCAGATCCTAACAAGAAGGCAACACCTACTTGTTGGAAATGTGGCAAAACTGGTCACATTAAAATGGACTGCAAAGGTGTTAAAGTTGATGGTAAAGCCAATGGATCAGGCACTAATGGTTCAGGGAGTGGTGGTTCAGCCAACTCACTGAAAGGTCCGAATATGTTTAATAAGTCTTTTCAGATTTATTATGTTACATATGTATCTGAATCTTTTTATGTGCAGGATGATGATGTTGCGTGGTGGGTTGACTCTGGTGCAACAGTTCATGTGTGTAAAGATAGAAGATGGTTCATGACTTATGAGTCACTGAATGATGGTTCTATTCTTCACATGGGAAATGAGTCAACAGCCTTGGTGCATGGTCATGGTTGTGTAGATCTTAGGTTTAGTTCAGGAAAGATTGTAACTTTGTTTAATGTTATTCATGTTCCTGATATAAGGAAAAACTTGGTTTCAAGTAGTGTTTTGAATAATCATGGATATAAACAAGTTATTGAGTCTGATAAATTTGTGCTTTCTAAGCCTGGTGTTTTTATTGGTTTTGGTTATTTATGTAATCAAATGTTTAGGCTTAATGTTACCACTGATAGTGTTATTTCAGCTTTTGTGACCACATATGACCAGACTGACTCTACCCTATGGCATGCAAGACTTGGTCATGTACACTATAAAAGAATGCAAGATATGTCTAGGGATGGTTTAATCCCTGCCTTTGACATGGACACTGAAAAGTGTAAAACTTGCATGTTGACCAAGATAACCAAGAAACCCTTTCAGGGTGTTAGTCGTGAGACTAAGATCTTGGAGCTTATTCACATTGACCTGTGTGATTTGCATGTCACTCCTTCTTTGGGGAATAAGAAGTACTTTGTGACATTTATTGATGATGCTTCTAGATTTTGTTATGTCTATCTGTTACATACCAAGGATGAAGCATCAGATAAATTCAAAGTGTTTAAAACTGAAGTTGAATTACAACTTGGGTCTTTGATCAAAAGATTAAGGACTGATAGGGGAGGTGAGTACATGGATACTCAGTACTTTTAGTCTGTTGGAATAATCCATGAAACGACTGCCCCTTATACTCCTTAGCAAAATGGTATTTCTGAAAGGAAAAACAGGGTGCTGAAGGAGATGGTTAATTCCATGTTGTCCTATTCAGGACTGAGTCAAGGGTTCTGGGGTGAAGCTATGTTAACAGCTTGCTATTTGCTAAATAGGGTTCCCAACAAAAGGAACAAGGTTACCCCTTATGAACTCTGGACTAAAAAGAAACCCAACCTGAACTATCTCAGGGTCTGGGGTTGTAGGGCTGTTGTAAGACTCCCTGATCCAAAGCAAAAGACTTTGGGTGAAAGAGGCATTGACTGCATCTTTGTTGGATATGCTGAGCATTCCAAGGCTTTTAGGTTCTATGTTATTGAACCTAGTGAATATGTTTCAATTAACTCCATTATTGAATCAAGGGATGCAGACTTTGATGAGAATAGATTCTCATCAATCCCTAGACCAAGTCAGAGGAATCCTAATGGAACTCATGACACTGGTGTATCAGAGGTCCCTGATGATGAACCATCAGTGGTCCCTGATGAGGTTGTGGTTCAACAACCTAAACCTGTGCTCAGAAAAAGCAAAAGGGTAAGGACTCCAAAATCATTTGGACCTGAGTTTCAACTGTACTTAGTTGAAGGAACAAGGGATGAGGTTTCAGACCAATACTCATATTGCTTCATTGTTGAGGATGATCCCAAGACATTCGAAGAAGCAATGAAGTCCCAGGATATTGCTTTCTGGAAATAAGCAATCAATGATGAGATGGATTCCATCATGGGCAACAACACTTGAGTGTTGGTTGATCTACCTCCTGGTTGCAAACCTCTGGGTTGCAAATAGATTTTCAAAAGGAAAATGAAGGTAGATGGAACTATTGAAAAGTTCAAGGCTAGACTAGTCATTCAGGGCTTTAAACAAAAGTCAGGAATAGACTATTTTGATACTTATGCCCCTGTGGCTCGTATCAGTACCATAAGACTGCTGATTGCTATGGCACCTATTCACAATCTGGTTATTCATCAGATGGATGTGAAGACAGCTTTCTTGAATGGTAAATTGGAGGAGGAGGTCTATATGAACCAACCTCAGGGCTTCATCTTGCCTGGCAATGAAAACAAGGTGTGTAAACTGATTAAGTCTCTTTATGGACTTAAGCAGGCACCTAAGCAATGGCATCAAAAATTTGATGAAGTGGTTTTGTCTAGTGGTTATGTTCTTAACCAAGCTGACAAATGTGTATATAGCAAATTTGATGAATCTGGTAAAGGAGTCATCATTTGTCTATATGTTGATGACATGTTGATCTTTGGCACTGACCAAAATCAGGTTGATTTGACAAAGGAATTTTTGTCATCAAGGTTCTCCATGAAGGACATGGGGGAGGCTGATGTTATCCTTGGTATAAGGATTAAACATGAAAGTAAAAGAATTTCTATCTCTCAGTCTCATTATATTGAGAAGGTACTGAGGAAATTCAATTACTTTGATTGTACTCCTGTGAGTACACCTATGGATACTTGTGAGAAGCTGATGCCTAATAATGGCAAGGCTGTATCTCAACTTGAGTATTCTAGGGTAATTGGCTGCCTAATGTATGCCATGACTTGTACAAGACCTGATATTGGTTTTGCAGTGGGAAAATTGAGCAGGTATACTAGTAATCCTAGTGCTCATCACTGGCAAGCAGTTCACAGGGTACTGAAGTATTTGAAGAGAACTATGGATTATAGTCTCTCATATACTAGTTACCCATCAGTGTTGGAAGGATACACTGATGCAAGTTGGATCAGTAACACTGAAGACAATTCGTCTACCAGTGGCTGGGTATTCCTACTTGGTGGAGGTGCAATTTCTTGGGCATCCAAGAAGCAAACTTGCATCACCAGTTCAACAATGGAATCTGAATTTGTGGCTCTAGCAGCTGCTGGTAAAGAAGCTGAATGGTTGAAAAACTTGCTTCTTGAGATTCCATTGTGGCCTAAACCTATAGCACCTATTTCTATCCGGTGTGATAGTGCAGCTACATTGGCTAAGGCTTATAGCCAGATGTACAATGGTAAGTCTAGACACTTAGGTGTCAGACATAGCATGATTCGTGAGCTTATCATGAATGGGGTGGTATCTATAGAGTTTGTGAGATCTCAACAGAACTTAGTTGATCACTTGACGAAGGGTCTGGCTAGAGACTTGGTTATAAAGTCTGCTAAAGGGATGGGTTTAAGTCCAACTTAGTCACTGAATGCTAGGACACCCAACTCCCTCCTAAGGAAACTTGGGAGCTGAGTTCAATGTAGAAAGCTGAACATTCAGTGGACTGGAGCACATGTTTTGTTTACATCCCAAGGTTGTGCTCAAAACCTGCTGAAAGGAGGTTGAAGTCTTTACTTCTTAATGGTTATATTTTCTTTGAAAAAGTGCTTGGCAGGAGCATGACTAAAGAGGAACCACCTATGTAAATGTTGAAGTTTTGCCGCTTCAAGAAGCTTTGGACTTTTAGCTTTTACAACATTTATGAATTTGGATATGGACACATGGCTTGTATGGTGTCAGGAGCTGATAAGTGTTTCAAAACTTGTGTGTATTTTATCTTCAGGTATTCAAATGGGTTGAAGGGTTCAATTCTTAGAACACCCTGATTCTCGAATATTTGAACGTGTAATTTACTAAGATGGAAATTCAATCCTCAGGACATTTTCGTTTATGCACATGTTTTGCTTGATGTTTATTTTTCATGCAAAAGAGGTGAACTAAATTTGGGGAGGATTGTTGGAAAATTTAGTGCACTTGTGGGATTAGTTCACACCTTGTAATGGGTTAGGAGGTACGGAGTGTACACCCATAAGGTCCATGAACACCCTGACTCTTATAGTGGTTTGTATTGGTAGTACTGGTGAAAGTACTGCTTGGTGAAAGTACTGCTGGTGAAAGTACTGCTTGAGGAAAGTACTGCTTGTGGAAAGTACTGCTTGTGGTTTCCTCTGATAGGCAGTGTTTCCACTGATAGGCAGTGTTTCCACTGAAGTGGTGTATCCACTGCTAGTGCTGTGAAAGTACTGATGATATGTAAAGTACTGCTAAATGGCAGTTACAACTTCATTATGACCACGTTTAATTGGTCATGTAACAACTAACGGCTATAATGGGGATAATTATGAGGCTATTAATGGGCCGATTAATACTCATAATTCCATTGGAATAACTCAAGAGTAACCTCCTATAAATAGGAGATCTGTTTATGCATGAAGAACACACAAAAAACGTAAACACTTACTAGCGAAAGGGTTATAGAATTGTGCCTAATTCTCTAACTGCATTTGGTCTTATCCCAAGTAGATATTCGTGATACCCAGGCATTAGGGTCGAATAGTTTACATTGGAAAGTGATCACACGATTCCAAGTGATATCCGGTAACCACCTAGTGGTATTGCTACTGTCATTGATTGTCTTAACCCTGTTCTGGGAGCTAACCCCCAACAGGGGAAACGTGCATGATTTGACACACCCTATTACCATCTATCACTAAGGTTATAGACACTGCACCATCTCATTGGTTTGAGGACTGTGAGAGTTCTAGGGCTATTGCTGCTAGACCGCCTACTACTTCTACACTTGAAACAAGATTATGTCATCAACAGGAACAAATAATAGGTACCTTTCAATCGAATGTAATCATTATTCCTTATTATCTCCACGATAATCACAACCATCCAACAAATCTTATTTCATGTTATTTCACTACTACTTTACGAAATTATTTCACTTAATTTTATTTCAAGCTATTTTTACACCATCTTAGAAACATTGTTTCATAAAGTTTTAAAGCAAGTTGTTTCGTTACCACCCTATCAATTGGCTTTCAGTCATTTTATCAACTATTTAATACCATCATGCGAAACGATTTTTATGTTACTCTGAAAAATTGTTTGAGCCATTACTTTACAAAACAAAACGTTGAACACCATCTAAAACTTCAGAGAAACATAATACCATTTCAACAAAACCAGGCATCACATCATTTGTCCTTGATTATACATAGCCTGATCACCTATGTATAATTCAGGAAGAATTATGTCATGAAAGTAACAAGCATCATTTCAAATCTCTTAAAACAATCTTCACTCAAAAGCAAAGCTTCGTAATCAGATAAATTGTTCATAAACATTTCTTTTTGTTAACACTCTACAGAAACCTATGCCATTCATCACCCACTCAACCGATAAGTTGAAACTTTACCAGTGACCTATTTTAGGAAAGACTTTCTATACTATCTACGAGGAGGATTCCTCGATACGAGAAAACAATATAAGGATTTCAGAAATACTAACAAGGACTGGAAGTATGTAGTAAGATGTTTCAAAACTCAACATAAAGCTTAAGACATCACGAGACAATCCGAACCACTATCTTTAGATTAGAAGCCAGATTCTATCATTTCAAAAGCATCAGCTGGACCGAGTTACAACATTTAGTACGAAGCGAATACACACTAAGCAACACTATAGGGATAAACCAAGTCTTCTAACTGAGACTGCAGAACATTCCAATAAACATGGCTTCAACAATAGGTGAACTTCCCTACAATGAGTTTCCCTTAAAGGAAAATTTGGTTAAGTTAAGGTTATCGATATAAACTTCCCCTAAGGCATTGTGTTCTCTAGAAATTACGGATAACCTACTTCTATATCAAGAGATGCAACAGGTTTGAACATATCGGACAATCAATGACTCTCCACCTACAAGTGAAATTAGAACAAACATTCTTCGACATAGTACGAGCTGATATCTATTTTCTTGCTAGCATGATAACAATCTAGGTGATGAACTATTTTAGAAGAACTCAATATCGGAACAAATCTTGAAAATCAACCACTACACCACAACATTTAAATATTTAAGGTTGTGTGACTTGACAACATATAGCATGGAAACACTTTGATAATCAAACAATAAACATTTTAGTCTTGGAGACTAAGCACCTTAGGCAAGGAAGACTCAAGTCATGACATTCGCTAGAACTAGAAGCGCGAGGAATCACAACTGTTACCCATAAACTATTCTTTTCAATAATGCCCTTTTCGACAGACTTGACATTTTGAAATTTGGCATGAGACACATGGTATCAATTCCAGTTGTACCTATTATAAGCTATTCGATTCACCTTAAAACTGCTGAAAGTTATTTCAAGATTTCCATGGAATCTATTAGGACATGAGTACCACCTATTATCCTCAGCTCAATGGTCAGAGCGAGAGAACAATTCCAACATTTCAAGATATACTCAAGACATGTGTGATTTCTAGAAATAATTAGGCAAATCATTCTTCATCGACAAGTTCCCTTACAACAATAGTCAACACATGAACATATTGACTACACCAATTGAGACACACTATGGTTGAAATTATCAATCACTTATTCACGGAACAAAATCAGGAAAGTCCAACTCACTAGCCCATAAATCATTCATGAAACAACAAAGAAATGGTACAAGTCAAGAATCAGTTACAAGCAACAACATATAGCTTGATAAGCTACGTCGTTATACGATGCAAAATATTGGAAGTATGTTCCATAAGTCGCAAACCATTAGAATTTCAAGTTGGCAACAAATTTATGTTCAAAGTCCCGTCTTTGAAAGGCGTGGTATGATTCAGAAAAACATTAGACGACCCAATGCGACTCAAATACCCTCATCTTTTCACAAGTAACAATGTAGAACCTAACATGGACTGAATTCAGGGACTGAATTCCTTTTTGGATGGGCGAATGTGACAACTCGTAATTTCAGGTCATTTTACAAACATTGAAAATTTCACTATTCATCTCGGGAATTTACTATTCACCGGTTACTATTCAAAATTTTACTATTCATCATTTTCGGAGTCAAAGTAATATTCTGAGAACGTATTTCAAAATTTACTATTCACAAAACACTATTCATTCCCCGGACAAAATCACTATTCAAGTTTCACTATTTCATCGTTTATCGTAAACTAGGTTTACGAGTATCAAATTCGCGTAACCTTAATGGTTTAGCTGCGAATTCATGAACAATCATCAAGGACATTTCATATAGACTAGGTTTAGTCTACATATCATTAGCATCATTACCATCATATTAATTCATACATTATTTTTCATTTTACATAAATCGTATGATTTCCTATTAAATAAACGCTATCGCGTAATTAATTATTTTGAACATTTGATCCGATACTTCCAAAATTATCCCGGTATATTTTTATACTCATATTAAGATTATAAAAATAATAATATGAGTTTACCCGATGTTTTCAATTTATTTTGTATATAAATGGTTATATTTATATAATTACGCTGGTTTTTGTTAAAAAAAAAACTATACGATAATTATTATTTCACTCAATTTTTGTAAGAAATGTATTTTTATAATCTTTATGATTTCAATATGTTTTATTTTGACCCGTTAAAATTTATTTTTAGTTAACGCTACCCTACAAGCTCAAATATTTATACAAGTTACTAACTATCCCTAAGTTATTACACATTTACACTACTTAAATATATTTAACAAATGAAAAATGATCACTAGCTATTAATAAGCACCCTTGTCGACAACAAGGGTGACTCACCAATGGTTTTATAAAATATCTAGTAACTTATATGTATTATACTTTAATATCATCACACATACTCATCCATATACACAAGGTGTAAAATTTCAAAACACTCTCTTCTTCTCTCTTGCACCATAGCCGGCCACCATTGAAGCTCCAAGAGGAAACCATAAAAATTTTGCTAGTCAAGTTTATTACACTCTAGTTACACTCTTGATTAAGGTTGTGAAATAAAAACCTTGGGTGTTTAGGATTAATCATTTGTTCATAAACCTCATCAAGTTAACTAGTAAGCATCTCATATTCATTTTCATATTTCATATTTATTTTATATTCATTTCATCATATTTGAGTAAAACACGCAAGTCATATGTATGTTTATACCACTTTTTCATTGTTTTTAAGAGTTATATATATATGTCATCCTATAATTACTCCTTGAAATATATCACTTTTGGTGATGTCTAGGAATCCGTGACACCCTAAGAAGGTGTATGGTAGGATTAGAATAGCTTCGGAGTTGTTTTGAATTGGTTAGAATAGGTTTGGCGCGAGAAAAACTCATTTCGACAAGTTTTCTAAAGGGTCTGTCCATATTTTTTAAATCTGGAAAATTCGACAGTAGGTAAAAATTTTTGGCCTAGATATTTAGAAAATACACTTTAAAACGAAAACGTGGCCGCTTGAACGGATTAAAACGGAGTTATAACGAAGAAGTTATGAATTTTTCAAGTTAGGCGACGAAAAGTGTAAAAACCAGAAAATTCAGCATGTTACGTCTATTTTGTACGAGTCAAAAATGAGACTTAGGCATTATAAATTATGTCGATTTATCAAAAATATATTAGTATACTTTGATACGAAGCTAAGGACATATAAAATGCAGAAAACGGACTTGTAACGATTAAATTATACACGTTTACACAAAGTTGCCGTAACTTTATTATATAAGAAAAACTATTATATTTCTATTAGACAAGTATTACGACAACAAGTGACCATGTTGAAGGTCGTTTTTAACATTGACGTAGTACTTTTTATAACATAATGTCTTCTAGTAAAAGTAAGTTCGCCAAACATATTTTCCAAAATGTCCGACCATTTGTCAAGCGGAGTTGTAATGAATAAAATACGGTTACTCAAACTTTGCCGAAAACCACCCTTAAACAATATTTTGGACACAAGTACCATACTTTACCTATATTTTTCTCCATGATCGAGACCTCTAGGATGAAAACTTAAATGCTAAAACTTTGAGATAATGATACAAGCTTCCCAAAACCGTTGATTTCGTTTCCTAACACTCGATGTGCACCATTTTACGACTAGCTTTTCAAGGCCGTTTAGTCACTTTCATGAAATTGTCAAATGACATTATTTTACGACGAAAAGATATAATTTCATAATAAGTCATTAAATGACTATCGTAGGATATCATTTCAACGTAAATACTTGTAAAGTATTTTAAAATATAACGAGATGTCATAAACATATATTTCGACGATAAATTCTATTTTCAAAAACGTACAAGTGGTATAGATTACATGTGGATTTGCATACACGACATTGTTTCATGATTTACATTAGAACATATCATTCATAATAGGTCACGGTCAGAGGTTGTGCCTCATTTCAGTATTGCCATTATATCATCATTATCATTGCAACAGGTGAGTTTTCATAGCCCCGATTTATTCAAGTTTTTTGATCGGTGCAAAACCGTCAAGTTATCTCACGCAAGCTAGTCACTTGTGAATGACCAACTGTAAGAAACTCAAAACAGATTACACACCAATGCAATTTAAGATCAGGAGAATACAGTGGATTCCCGGGTCGTTATGTCCCACGGAGGATGACTGGTGTTTAACACAATCAGATGTCGAATAACCACTAAGGATAGTGATCAGTAGGTATTTTGAGTTTTTTTATAAACTACAGGAGATTAAAGGAAATTAAAAAGTTAAAATCTATTAAATAAATGCTATCACTATTTTTAAACTAATGTTTTTGTTTTTTATGTTTTTATAAAATCTAATTTTAAAAACTACGCGACGTACAAATAAAAACGTGAAACTTACACAATATTAATCCTAAAAATATGAAAATGATATTTTTACAAACCTAATGATATAATAAACTTTTTAGAAAAAGAAAATTATTTTTATAACTATTTATCTAATTATTATTAATTAAAAACTATTTTTAACTAATTAATAATAACCTAAATTACAAGAAATTAGGAAATAAAGCTAGAAAATTAAAATTAAGACTTGGAAAAATCTAAAATAACAAAAAAGAATTTTCAAAACTATTTTTATATTTTTCTGATTATTTTTCTATTTTTTTATGAATTTTAAACTATTAAAAACTAATTAAATTACTAAAAATTACAAAATAAACTATGAAAAATCTGGAAAATTAATTTTTTTACTTTTTATATTTATCTAAACTTAATAAAAATGAAAAATTATTTTTTTGGACTTTTTCTGAATTTTTTGTATTAAAAGCTATTTAAATAATCCTAAAAACTGTTTTTAATTAAGAAAAATAGCAAACTGTTATGGAAAAATGTGAAAATTTCAGGAAAACTCTAAAATTATACTAGGAATCTAGGAAAAATAGAAAAACATGGTGTTGTGTGGGAGATTATGGAACTGCTGAATCAAGTGCTTATTAATAAGCACTAAAATAAGCCAAATGAACCAAATAAGCTACCAACTGTTTACCAAAGTTCTAAACTGTTAAAATGACTAAAATGCAACAGATCCTAACTATTTTTAACCACTGGATTACAAATTACAAAGAATTTATGATTATGAGTTTTAAGACTAAAACAGATTCTGAGTGCTTACTTTGGACCAAAGCACAGGCTTATAAATAAGCTCAAACTGAAAACTATGAATTAGGACTTGGAAAAGACCTGGGTGAGACCAAGTGTACCAAAAATCAGACCTGGGTGAGCTCAAATGAGCCCTGTGCAACTCTAGACAAAACTGAGAAAACTCAGCTCACCAACAGATCAGTGGAGCAGGGCATATTGGCCATTTTGAACAGTGATTATAAGGCTCATAAAAAATTAGCAAAATTCCACAAAAATCACTATAAGCAATTAAACCAGTAGAAGATTTTAAAGCAACAAATTTCACTAAAGATGACCTAATAATGAGTCCATGAAAATTCTGTCTAGTTGAGCCTAAAACAGGTTTACACAATTTGACTTTTGACAAAAGTGATGAAGTTTGACCAATTTGAACTTTGAATCCAATTTTTGTGACTGAGATTAATGTTATATGATAAACTAAAGACACTGCAAGCAATGTTATTGATTTCTAAACACAAAATGATGATTTGCAATCCCAAATCCACAACAGTAAGACAGATAGACAGATTAAGGTGCAAGTTTGACTTCTAGAGCTAGCATACCCAATTTATTGACTAAAATGAGTTCAAATGAACTTAAGAAACATGAACTAATAAACATAAGCCACTGCACAAGCCTGAAGAGCAGTTTAAACCATAAACCAAACACCCCTTTTATATAACTGTTTAGACTATTAACTAAGCTAAATACTAGTTAAACTAATTTAACTGATTAAACTAAATCTAACATTCTCATTATCATTAATTAGGCAAGTTTAAACTGTTTGGTGACCACAATTTCAAACACAAATACAAACTGCAATTTTGACTAAGAAATGAACATGAGGAATGAACTTACAAATACCCAAGCTCATTTGTGCAGCTTATACCAAGACCATTACTACACTTATATTAATCCAAAACCAACCCATTTCCTCTCTGCAACACCCTGCATCCATTTCATACCCATTTTGCTCCAAATTGACTTTCGTTGACCAATGTTCAAGATTGCATGAAATGTAACTTTGAGCTTATAAGGAGCTATAGTAAGCTAGTTTAAGCTTGTTTGAGCTAACAAATAAGCTAATTGAAGCTTATACATGAGATTTAAATTTGGAAAATTTCAACAGTTGAGACAAAGTATTAAATGTAAACAAAAGCTTAAATTGACACTTGATATGAGTTGCAATACATTAAAACACCTTCCTTTAATACAATGGAGCTTGAAAATACAAGTACAAAGCTATTTAAGACTTTTTAGAGAAAATACGACATACAAGAAATTAAAAAACTAAGTTACTGCTTTGTCTCTGTGTCTTCTTCCTCTTTTATGCTTCCAATGAGTTTACACGTGTCCTCTGAACAGAACCCACCTCTTATCATGACCAATGGTTGAGCTTTGAGCATTTTAGCCAATTTTATATTTTTGGCGGGAAATGCAAATTGACTTGTAGGCCTGTGAATTTGTAGGTAGGGGGTGGCATTTATTGTGGAGTGCTAGTGATGATGAGGGGGTGGTGGGAAGGAGATAAGGGAGGCTGAGGTGATGGGTTGCAGGCAAAGGTGGAGAAGAGAAGTGAGGTGGAAGATGCACAGTGGTTGGCGGGTTATCTGCTTTTGACTTTGGGTTGACCAGGGGTCCAAAATAGGATTGTGACAGGGGCTAAGGCAAGGGGTCCAAAATGGTGTAAAATGGCAGGGTCAAATGCAGTTTTGACAAGGCTTAATATTAGTTTACATGACAAGGACCAAAACTGTAAATACTCCAATCTTGAGGGACCAATCCTGCCATTTCTCCAAAGTTCTCATAAGGACTGAAATTGACAAACTTGAATAGTACAAGGACTAGACTTGCCATTTTCCCATTTTCAAAGAACTATTTTTGCCAAATTCCAAAGTTCAGGGACCTAAGTTGTAAATTTGTAATTTTAAGTTTCAAGGACTAATTTTGACAACTTAGGAATCCCTAGGGACTCAAAATGATATTTTTCTTTATTTGGATTTACCAGGGACTATTTTTGACAACTTTTGAAACTTGGGGGACTAAAACTGCCAATTATGCAAACTTTATACGTTTTTCACCAGATTTTGATATTTTTGCATTTAAAACACATAAAACACTTGTTTGTGATATTTTTATCATTTTGATGCATTTCTGAGTGTTTTCAGATGTTTTTGCAGTTTAAACAGTACAAAAATGATGAGTATTTAGACACTCATCAATCCCCCACACTAAGATATTGCTAGTCCCTAGCAATGTTTTGAGAAAAATTAATGGATTTTATCTCTTTACCAAAAGCCATTACTTCTGGAGTAGCCAAATGTTTCAGTTCAAGTAAGAACCATGGTACACTGATAACCATGTGATTTTGAGCAAATCACCAGCTTTCAACGGTTTTGATTTGTCTTTACCAGAAGCCGTTTGCTTCTGGACTAGCCAACTCTTAGATAAATTATCAATATTATCTTTGGTGAGTCGATTACCAATTATGGTTTTTCCACTGCCTTTACCACAAGCCATAACCTTGCGGGCTAGCCAACTCTTCACTTTTTAGGATATGGTGAGCTGAATACCATACAATTTTGGGCAAATTGTAAGCCGTCAACGGATTTGAGATATCTTTACCAAGAGCCGTTTGCTCCTGGATTAGCCAATCCTTTTGTTTATTAGACAAGGCGGACTGATAACCAAATGAGTAAGTGTAAAACACTTACTCCAAAAAAAATTTTGGCCAAAAATGGGGGAATTAGGCGGTATAATTACATGATAAAATTCGTGAGAATTCCCCCCCACACTTAGAAATGAATATTGCCCTCAATATTCAAAGTACCGGCGGTTATGCCGAAACATAGAACGTAAAAGGGAAATACTAAGGCCATTATTTAGCAAGGATTTTTTTTTTTTTTTTTTTTTTTTTTTTTTGGAACATTCTTATATACACAACATGTGGGGCAACCCCCCCACACTAGGGTGGTACACACGGGTGAAAACCCATGTAACATGCTACTGTTTTTGATACCCGAGTCGCTAGCTTGACTCGATCCCCGCATTCATTGGTTCATGGGGAAAGTTTGAAGATCCGGGACAATCACAGGAGGAATGTCCTCTCCAAAGTAATGCTTCAACCGATGACCATTCACTTTAAAGTCAGGACCATCGGGTTGAGATAACTCAATGGTACCATAAGGATAAACCTTAGTGATAGTAAATGGTCCAGACCAGCGGGATTTAAGCTTTCCCGAGAAAATCTTCAATCTTGAATTAAAAAGAAGGACTCGATCACCAACGTTGAAAACGCGGTTTTTGATCTTTGAGTCATGGATCTTCTTTGTCTTTTCTTTATAGATCAAAGAGTTCTCGTATGCTTGATCACGGAGTTCATTTAATTCATTCATTTGAACTTTCCGGTGATCACCAGCTGTCTGAATATCAAAGTTGGCATGTTTCAAGGCCCAGTATGCCTTGTGCTCTAACTCAACAGGTAGATGACACGCCTTCCCGTATACAAGCTTGTATGGAGTGCACCCGATGGGTGTTTTGTAAGCTGTACGGAAGGCCCAGAGTGCGTCATCTAGCTTATCCGACCAAGAGGCACGGTTTTCGCCAACCGTCCTCTCCAGAATTCTTTTTATCCCTCGGTTTGAAACTTCTACTTGCCCACTAGTTTGGGGGTGGTACGCAGTAGAGAGACGGTGAGTTACACCATACTTCTGCATGACTCTTTCAAACTGGTCATTGCAGAAATGCGTACCACGATCACTGATTATGGCTCGTGGAGTTCCAAACCTAGCAAAGAGAGATTTCAAGAATTTCACAACAACTCGGGCATCATTGGTATGCAAAGCCTTAGCTTCAACCCATCTTGACAGATAGTCAACAGCCACGAGTATGTACTTATTACCGCGAGAAGAAGGGAATGGCCCCATAAAGTCAATGCCCCAGATGTCAAAGATCTCACACACTTGAATGGCGTTTTGTGGCATTTCATTCCTTTGTGAGATATTCCCGTGACGTTGACAAGCGTCACAGGCTTTGACGAATTCATGGGCATCCTTATAGATCGTGGGCCAATAGAATCCGGAATCAAACACCTTCTTGGCGGTGTAGTTGGGGCTATGATGTCCCCCAGTAGGTCCAGCATGGCAAGCCTTGAGAATGTCAATAGCTTCCTGACCATATACACATCGCCTGATGACTTGATCCGCGCAAATTTTAAACAAGTAGGGGTCGTCCCAGAAGTAATGTTTTACATCCTTGAAGAATTTGTTCTTCTGTTGGGACGACATCCCTTTCACTATGAAGTTACCCGCATGGTAATTTGCGAAGTCAGCAAACCATGGGGTAGAAGAGTCTCCACGAAAAGAAACCGCATTGAGTGTCTCGAGAGGAAATGTTTCATTTATTTCCTTTTTCTCGGACACATCCTGGTGAGGGTTCTCTAATCGGGATAGATGATCAGCAGCTAGGTTCTCAGCTCCTTTTTTATCACGTATAATGATATCAAATTCCTGGAGGAGGAGAACCCAACGGAGCAATCTCGGCTTTGCATCTTGTTTTGCAAAGAGATATTTAAGAGCCGAGTGGTCCGTATACACTACGCATTTGGTCAAGATGAGGTATGGCCGAAATTTCTCAAACGCATACACCACAGCTAATAGTTCTTTTTCTGTAGTGGTTTAATGGGTTTGAGCTTCAGTCATAGTCCTACTTGCGTAGTGTATAGGCTGAAAATGCTTTGTTTTGCGTTGCCCCAAGACTGCACCGATAGCAAAATCACTTGCATCGCACATGAGCTCGAAGGGTAGATCCCAGTCGGGGGCAACTAGAATGGGTGCTTCCGTAAGCTTTTTCTTTAGTGTTTCAAAAGCTTCGACGCACTCAGGAGAGAAGATAAAAGGAGCTTCTTTTTCAAGAAGATGGGTCATAGGCCGAGCGATTTTAGAAAAATCCTGTATGAATCTACGATAAAACCCGGCATGACCAAGGAAACTCCTAATACCTTTGACGGTAGTAGGATGAGGCAGTTTAGCAATAACATCAACTTTTTCTCTATCGACCTCAATCCCGTTTTTTGAAATCTTATGGCCAAGGACTATGCCTTCTTTGACCATAAAGTGACTCTTCTCCCAGTTTAGACATAGATTGGTGTCTTCACACCTTTTAAGCATTTTGTCTAAATGGGAGAGACATGTCTGAAATGAATCCCCGATGACTGAGAAGTCATCCATAAACACCTCCATTGTTTCCCCGATCATGTCGTGGAATATGGCCATCATACATCGTTGGAACGTGCCAGGAGCGTTACATAAGCCAAAAGGCATACGTTTGTAGGCAAAAGTTCCGTATGGGCAGGTGAATGTGGTCTTCTCTTGATCCTGTGGATCAATGGGGATCTGAAAGTAACCCGAGAAACCATCAAGGAAACAATAGTATTCGTTCCCTGCTAATCTCTCAAGCATCTGATCCATGAAGGGTAGAGGAAAATGGTCTTTACGGGTGGCGTCATTCAACTTACGATAGTCAATACCGACACGCCATCCCGTAACCAATCGAGTTGGAATTAACTCGTTTTCTTCATTCGTGACAACAGTTATGCCACCCTTTTTAGGAACACAGTGAATCGGGCTAACCCAAGGACTATCTGAGATAGGGTAAATCAATCCTGCATCAAGAAGTTTGATAACCTCCTGTTTGATAACATCATGGATTTTTGGATTCACCCTTCTCTGATGTTGAACTGCTGGTTTGAAGTCATCCTCCATCAAGATTTTGTGAGTACAAAATTCAGGGTTGATACCCTTAATGTCGGAGAGTTTCCAAGCAATTGCTTGCTTGTGTGACTTCAAGACCTTTATGAGAGCAGTCTTTTCATCTTTACTCAAATCTCGAGCAATAATGACAGGCAATTTATCATCGCCTTCAAGAAATGCATACTCAAGATGAGGTGGTAAGTCCTTAAGTTCGACTTCAGGGAATTCTTCAGTTTTCTCAACTGACTTGACTTCCTTGTTATGAAGTGTGACGGGAGGGAGAGGAGGAGAAGTGTCCTGATTTAACAACTTCTCGAGAGTAAGAATATCTCCCTCCGGATTAATCTCATGGTGATTAATCTCTTCTGGAATTGCATCACTGATGTGAGGGGTTGATGAATGATCATCTTTAAGCATTTTCTCAATGAGAAGTATGTCCCCCTCGATGTCAATTGGAGCGTGATCAATTTCCCATGGAACAGAATCACTAGCCAAGTATGCTTCAATCTCTTCCAAGATGAAGTCGCTTCCCTCAAACGGAGTGAGAGAAGGAGTAGAATTGGCTATGATAGGTTGAGAAGATGTGGTGGGATTCCCACTCACAGAATTATGAGAATAACCCAGAACTTCTTGAGAGTACTCTTCAGAAGCAACATCAATGATATCGATTCGGTTAACCGACTCAGAATCATAGTTTGCGGAGTACCTCGAAGTTTGATCAAGGTTAAAGGTGACAGCTTCATTCCCAACACGTAATGTGATTTCTTGCTCAAATACATCAATGAGAGCACGGCCCGTTCTCAGGAATCCTCTTCCAACAATGAGAGGAACCCGTGGATCAGCATCGAAATCAACAACTACAAAGTCAGCTGGAAAATGGAACTTCCCTACTTTCACAAATACGTCCTCGGCAATTCCAAGAGGACGGGATATTGTACGATCTGCAAGCTCGAGAGTCATGCATGTAGGAGTAAGATCCGGAAGAGAAAGTTTCTTCCATACTGAGTGAGGCATCAGGTTTATGCTTGCACCAAGATCGGCTAAGGCAAAGCATTCAACCATTCCTGGAAATACACAAGGTAAGAGGAACTTTCCAGGATCTCCAAGCTTCTCGGGAAGCTTCTTCAAGATAACTGCAGAGCAGTTCTCGTTCAGAGGAGTTTTAGCCATTTCAAACAGCTTTTCCTTGTTGCTTAACATGTGTTTGAGAGTTGATGCAAACTTGGGCATCAACATGATAGCATCCGCGAAGCTTATGTCAAAATGAAGTTCTTGGAAAATTTGAAAGAATTTTTCCATTTGTTGACTGGCTTTCTCGCGGAGCTTTTGCTCATGTAAACGTGATGGGTAAGGAATAGAAGATTTGGATTTTTCAATGAGAGCTACAGGAGGTTCAAAAACAACTCCTGGATTGGATTTTGGTTTCTGGACAACCTGAGGATGGACATTGTTGGTACTTCCGTTATTAGTAGGAAGTTCCTTGTCCGTTGTCGCCTCAGGTTCACTTTCCACTACCTTCGGGAGAGAAGAAGAAGAGGTAGTAGGAATAGCAGGTCCATCATACGAAACACCACTTCTGGTTGTGATCGCCTTTGCATCGCCCCTCGGATTAGCGATCGTGTTGCTAGGTAGAGTACCTGAGCCCGAGGGTCGATCATTTAAAGACTTCTTTAATTCAGCGATCTGACTGACCAACACCCTGTTTGTCTCTTCTTGAGTCTTTATGAATTGCTTTAAAAACTCATCAGATGTTGACACAGGAGGTGGTGGAGGGACAATTTGAGGTCGTATGTTCTGGTTATAGCCAGAATTCCCTTGATTAGGGTTCATATTCCCCTGAAATTGATTCCCTCGATTGTAAGTGTTTTGATTAAGGTTTCCTTGATGTTGGAAACCTTGGTTGGGTCCGGAATAGAAATTACCTTGGTTTTGATAACCTTGGTTCATTCTTGGTTGGTTCTGATTCCGGTTAGGATTCTGGTTAAAACCGGGTGGTGCCTGATAAGTGTTAGCACGGTAGTTTGGTTCATTCTGAGGACGGTATTGATTACCTCCTTGATTTGAAGTACCGGCTATAGCATTAGCTTCAAACGGACTACCATCGGTGGCAGTACAGTTGTAGTATGCATGAGGACCACCACAAGTAACACAAACTTCTACTTTCTTCACTTCACCATATGATGGTGCTTGTGTGAAAGTGACTTTCTTTTGGTTAGCAAGAACCAAAGCCTGAACAATATCCGTGAGTTTGTCAATCTTAGCATCGGTGCTAGATGTACTCACGGGAGATGAAGTAGAACGTCCAGCATTAGACTCAGTATGATATGTCTTTGTGCGGAAAGGACGGACCTGGGACTTGTTTTCAATGATTTGCAAGGCTTCTTTTGTGGTCTTGCTCAAGAAATTACCTCCCGCGGAGGCATTTAGAGAGTCTTGATTGGTCTGGTTCAGACCATTGTAGAAAGTATCCATTTGCATTAACTCGGAGAAACCATGATGCGGACACTTACGGAGCAATTCTTTGTAACGATCCCATGCCTCCCCGAATGATTCATCAAATCTCTGAGAGAATTTCATTATCTCATTCTTAAGACTCGTAGTTCGGGATGGAGGATAGAATTCGTTCACAAACTTTGTGACAAGATCTTCCCATGTCTCAATGGAACGAGGGGGTTGTTTCTCAAGCCAATTCCGGGCTTGTCCCTCTATAGAAAATGGGAACAGAAGAAGCTTGATAGCTTCATGTGGGACATTCTTGTATTTGATGGTAGATGCAATCTTGTTAAACCATCGAATGTGTGCATGAGGATCATCCCGCTCAAAACCATAGAATTGGCTTTGGGTTTCCAGATTAAGTAACCCGGTTTTGAGCTCAAAAGTGTCAGCCACGATGGCTGGGACAACAATAGCATCTCCGTAACCCTCGATGGGTGCTTGGAGAAGCTCATTCATCGGCTTGTCTTCTGCCATTATGGCAGGTGGTGGTGGTGGTAGACGTTCCTCAGTCACAGCTGAAGGAGCAGAACGTCCTCTACGTCTACGAGGAATCTTTCCAAGTTCTGACAATGGACTTGTAGAACTGGAAGAACGAGTGCGCATGCACTAAGTATAAAAATCAGTTTTCAAAACAAATGCGAGGCAAAACGACAAGTGAACTTAACCAATAATCACAAGTGAAAGGGCTTCTTTGAAAAAGGTACACCAAATCACAGGGACACAAAGGCAAGTTTTAAATCTGATGTTCGGGAACTTATTATGGTCGCACCCCCAGTTAGGTAGTGCACTGCCTTGATTTGCGGTGGTTGATTTTTATGTATATTAAGTATCACTGAAAAGACGTAGGTATAGATCTGTGCTGATGGGTTTAAAAACTTTTTGGACAATATTTTTGGTATCGTCTCGTTTAACCAAATCGTATCTCTTTAAGAATCACCTTAAAAGAAACACAAGCTAGAAAACGTTACGATTGTTTTGTTGTTTTATATTTTGTTTGGTGTTTTTAACACTTTAGGAAAAGTGTTAATGAATTTTTTTGATTTTGTTATAACTTTACAAAAAACTGACTTTTTACAAACTGTGGTATATGTGCAAGTACGGGTCTGAAAAATGTTTAGAACACGCTTACAGCCTCCCCGGCAGCGGCGCCAAAATTTGATCGGTGCAAAACCGTCAAGTTATCTCACGCAAGCTAGTCACTTGTGAATGACCAACTGTAAGAAACTCAAAACAGATTACACACCAATGCAATTTAAGATCAGGAGAATACAGTGGATTCCCGGGTCGTTATGTCCCACGGAGGATGACTGGTGTTTAACACAATCAGATGTCGAATAACCACTAAGGATAGTGATCAGTAGGTATTTTGAGTTTTTTTATAAACTACAGGAGATTAAAGGAAATTAAAAAGTTAAAATCTATTAAATAAATGCTATCACTATTTTTAAACTAATGTTTTTGTTTTTTATGTTTTTATAAAATCTAATTTTAAAAACTACGCGACGTACAAATAAAAACGTGAAACTTACACAATATTAATCCTAAAAATATGAAAATGATATTTTTACAAACCTAATGATATAATAAACTTTTTAGAAAAAGAAAATTATTTTTATAACTATTTATCTAATTATTATTAATTAAAAACTATTTTTAACTAATTAATAATAACCTAAATTACAAGAAATTAGGAAATAAAGCTAGAAAATTAAAATTAAGACTTGGAAAAATCTAAAATAACAAAAAAGAATTTTCAAAACTATTTTTATATTTTTCTGATTATTTTTCTATTTTTTTATGAATTTTAAACTATTAAAAACTAATTAAATTACTAAAAATTACAAACTAAACTATGAAAAATCTGGAAAATTACTTTTTTTACTTTTTATATTTATCTAAACTTAATAAAAATGAAAAATTATTTTTTTGGACTTTATCTGAATTTTTTGTATTAAAAGCTATTTAAATAATCCTAAAAACTGTTTTTAATTAAGAAAAATAGCAAACTGTTATGGAAAAATGTGAAAATTTCAGGAAAACTCTAAAATTATACTAGGAATCTAGGAAAAATAGAAAAACATGGTGTTGTGTGGGAGATTATGGAACTGCTGAATCAAGTGCTTATTAATAAGCACTAAAATAAGCCAAATGAACCAAATAAGCTACCAACTGTTTACCAAAGTTCTAAACTGTTAAAATGACTAAAATGCAACAGATCCTAACTATTTTTAACCACTGGATTACAAATTACAAAGAATTTATGATTATGAGTTTTAAGACTAAAACAGATTCTGAGTGCTTACTTTGGACCAAAGCACAGGCTTATAAATAAGCTCAAACTGAAAACTATGAATTAGGACTTGGAAAAGACCTGGGTGAGACCAAGTGTACCAAAAAGCAGACCTGGGTGAGCTCAAATGAGCCCTGTGCAACTCTAGACAAAACTGAGAAAACTCAGCTCACCAACAGATCAGTGAAGCAGGGCATATTGGCCATTTTGAACAGTGATTATAAGGCTCATAAAAAATTAGCAAAATTCCACAAAAATCACTATAAGCAATTAAACCAGTAGAAGATTTTAAAGCAACAAATTTCACTAAAGATGACCTAATAATGAGTCCATGAAAATTCTGTCTAGTTGAGCCTAAAACAGGTTTACACAATTTGACTTTTGACAAAAGTGATGAAGTTTGACCAATTTGAACTTTGAATCCAATTTTTGTGACTGAGATTAATGTTATATGATAAACTAAAGACACTGCAAGCAATGTTATTGATTTCTAAACACAAAATGATGATTTGCAATCCCAAATCCACAACAGTAAGACAGATAGACAGATTAAGGTGCAAGTTTGACTTCTAGAGCTAGCATACCCAATTTATTGACTAAAATGAGTTCAAATGAACTTAAGAAACATGAACTAATAAACATAAGCCACTGCACAAGCCTGAAGAGCAGTTTAAACCATAAACCAAACACCCCTTTTATATAACTGTTTAAACTATTAACTAAGCTAAATACTGGTTAAACTAATTTAACTGATTAAACTAAATCTAACATTCTCATTATCATTAATTAGGCAAGTTTAAACTGTTTGGTGACCACAATTTCAAACACAAATACAAACTGCAATTTTGACTAAGAAATGAACATGAGGAATGAACTTACAAATACCCAAGCTCATTTGTGCAGCTTATACCAAGACCATTACTACACTTATATTAATCCAAAACCAACCCATTTCCTCTCTGCAACACCCTGCATCCATTTCATACCCATTTTGCTCCAAATTGACTTTCGTTGACCAATGTTCAAGATTGCATGAAATTTAACTTTGAGCTTATAAGGAGCTATAGTAAGCTAGTTTAAGCTTGTTTGAGCTAACAAATAAGCTAATTGAAGCTTATACATGAGATTTAAATTTGGAAAATTTCAACAGTTGAGACAAAGTATTAAATGTAAACAAAAGCTTAAATTGACACTTGATATGAGTTGCAATACATTAAAACACCTTCCTTTAATACAATGGAGCTTGAAAATACAAGTACAAAGCTATTTAAGACTTTTTAGAGAAAATACGACATACAAGAAATTAAAAAACTAAGTTACTGCTTTGTCTCTGTGTCTTCTTCCTCTTTTATGCTTCCAATGAGTTTACACGTGTCCTCTGAACAGAACCCACCTCTTATCATGACCAATGGTTGAGCTTTGAGCATTTTAGCCAATTTTATATTTTTGGCGGGAAATGCAAATTGACTTGTAGGCCTGTGAATTTGTAGGTAGGGGGGTGGCATTTATTGTGGAGTGCTAGTGATGATGAGGGGGTGGTGGGAAGGAGATAAGGGAGGCTGAGGTGATGGGTTGCAGGCAAAGGTGGAGAAGAGAAGTGAGGTGGAAGATGCACAGTGGTTGGCGGGTTATCTGCTTTTGACTTTGGGTTGACCAGGGGTCCAAAATAGGATTGTGACAGGGGTTAAGGCAAGGGGTCCAAAATGGTGTAAAATGGCAGGGTCAAATGCAGTTTTGACAAGGCTTAATATTAGTTTACATGACAAGGACCAAAACTGTAAATACTCCAATCTTGAGGGACCAATCCTGCCATTTCTCCAAAGTTCTCATAAGGACTGAAATTGACAAACTTGAATAGTACAAGGACTAGACTTGCCATTTTCCCATTTTCAAAGAACTATTTTTGCCAAATTCCAAAGTTCAAGGACCTAAGTTGTAAATTTGTAATTTTAAGTTTCAAGGACTAATTTTGACAACTTAGGAATCCCTAGGGACTCAAAATGATATTTTTCTTTATTTGGATTTACCAGGGACTATTTTTGACAACTTTTGAAACTTGGGGGACTAAAACTGCCAATTATGCAAACTTTATACGTTTTTCACCAGATTTTGATATTTTTGCATTTAAAACACATAAAACACTTGTTTGTGATATTTTTATCATTTTGATGCATTTCTGAGTGTTTTCAGATGTTTTTGCAGTTTAAACAGTACAAAAATGATGAGTATTTAGACACTCATCATTTTTAATTTATTTCAAACATACGGGGGAGAATACATTGCACATCATTTTTATTACGATGCCAAGTATATCAAATTCAATTACATTGCTTTAGTTACCTCATGCCAATTGAATGTCCCCATTATATAACATGAACCGTTAATTTCATAGAAGCGAGGGTGGGTGGATAGATCTATCGAGGGTGACTCCTCCATCCGGGTTGGTGGATTCCAACTGGTCAAACGGATGCATTTCATTTAATAACATTATTTGAGTTGTTTGGCAAACACTCTGTTGGGGCGAACATCATGATCAGTCTAGTTTCGGTGTCATGGACTTATAGCAATTGTATCATTTTTGTGACATCATTGTCATACATAACTTGTACTTGTGGTATTCGTATTAAACATTTTACAAGAACTCTATGAACTCACTCAACCATTGTGTTGACACTTTTAGCAATGTATTTTCAGGTATCTAAGGCATACACATTATGGCATATATAAGGACATATCATAGAGTCGTGTTGACGACGCGTCTCTCATGGGATTTATGCACTTTAAAACATCGTTTGAATTGTAACAAATTTATTTCCGTACATATTGACTATCATTTGGGACCTATACTTTGTAAACTCTGATTATTTTATTAAATCAAGCGATGTATTTTCCAAACGACACTTTAGGTCGTTCAATATAACTGTAATTGTGATGCTATGACAGTCAATCCCCAGGAATTCCATTCCGCTGCAAAACAGGTAATTTGGGGGTGTGACAAAGTACGTCTGGAGGTGCTCAGATTTTGGGTGATAAGCTTGTGAGCTGGTCTTCAAAGAAGCAAATGAGTACTTCTATTTCCTCTACAGAGGCGGAATACATAGCCATGTCATCTTGTTGTGCTCAAGTCCTATGGATGAGATCCCAACTATCTGACTATGGCTTTGAATTCAATAAAATCCCTCTGTACTGTGATAATAAAAGTGCTATTGCTCTCTCATGCAACAACGTACAACACTCAAGAGCAAAGCACATCGACATTCGACATCATTTCATCAGGGAGCAAGTTGAAAACGGTGTGGTGAAACTTTACTTTGTGAGGACTGAATACCAGTTAGCAGACATATTCACCAAAGCCCTTCCTAGAGAACGTTTTGAGTTTATCCTTCCACGACTAGGTCTTAAGAGCCTACAACCAGAAACACTCAAACGTCTTCAAGAGGAAGAAGAGGAGTAAAAGGTTTCCTTCATCTATCTCTTGTATATATTTATTTCGAAAAGCAAAATAGAAAAATATAAAACTTTCAAAAATCCATAAAAAATTAGAAAATCTTGAAAAAAAAAAAAAAAAAAAAAAAAAAAAAAAAAAAATTGTTATCTGATCATGTTTTTCCTTGTTCGATATCATCTACGGATTTTGTGTTGTCATTCAAAGAATGACACAGGTCTTTAGATGCTGTTCGAATGTTAAAATAAATAAATAAATAAATAAAAGTAATAATAATAATTTTGAGAGAAAGTAAAACATTGTTTATTGTCATTTCAGGCAGTAACCCGCTTTTCAAAGAAAGAACAGAGCCATGCTTTATCTTGGTTTTCAAATTCCTTGCTCTGATTCTTTAAAACTAATTCTTACTATCTAATGAAAACTAGTTGTTTTGAAAAATAACTCGGACTCTATTTTTGATAATCATCTGGACTTACAAGTTTGTCAAAATATCTATCTCTCAATCAACAACTTATGTCATTGATTGAGGGGGAGAATGATTTCAATTAAATCAAAAAGTTATTTGTCATAAAATTGTTTTTCAAAAGATAATCATGCATGTTTATTCAATGGAGTTTAAAGTCTATAAATCCGATTCTTATCAGTTAAAATGTTTTCATAATCAAGTCACAGGTCTCCTTAAAAGCTTTCAAAATCAATTTAAATCTACAGAGATCACAAATCTCAAATGATTTGATAATTGTGATCGGGGGAGAATTTGTGATTTAAATTGGATTTAATCTGATAATCGGTAAATGGTTTTATAAGGATGTACAAGCTCTCCATCCCACATGTGCCAAACGATTTCAAGATTCCATGCACATGTTGAGGGGGAGCATCTATCTTAAACCACTAAGATTTGAAACATGATCAATGTGCAGGTTTCCTCTTGTATGTGCAAAATCTTTCAATACCTCAAGGCACATATTGAGGGGGAGCAAACTTATGAAAACCTCATCCTTCCCCAAAATGCTTTATCTACTTGATTTGATTAGGGAAGTGATGTTGATATCTTTTAGAAAATGGTAATCAAAGAAGTTAATTCTTTCTCTTGCCTCCGTGTGCAAAACGATTTCAAATACTTGTTGCACATGTTGAGGGGGAGCTCTTGTTCTAAAAATATCAAAAACAATTCAGGTACAAAATGCTTTGATAATATATCTTAAGTATCTGGATTGATTTTCAAATGGTTTTCAATTGGTTCCAATGGCAGATAAACAATACCAAATAGACCGACCAACTTTACTTTATGTATGGTGATATAAGGATGATAAGGTTAGGTATTTGTTTCCATGATCCGCCAGAACCGGAGGGATCTACCCAGGGACAATCCACTAGTTAGTGTAGAAGTCCTTAGGTATGATGATAAAAGGAGAAAAATTGAGATATGGGAAGAGTGCGGACTGAAACTGAGCTAGTACTGGAATAAACCCAACAAGGTTCTAGCTATGATGTCTCGGTAAGCACTGAAGGAGTTGAAGAATGAAAAAGAATTGAATAAGAAAAGGGTGAAAACAAATAGCCCTCCATTTACTCAACCTTAGGGCAGATACCGGGTTCAATTCATATGCTACTGGTGGTTACCAAGGTAACATCGGTATTGAAGACATGACGTCATGGACCTAGTGACGCACTGCACTTCAACTTCCCAAACCACTCAAGTTCCTCTTTAAAGGACTTGATTCATTCTCACGGGGAACCGACATTATCTATCGACTTTCTCTTAGAGATTGTTGATATTGAAGAAGGAGACCCTCTCCCTAGTCTCTGATACAGGATCCAAATATGCACAAATTGAGTATAGAGCCACGAGATCATCAATAAATCTCATTAGGACACTTTCAATGAAGACTCTCTGCTTCACAAAATGTGGAAAGAGAGATTATATCTTGAGTCCTACGCATTATCCTTGTGGTACTGCCAGAACATCCGAGTGATATGCATACATATTCACAATGAAGATGGAAAGCCTTCTGGAGCCAACATCAAACAAGCTCCTGGTAGGTGGCATGTGAGATCTATTCAATAGATCAACCATGTGACAACTGAATAGAAACAATGGGGTAATTCAATCCTTTGAATCAATCCTGGTTCAGGTTATGGATTGACGGATACCTTTGAAAAACCGGTCTTTGTGCTTAAAACTCTTTTCTTTAGCACTTCGACCGTGTACGAATATTTCAAATCAAAAGGTGTTTATGATTGATAATTGATTTTCACTAAAACCTTCGTTGTATTGCAAAAACAATTTCTATTAAGCAATACATGATTGTTTTTTTTCTAAAATCTCTTTTCATCAATTAGTGAATCTCTATTCGCTGGTTCACTCACTCCGTGTTGTCTTCTTTGAGACGTTCCGGTTAGAGAACAGCTAGAGCAGCTGCGAAACCCTGTCAAGGAAATTCTTCGGAATTATACCTGATCACAGGCTTTACTTGTACTGATCAACGGGGAACCGTGGGCCGTGTACCTCAATTCAACGAAAGTGATCAAAGACACTTTCATGAGATTTATTGCTAACTGTTGTATGCAGGTACGCCCTACGTTTGCAGCTGATCAGAATGAAGCGGTCAATCCATAGCCGCATGCTCACTTAACACATTCATCTTAAAAGAAATCATGATTAGTGCCTCAATGACTCTGATATTTTCACTCCATGCTGCTGCCAATATCATGAATCAACGAAAGCTTCTGCTACTCTGATGAGAATATATCATGATCCAGAATGTGAGCATGTCGGTCTGTATGTCACAATATCACATAATACCAACACCAAAATGGATGAGTCAGATATTGATGTTTGCTGATGATCTCAAAAGCTGGCTCAACAATTATTATCACGTGGATCAGTAAAAAGACCTCTACTTGGATTAACCAAACATGCAATGATAAGAATCGATGACTACGAGCTTCAGAGCAAAGTACTACATCAAGAATGCAAGAACAATTTTTTAATGTAATATCTGTTAGTATTCAATGTAATTTTAGTATATGTTTGAGGTGATCTCCCTTAGGGGGAGATTGTTAGGATTTAGTAAATCCAGTTTTTAAAGAGTCGGTCACCTAAAGTATATGTCATCATTAGAAAGCTCGTAGTCGTAGATTATGATAAGTTAAGTAGTATTTAGTTTAAGTAACACCATGGAGGACGGACGGGTCTTTACCCACTGTATGCCTGATCCACAGCCCGATAGGTGGCGTTTTATGTAAAAACTATAAATACTCTCTACCTTCCAAGGTAGGGAGTTGGAGCTCATAATAAGACTTTTCTTTCTCTCACTTAAGTTCCCTAAACCTCTAACTTTCTCTCTCTAGAACTCTTTGTACGCCTACTTTGTGTTTGGTTTGATGTGTATGTGAAATCCAATATGTTACATAATCCGTGCGGATATCCTAGAGTTTGATTGTGGTATTTTTTATGGTGGTAATACAAAGGTTTGGGTATCATGAAGATGATTGTTTGTACTAGGTGATTCATCTAAAGGGTTTGTGGATGACATGGTGTATTGTGTTTGTGAGGATGAGATGGATTATGCTAGCATTTTGGGAGTTCTATATATAGACAAACAAAGCATTGTAATGAATGCTTGACCCAAAATGTGGATTAAAATCTAACGATTAGATATGAATTTAAGGCATGTGATCATGAAAACACAAGCATTAAAGAGCATACTCCCAAAAATAAAACAAATGTGGATTTTTTATCCAAAGTGAGAAAAATAGAAGGTAAAAACAGCTTATGTCTCACGGATCCCACGGATCCTTCCCTTGAGGGATCCGTCCAGCATGAAGGCTAGGATCCGTGGGTCTGGTGATTCAGGCAGCACAAAATTTTCCTTTTGGAAACATTTTTGCCTATTGTGTGCCTATATGCAAACTATTTGGAGTTGCGGTTATCTCGACCTCTAAAAAGAAAAAGAAAAGTAAACTTGAAGTAGAAAAAGCATCCTATTGAGATAACCTGAAAACACATATTTAGTACATAAGTACGTAATTTAGTGTTATCAATGCTCCTAATTCATTGTTGCTTAAATGAATGTACCCGAAAACACATATTAGTTATGTGTCCCCTTTAGCACTCAAAAGACATGAGGTGCAATGAAAACGGGTTTTTACTTTGTATTAATAATGAAAAAGCGATTTGTCCTAGACGTGAGAAATTGCTTTTGTGAAATTGATACGGGAAGGTATCATTCTTTTAGAAAACATTTTGAAAAGAGATTTTCTTTGAAAATGTGTATGTAGTTATGTGTTTGCAACCAAAAAAAATAAAAAAAGCTATAAGTGGAAAACTTATCTTGGGTTTTGAAAATTCCCGTATTGTTTGTGAGTTGTGCGTAAAATAGAGATCCTAGACTCAGAAAGAAGAAGGCTAGTGTTTACATACCTTGTAGAGTCAAATAAGTTACGACGTTTGTTCCATTAAACCAAGACCAAGACGAAGTAGGTTGAATTGTTCCCGCTTTAACGGTTTGGTGAGGACGTCGGCTATGTTGTCTTCGGATGCTACCTTCTCAATAGAGATGTTCCCCTTTTGAACATTGTCTCTTAATAAGTGATGACGAATCTCTATATGCTTTGTGCAAGAATGCAATACCGGATTCTTGCTTAAGTCGATGGCACCTTTGTTGTCACATAGGATGGCTATGTCGCTTAGATGAATGTCGTAGTCGACTAATGCTTGTTTCATCCATAGTGCTTGTTGGCATGCTTTGCCGGCGGAGACGTACTCGGCTTCGGTTGTTGATATTGCTAGTGCCGTTTGTTTCTTAGAAAACCAAGATGTTAAACAACATCCCATGAAAGTACATACCCCACTTGTACTTTTTCTATCAACGTAATCACCTGCATGGTCAGAATCTGCATATACAATTGTTTCTACTCTCGTGCCCTTAGGATACCATAATCCTAATTGTGTTGTACCCTTAATGTATCTAAATATCCTTTTTACGGATTCTAGGTGTGATGTTTTAGGGTCTTCTTGAAACCTAGCACATAAGCAAACACTAAACATGATATCCGGCCTACTTGCCGTGAGGTAGAGAAGACTACCTATCATGCCACGATATTTAGTATTATCTACGGATTCGCCATCTTCATCTTTTGTGAGTTTGGTGTCGGATGACATTGGTGTCCTAATTGGTTTCGACTCTTCTAGACCGAATTTCTTTAACATCTCCTTTATGTATTTAGATTGATTAAAGAAGATACCATCTTCTACTTGTTTGATTTGTAGACCAAGAAAGAAACTAAGTTCTCCCATCATACTCATCTCGAACTCGTCATGCATGATTTTCGAGAAATCATCACACATGTCTTGACAAGTGGATCCAAATATAATATCATCTACATATATTTGTACTATGATTATATATGACTCTCTTTTCTTAGTAAAAAGTGTGTTGTCAACTAGCCCCATGGTATAGTTGTGTTTAAATAAAAATGACTTGAGTCTATCATACCAAGCTTTTGGAGCTTGTTTAAGACCGTAAAGGGCTTTCTTTAATTTATACACATGTTTGGGTTTATCAAAATCGATGAAGCCCGGAGGTTGAGCTACATATACTTCTTCATTACTGAAACCATTTAGAAAAGCGCTTTTGACATCCATTTGATAAAGCTTTAGATCATTAGCACAAGCATACGCAAGAAGTATTCTTATAGACTCTAATCTAGCCACGGGGGCATAGGTCTCATCAAAGTCTATTCCTTCTTGTTGGTTATACCCTTGGGCAACGAGTCTAGCCTTGTTCCTAGACACTACTCCGTTTGCATCTAATTTGTTTTTATAAACCCATTTGGTTCCTATTATGGTTTGATTACTAGGTGGAGGGACAAGCGTCCAAACATCATTAGAAACGAATTGATTTAGTTCTTCTTGCATAGCCATTACCCAACTCTCATCTTTTATGGCTTCTTGTGTATTCTTAGGTTCTATGGTTGAAACGAAACAAAACAAGCTACTTTGGTTTTGAACTTGAGACCTTAATGTTCGTTCGTTTAGCTTTCCTATGACTTTATCTACGGGGTGATCTTTGGACTCTTTAATGTTTATGACTTCATCATTTAAAGGTTCTTCTTCTTTAGTTATCTTTTTCTTTATTACTATAGCTTCACTTTCTATAATCTCGTCATCGACAAGAGGTGGAGAGGGTTTGGGTGGACTTTCATCAAATTTTATATTTAATGACTCTTCTACCTTCATTGTTTCTTTGTTTAATATGACGTAAGCTTTGCTATTTGGCGAATAACCTAGAAAGATACCTTCGGTTGATTTAGGATCAAATTTTGTAAGGTAATCTTTAGTGTTAAGAATAAAACATTTGCTTCCAAAGACTCTAAAGTGATTTAACGTAGGCTTTTTGCCTCGGAGTAACTCATATGGATTTTTACCTAAGATTGGTCTAATTAAGACTCGATTGAGTATGTACGTTGAAGTATCAACGGCATTACACCAAAACTTTTGAGGTATGGATTGTTCATTAAGCATGGTTCGACTCATTTCTTGTAGGGTTCTATTCTTTCTTTCTACTACCCCATTCGATTGTGGAGTGCGTAGAGCCGAGAAGTTGTGAGTAATACCATTAGCGTCACAAAAGGCTCCAAATTGCACTTCATTATCGAATTCCCTACCATGATCCGTCCTAATGGACACTATAGGACTTCCTAGTTGTCTTTGGATCTTTTTGCTTAATATTTCAAAATAATTAAAGGTTTCCGTTTTGTTCATTAAAAATTTTGTCCATGTATACCTAGAGTAATCATCCACTATTACCAAAGTGTAGTAGTTGCCTCCATAACTTTGGATAGCGGATGGACCAAATAAATCCATATGTAGTAATTCTAGACACCTAGTTGTAGACACCATGTTTTTAGCTTTATGACTAGAATGAGCTTGTTTTCCTACATTACAAGCATCACAAAAGTGATGTTCATATTTTAACTTAGGTAGATCTCTTACTAGATCTTTGGATGATAGCGATTGAAGAATTCGCTTGTTGGCGTGACCCAATCTTCGATGCCATAAGGTCGAAGTATCATCCATAGAAGTAAGACATAGTTTGTCTTTAGGTTCATTACCGATTTTAATGACATAGACTCCATGTTTCCTAATTCCTTTTCCTATGGTTATGCCATTTTTTAATATCTTACTACCGGTTTCGGTAAAAAGTACATTGCACTTTTTATCACATATTTGTCCTATACTTAAGAGATGAAGAAGCTACATTATTACCACTGTTTGCTACAACAGATCCACGGATCCCTGTCTGTACACTAGCCGGTTCCCATTTTAGGGGATTCGTGGGATCCGCCACAACAGTGGCTGGTTTTTCTAGTGCCATAACATATTTTGTTTCTTTAATTTCACTAGTTGACGGATCAAGTTGTTGAACACCTAAACCTTTTTGGTTGTTACCAGTTTTAACACCATCTAATATCGTATCTAAAGTGTTCGTACTCATTCTAGCAATTTTAGAATCTAGATGATTAACTAGTGTTTGAAGTTGAACGCAAAGTTCACATTCACCACTTGCTATTTTACCCTTTTCTAAACGTTGTAGTTTTGCTTTTAATTCTATGACTTCTTTATCTAAACGTTGGTTTTGACTCTTTAAAAGCTTGTTTATGTTAATTAGTTTTAAGCTAATATTGCATAGTTTGTCACATTCATTATGCAATGAGTCGTCATCAAGTGATGAACTACTATAGTATTCGTGACATACCTCATCATTTGCCATGAGACAAATTTCTTCATCCTCCTCATCGCTCATTCCCCACGTGCCGCTCACGAACACCTTTTGATCATCCCGTTTGGGACACTTACTAATAAAATGGTTTGGGTCCCCACATTTAAAGCAAGTCGATCATCCTTTGGCTTCTCGTCCTCTTTGCTTTTCCGAAAGCCTTTCTTATCGTCATACGGTTGTTTGACGTATCTTCCCTTTCTTCTAAAGAACTTTTTTAAAGTCCCTTACCGCCATAGCGTACTCCTCGTCGTCACTACGCGAGGAGGAGTTCTCTTCATCGCTTGAAGCCTTTTTCGCTTTAAGGGCAAGAGATTTGTGTTTCTCTTTCACCTTCGAGGCTTCGGAGTCTTTAGCAAGGACAAGCTCGTAGAATTTTAGGTTGCCTATGAGTTCATCGAGGGTGAGGGTTGTCAAATCTTTTGACTCTTCGATCGCCGTCACCTTGGATCTCCACTTCGATAGAAGTGCCCTTAGATATCTCCTAACATGGTTACGGTTAGAAGAAGATTCATCAAGTGCTTGTAAAGATGTAATAATAGTATTAAAGTTAGCAAATGAATGATCTATAGTTTCCTCATCCGATATTGAAAATTGTTCATATTGTTGAACAAATAAATCAATTTTATTATTTTTAACTTGTTCGTTGCCTTGATGAGTTACAACTAAAGAATTCCAAATTTCTTTAGAGGTTTTAAGCATAGAAATTCTTTCGAATTCCTTTTTCGGTAAAGCATTATATAAAACCATTTTTGCTTCACTATTTCTAGAAAGCTTTTTCTTTAATTCATCATTTAGTTTATCATGAGGTATGTTAACTACATTCCCTTTATCATCTTTTGAGGTAGCCTCAAAATCGCCTTCAACAATAATGTACCAAAGATCAATATCTTTAGATTTCACATATGTTTCGAATCTATTTTTCCAATATATAAAACCATTTGTTTCAAGTAGTGGTGGTCGTTGCATAGATTGCCCTTCCTTATAATTTTCAGAACCCATAGTGATCAAAAAGTTTTTAAAATACAATTTTACTTTAAAACTTTTATAAACTTAGCTCTGATACCAATTGTGGAAAACTAGAAGGGGGGGTTGAATAGTTTTGCCGATTTTAAGTTAGTTTCAAAAAAAATTAGATTCGTTAATATGTGAGATCTTACGGATGTAGAGAAAGTATAGATCTAATGATAAAGCAAGCAAATAAAGTAAAGCGAAGGGAAAGAAAAGACAAACTGATGTATAGTGGTTCGGCTACAAGGACACCTTCCTTGCCCTACTCCACTCCCCGAGTCACCTACTCGAGAGTTCAAGCACTATGTCAACAAACTCCTTCACTTGGCGGAGAAGCCTTCACAACGTTGCTTACACTTTTTCCGGTACAAAGCTAGATACCGAGTCCGTAGCACGGTGGACCAAACCAACACGACTATTACACAACAAATATGTGAAATATCAAATACAAGATCTTTGCTACAGAAATCTTGCGGAGTGACAAATCAATCAAGGACCCCTTGCTTGGATGACTTGTAGAATGCTCGTGATCTCGCCTTAGAGAAGGACCTATATTTGGATCACAATAGAAAGAAAGAAGAACAAATCTCTAGATCAAGTGATATATATGTTAGAAGAGAATGAGAGTGTTTGAGAGATTTAGTAAGAAGAGGGGTAAGTTAGAATGAAGAAATGGCTCTCTATTTATAGGCAAAATCTTCCACTGTTCCCCGGATCCCACGGATCCCTTCCACTTGGGATCCGTCTAGTGTAATCCTAAGGATCCGTGGAACGCTCCTCTTTGCCCATGGGTTTTTTGGTTATGGGTCATGGGTTATGGGTTGGTCCATGGGTTTTCTTTAGATTCAATGTATCTAAGTATACATTATATCTAGCCAACTTGGGTATGGGTTAAGATCCATGGGTTATGGTTTTTACCCATCCTAATAAACTATTACAACAAATGCTTAATTACTACATTTTTGTATTTAATTGGCTATATGTAAATGCTTTACAAAAATAACATGTATCCTTATAATTATACTTAAGATAACATTATATTTGTTATCAACAAAACACAAAGAGATCGCAAAATATTAATAAACGTTTTTACGGTTTATTTGTATTAACAGATACTATGGACTTTGATGATCTCTACAACAATTTAAAGGTGTATGAGCGTGAGATGAATGGTCAAATAAATTCAAAATCTCACAGCATTGCTTTTGTGTCTTCTGAAAACAGAGGCAGTACTTCCACTAAAAGTACTGCTTTTCCTGTTCAAAGTACTGTTGGTGATAAAAAGCATATTTGCACAACCATGACTACTACCACCTCATCACCATCAAACACCATCAACTCTAATGATGTCGTATGTTCCTTCTTTGCTCAACAATCCACTTTACCTGTCACTTATGAAGAAGATTTGTTGCAAATTGAAGATGATGATCTAGAAGAAATTGACATAAGATGGCAAGTTGCCATGATCACTGCAAGGATCAAGAAGTTCATGAAGAAAACAGGAAGAGGCATTGACTTCAAACCCAAACAGGGTATAGCATTTGACAAATCCAATATTCAATGCTTTAATTGTCAAAGGCCTGGACACTTTGCACGAGAATGCAAGTTTTCTAAATATCAGGCAAATAGAATGATCGAGAAACCCAAGGTTGAAATAACAGAAGTTCCTATTACTGAAACAAAACCAAAAGCTTTGGTTGCTCAAGAAAATCTATCAGAGGTTGACTGGAGTGTTGAATTTGATGATGAACCAGTAACCTACTCTATGGTTGCTGTGGAAGAGTTTGATTGGAGCACAGCTTTTGATGAGGAACCAGGATTTGCTGCTTTAGAATCAAGAGATGGCCTTGGAAGCTTTGATTGGAGCATGGAAAGTGAAGAAGAACCTGTTCTGCTTGCTATGGTAGCTACTTCACCAAGTTTATCCACTATCTCTGAGGTATGTTCTAAATGTAATGATTTTTATCAAAAAGTGCTTAAAGATTATGTGACTGAAAGAGATAATTGTAGAAGGGCTATGATGTGCTTACCGTGTGCAAGTTTTAAAAATTTATTAACACGATTTATCCGTCTAATACTATAAACACATACGAGCAAGTATACTCGTTCGCGATAGCAAAGGTGGATAAGTCGAGATCGTCCCAAGGGATTTAGTGTTTGAAACTGTTTTAAAAGATTAGTAACAAGAAAGCTTTGTCAAGGCTTCCTCCAAAAGTGATGTTATAGTGAAATTCAATATAAAGAAATATATATATATATATATACTTGTGTGTAGTCTATAGGCAATCATAGTAAGTGTTCATGAAGGCTTGGTGTAAACTCTTGATGTGATGCACAAATCATAAGCAAATGATTTCCAACCATGGTTTATGTTTGCAAAAATCATTCTAAGAACAAAAACATATAGGTAATCCTTTCGGTCCTTATCCTAATGATTATCCTTTAGAAAATCCATTTGTTTGTAAAATGTTCTTATTAAACTTGTTCCTACGAATCTTTCAACCTTTCGTGATGAAAATGTTTCTAGTCATGTTTTAATAAGTAAACATGGTAGTTGTCAATCACCATATCCCCATACTAGTTTGTCACTTAACTTTTTGGAATAAAACACAAGAGAAATCCTTTCGGTCCTTTTTCTTAAAACATGTTTTACCGACAAATCAAACAAGACTTGATTTTTCCAACAAACTCATTTAAACAAGATCATATATACATGCATCACATATGAGAACACTAGTATGATTTCCTACATCCTTACACACAAGTATATTCAAAAACTACTCCATGATAATAATAACAAAACACAAGAAATAACAAATAAATTCCAATAACTCAAGAGAAAAGAAATCTATAACAAAGTTCATAGAATACCTAAACTTTTGCAATTACAAGAACTAGAAATCGTGGCTTATAGCAACCACACGCCTCCAATCACCTAGCTTAACCGTATAGCTCCGAATAACCAAAACAATGGATGAGAATTGCTCTCTCCAACCTCCTGGACGTTTTACAGTGAATACTAAACTTTTGGGATGAATAAAATTGTTGGTAATAGTTTTGATGTAAACTATTACACTTTGGGTTGTGTCACACCTAGTATACTAAGTCTAGGTTCAATATATAGCCAAAGAGACTTTACTAAGTGGCTAAAAACGTTCCCAACAAGTTAATAACAAGAAATGATCGGCCTCCAATGATTATGGGGAGTTAAGGCAACATTAAATGCGTTTTTGTGTAACTCAAGTCCATGCAACCGAACCGGTTATGATGCAACCGGATCGGTTGCGTTTTGACCATCGCCCAACCGAATCGGTTGCGGGCTCCAACCGAACGGTTGGGTGCCTCAGCTTTGACTTTTGTTGACTTTCTTGATTTGTGCCTCTTTCTTTGTTCTCGCTGATGATTTCCAAGGCGAAACTTGATCTTTCCTTGCTGTAGATACTTAGAAATCATTGCGCTTCCTAATCATTGAGTCCAAAAGCTTCCTTGCTCGACTTCCTTCCTTGAGAATTCTCCAAACGTGCATAAAAACTTCATTTCTTCATCATTTGTGATACCTGGCTACATATACATACACAATACGTATCTTTTGCACTTTTGCAACAGTTATGAGTAAATATAGCCGATTATCATGCACAAAACCAACAATAATGCTACTAAAAATATGTTCATTTTAAGCATTATCAAATTCCCCCATACTTAAGTTCTACTCGCCCTCGAGTAGGTCTAACATTTGCAAAAATCGAATTCAATGGTCTTGGTACCGTGGTTCCAAAAAATTTAACAATCATCCCAAAAGAGATAATCATTAATATGCTTTTAATATGTGAAAAACTTTGAAAATGAACCAAACACTTTAGATAACATAACTAGAACACCTCACGAATGATTTTAAGAATTCACTCAACACTCATATATTGATGGGTATATGTAAATCACTCAATACCTAGTCATGATCAATGCTTTTTACCATAAGCTTGTACAAGTATCAAAACAAAGAAAATAAATTCATCAAAGAGGGCTTTTATTCGGGTTATATCGGTAAGGCTTCGAGTTTATAAAAGGTATGGATAAGGCATGGGATAGTTTATGAAATTGGTGTTAAAAGAAAAATAAAGTCAAGTCTAAACCTCCATGTTGCTAGCCAAACCACAATCCCGAAAATGATTATATCTTCTTCCTCTTCACATATCGATCTCCAAATATATGTATAACTCAATTTAGCTCATTGGCTAATCAATATTCTTCATATAGCTCATTGGCTATAACCATTTTTTTTTCAAGTTCCCCCACACTTAGTGTAAGCATACACCATAAAAAAATACAAATGAGAAAGATGTCTCCTTCATCTTTGTTGGAGAATGGTACACACTATAGACAAAGTGTAGCTTCCCATAATCATCAAAAACAATCCAACACTCCAAACAACTAGCAACAAACCGATAGACATGACATGGGTTGGCTAAGGTTTAAGGTGTAAAATTTTTTTGTATTTTTCTGGATTTAAACAAGAATGAAAAGATTGGATCGAAGGGTATAACTAAGGGTATCTATTGCTAAAGATGAGCACTAACAAATGGGTCCATATAAGGTGGTTAACTAACCAATGTGGTTAGCTAATATATCATTAGATGTAAAATGGAAGGCCATTTGAGTTAAATCCTACGATGCCTCTTATCACTTGAACATATTTTTATCACTCGAGAGTGATTTTAACCGTAATGCATAACTAGTACAAGTTCTAGAATCGACATAATCACCGGCACACTCATAGCAAATATAAAACAAAATATGTGTTTTATACAAAACGAAACCTCACAATTAAGTGGAAAAAGGCTATAATGCGTGCTAGAAAATGCTATCGAATCCAAAATGAATTACTTCAGTAATTTGGTTCAAATCGAAAATTTTTCAAAAACCTCATTTTACCATTGAAATACCAAAGTTGTTTTTAATATATCCCAAAAATGTGTGAAAACAACTAGACAATCAAGGGCGATTTCCTGCTAATTACTTGCATCCAAAAGTTTTTCTAAAAATAAGACTAAAAGCTAAAAATTTAAAAATCGTATCATTTTTCCTATTTTCTTCCCTCCCCCATACTTAAGTGTTGCATTGTCCTCAATGTAATAAAAATAAACTTCAAAGTAAAGAAAATGGGAAAAGAAATAGTCAAAAGATACCACGGGATAGAATATGCAATACGCATATTGGGTCATAAGCAAGCATGTGAGTTATCCAACTCCAAATATTTGACCATCAATAAGCTTCCGACAAATCTATCCTGCAAACAAAACTGCAATACACAATACACAAGACAAAACAAAACAATCCAAATGCTACTAAAAATATGAAAAATAAACAAAGTATGATAATCATCCTAGAGAAATAGCTAAGAGATAGAGATAATATTGTTTAACACATGATAACCATTGTTTTTGAAACCATAAATCAAGAATGATCCACGATCATTCGTCGTCCTCACTCATCTCATCACCTTCTTCATCATCATCATCATCCTCGTCATCATCATCACTCTCGGATACATAGTGCTCATCCACAAACTCCGAACGAACTCTCCTCTTCTTCTTCATTCCTCCAACTCCTAATGAAGATCCTCTAACATCATAGCTTGATCTACTAACCTCGGGTAATCTACCATATGCGGGCACTGGGTCAGGAAATGGTGCATAACCAGGATATGGGTACGGATATGGTCCAGGATAAGAAGTGTAGGGGAAAGGATATGGTGGAACATTGGGTGGATTGTAGGGTGGCAACTCGTAGTTGGCTTCTTGAGCCATGTGTTGAAAAATAGGCATTGAATAATCATAGATGTAATTGTTTCTCAACATCATCGAGTCTCTCCAAACATCCCTACACTCAATTTCATTCAAATGTTGGTTCCACTCTCCCCAACCTGAGTCAAAAGACGTACCCGTTTGCACGTTCCCCATCGGTATATTGCTCATTGGCACATTTCCTCGCTGATGTGGTGGTTGTTGTTGTTGTTGTGGTTGTTGCGGTTCAATCGATGCTCCTAATGTTTTCAATTTCTTATTCAAAGCATTTCCGAAACCACTCGCACTCCAAATCTCACTAAACTTTGGCTCTCCACACTTAACCAACTCACTACTATTGTAATACCCAAGATTTCTTGCCAACCTCGTCACAAAATGGCCTCCACAAATGTTGTTATTACCTTTAATTCCCGGGTCTCTCCTAGACAAATACTCGGCTATTAGCCAAGCCGCATTTCCGTCCTTAGTTTCCTCCAATAACATCATAACCCACAAGTCCAGCTTCTGACATTTGTCCCTGCTTCCAAATCTATGAAACGGACCAGTTACTAGAAACTTGTGTAGTATTCTCATCAACGGATTCCTAATGGTTGCAGCATTCCTCCTAGTACAAGAAGGATCTCCCACTCGATTCCAATAAGCGGGCACACTAGGGTATTCTTTTTCAAACCTCTGATGCCTCGAAAAGTGAGCTTCAAACAATCGATGCTTAACCTCATTTGGTTCATACAACCAAGAGCAACAGCGAAATCCGGCAAAGTGTAGGCGTGATCCCGCCCACAAAGCCTAAACCAAACACAAACTTCTTCCATCAAGTTCCGAACATTGATCTTCCTCTCAAAATACATAGTCGAAAAGAACTCCATACACCATTCACGATAAACCTCTTCATTTATGCTAAATGCTCTTTCCCATGACAAATCATCAAACGAATCCCCATCAGCCGGATACACATAAGACGTCCGCATCATTTTTCACAACTCCTCTTCACACTCATATTCGGCAAAAAAATCCCAATCAATCACCCTCGGAACCCAACATGTCCTATTTTGTAATTTTGACAATCATTCTCGGAAAGCATGTTTCTCCTCGTTGGTGAGATCTTTGAACTTCAGGTTGGCATTTGCTTCCGTCTTCACACTATACGTGACTTTCTTCCTTTCGTTCCTTTGGCAAAACTTGGTAACAATCGGGTTAACTGGAACCTGTGTCAAGATTGAACTACCTACAACAATTCTCTGTATAAATCATAAATATAAGTCAATATAAGAGTGTTAGAACAAACGGGAAGGTCTATGGAAGCCTATAAGGTCCACTTCAAAAATTCGAAAAATCCCACAACAGAACGTGGAACCAGATTCGGTTGCAGGGCAACCGGATCGGTTCCACTGTTGACCTATTCCAACTGTTCGGTTGCGCTTCGCAACCGGATCGGTTCCTCAACCTGCATAAGGCTTTGCCTTCTAATCCATTTCCCACTCGATTTTTCTAATCCATTTCCCACTCGATTTTTCTAAGTTCAATTCACTCCAAGACTGCATTCTAACATCACCAATGATTTCTACATCCTCAAATTACTCTAAATTCACTTTTCAAACCTCTAATCATCACATATTCATTTGCTTAGAACTCAAAAAATTAGTCCTCAATTCTTTCAATTACTAGTTCTAATCAACAATGTGGCATCTATTATTCATTAAAAACGCATCATCTACCAACTAGGAATCACCAATTACAACTTAATTTGATTCAATGACATAACCTAATTAAATCCGAAAATTCAATCATCTAATACTCATTCCATGTTGAATCAATCACTACAATTCTTTTTGCAATGCATTCCTATATCAATTACCCACTTAATCCTAAAAGATTACAACTTAATTTGAATTCTATCAAAAACCCCCAAATTAGTGACCTAATTTGAAATTTGAATCAAATTCTCTAATTAAACCTTAATTGAGTTAGTTGAATGCAGATGCTTACTTGATTGGGTGCCATGATGATCTTCTACAACTGATACAATCTTCAAATAGCTTCTATTGGTCGAATTTTGCAAAACCCAGCTGGAGGATTAGTGTGTGTGTGTGTGTGTTTTTCTGGAAAAATTGAATTTTTGGTATATATACTTGTATGCAACCGGTTCAGTCATGGACACAACCGTTTCGGTTTGCATTTTTGCCAAAGTTTGCATTTTTCTCGTTACTTGGGCATTTTACCTTCTAAGCAACAATCGTTTACTCAAAAATCCTATTAAAGATGCACACAACATTCATCCACCATTTGGAAATTTCAACAATCATCTAATCTCAAAATTCAAATCAGCATACTCATAAACAAAAACTAAAACTCAAACTCATAATGCATTAATCAAATAACCTCAACCTAATAATAAAGATAAAACTGAAATGAAAAAAAAAAGAAATCCTAAATGCATAAAATTAAAAAGTTCATGAAATTCAAGCAAATAGTTGCTTGTTTATTACGGTGCCTTGTTTCTCCTTAGAATTCCTCAAAATACTCATGCCTTAAGATGTCCTCACTTAGAAATTTCCCGGTCAATTCACGGTGTGTTTCAAAAGTTTTGAACTTCCTTATAAATATTCTCCCATCCGGACATAGTATATCAAATTTGACGTGCCATTCTCCATCCCCATTCTGTCTCTTGTAAATACCCGACCCCTCGGGTCCCCATTCCAAATTCTTGAGCTGAACCGGTAAAGAACCTAAGAAATCGGTTAGCTTCTTATAAACAAGGATGTTTTTGAATGGATTGTAAAATGCTTCCACCGCTAGTGCGCGTTCCATCTCATCCTCAATATCAAAGTATGGTGGAGCTAGTGGTCCATACATCGGGTTTCCTTGGACATCACGTCCTACTTCAAAACAAGTCAAGTCCTCGTCCGCTTCCATCAATTCTAAATCTTCCATGAATTCCACAACTGGTCACCTTGGTTTGGGATAATAGGTTTGTTTCGAGATTCCATCATCGATAGTCATCGTACCTCGACCCATGTCTATGATTACACCACATGTGCGTAGGAATGGTCTTCCTGGTAGAAGAGGTAAACTCTTATCCACTGGAATGTCTAGGACTAGAAAATCGGCCAAATAAGGTTGATAACCAATTTGAACTCTTACGTTTTTCACCTCCCCCATCGCTTTTGCTTGGGAATTATCCGCCATGGTAAGTTTTGAATGATTTGGTTGTGGCTTACTAAGACCCAACGTCTTAAACAATGGATAAGGCATAACATTAACGCTTGAACCCGTATCGTCTAAGGCATACACTGGTGTGGTCCCGTTCACTTTAATTGGCAAAACAAAATTCCCCGGATCTTTCTCCTTACGTGGCATACCTCTAAACAAAATCCTATCTCTATCCTCCTCCGATAGATCTTTATCCTCCAATCTTGCTCTTGCTAGCATCACCGCATCTAATTTCTTGCGGTAGAGAACGTAATCTTGTAGTACCTCAATCACCGGCTTCTTCTCATTTAGCTCAAGAAACTTTTGTTCAAGGTTTTCCAAAATAGCTTCTTTTTGTTCTTGGGTTAATGGTTTGAAGGTGCTTGGTGTAGTAGGTGGTGAAGGTGTGTAGTCATTTGTTTTATTGGTGGATGTGGTAGGAGTTAATTTGTTGGATGAGGTTTTCTTCCTATTTTCCTTCCCCATCTTTACGACTTTCACATCTTCCTTTTCCATATTAGCACATAACTCCACAAGCATCTCATTCACCCCCTTTTCTTCTTCCAAATCGGTGATATTGATCCTCATTTCCCCCAAGGCAAAATCCACTTGGCATTTGGTTGTTACAAGAAAATCCCGCCCAAAACATACATTAGGCTCATCGGCGTTCCCTTCTTCCAAGACAACAAAATCCGTTTCAAAAATGTGACCATGAATGTTAACCTTAAGATTCTTAACCATTCTTCTTCCGTAAGCTTCGTAATCCAAACGTACATGACCAATTTGATCAAGAACTTTTTCCACAATGTAATTTTCCCCATAAGCCATGTTTAGTTGCGCGTCCCAAGCACTCACCCCCTCTACACTACAAGGTGTACTGAACCTCATAAGTGGCGAATCATACTCCGTTAAAGGTGCTTGTGTGAATACCACAACTCTTCCCTTCTTAGGAAGTCGAACTTTGTTTTCACCCGTTTCTTCCGTACTAACCGTTTCAATCCCCAAATCCTTCTTACTCCCTTCTAAGATATTTCCAATCTTCTCCAACGAACTCACGGTGTCTTTGAACATCTCATCCAAGTTACAAAGGTACTCAGAAATTCCGCTTAAACTATCCATAATAACTATCTAACAAGACAAAACAAAACCAAAAACAAAAATCCAAATCATTAGCGTTAGAGTTAGTAAAAACAAAAGCAAACTATAGAAACATATACTAAGCAAGTAAAGACACTTAACAAAACTGAAAACACAAGCTAAAATTCAAAATTTAAAAAGTAGAAAAATTTTACCGAGAGCTCCAACCGGATCGGTTGGCTCACCAACCGATTCAGTTGGTGGTAAAATTCTTAACCAAAACATCCAACCGATCCGGTTGCGGGTTGCAACCGAACGGTTGGATTGATTTTCTAAAAAAAATTAAACCAGTAAATTTAATTAAATTAAAAACTATTAAGTGTACTTAAACTCTTAATTAATTGAGACTACTCATTATCCTTATTAATTATAAAATTAATTAAGTTATTAAATGAAAACTATATTAACTAATCTATTAAACTACTCATTAAGACTACTAAAACCATAAAAACTGAAAATTAACTATTTTTAATTACTGTAATTAAGACAATTAACTAAAAAGTAAATAAAACTAAAATTAACTAAAATAAGAGAAAAGCTAAAAATCTAAGAAAAGCATAAACAACCCATGATATAATCTATAAAAATCAGAAATGACAAGAATTAATCTATAAACTATAACACAAATCACTGGATAAACTAAATCTATGAAAATCAAAAGAGAAAAATTTTCCGAGAGCACTAACCGGATCGGTTGCAGGCGCAACCGGATCGGTTAGCCTCTAAACCAATTTTTTTTTTTTTTTACTCTTTACGAAATTCAATTTTAAATCTACCAATTTTACAGAATCTTAACAAAATCAAATTGCTTAGAAATCCAAAATCCCCGGCAGCGGCGCCAAAAACTTGATGTGCTTACCGTGTGCAAGTTTTAAAAATTTATTAAAACGATTTATCCGTCTAATACTATAAACACATACGAGCAAGTATACTCATTCGCGATAGCAAAGGTGGGTAAGTCGATATCGTCCCAAGGGATTTTGTGTTTGAAGATGTTTTAAAAGATTAGTAACAAGAAAGCTTTGTCAAGGCTTCCTCCAAAAGTGATGTTATAGTGAAATTCAATATAAAGAAATATATATATATATACTTGTGTGTAGTCTATAGGCAATCATAGTAAGTGTTCATGAAGGCTTGGTGTAAACTCTTGATGTGATGCACAAATCATAAGCAAATGATTTCCAACCATGGTTTATGTTTGCAAAAATCATTCTAAGAACAAAAACATATAGGTAATCCTTTCGGTCCTTATCCTAATGATTATCCTTTAGAAAATCCATTTGTTTGTAAAATGTTCTTATTAAACTTGTTCCTACGAATCTTTCGACCTTTCGTGATGAAAATGTTTCTAGTCTTGTTTTAATAAGTAAACATAGTAGTTGTCAATCACCATATCCCCATACTAGTTTGTCACTTAACTTTTTGGAATAAAACACAAGAGAAATCTTTTCGGTCCTTTTTCTTAAAACATGTTTTACCGACAAATCAAACAAGACTAGTATTTTTCCAACAAACTCATTTAAACAAGATCATATATACATGCATCACATATGAGAACACTAGTATGATTTCCTACATCCTTACACACAAGTATATTCAAAAACTACTCCATGATAATAATAACAAAACACAAGAAATAACAAATAAATTCCAATAACTCAAGAGAAAAGAAATCCATAACAAAGTTCATAGAATACCTAAACTTTTGCGATTACAAGAACTAGAAATCGTGGCTTATAGCAACCACATGCCTCCAATCACCTAGCTTAACCGTATAACTCCGAATAACCAAAACAATGGATGAGAATTGCTCTCTCCAACCTCCTGGACGTTTTACAGTAAATACTAAACTTTTGGGATGAATAAAATTGTTGGTAATAGTTTTGATGTAAACTATTACACTTTGGGTTGTGTCACACCTAGTAAGTCTAGGTTCAATATATAGCCAAAGAGACTTTACTAACTGGCTAAAAACGTTCCCAACAAGTTAATAACAAGAAATGATCGGCCTCCAATGATTATGGGGAGTTAAGGCAACATTAAATGCATTTTTGTGTAACTCCAGTCCATGCAACCGAACCGGTTACGATGCAACCGGATCGGTTGCGTTTTGACCATCGCCCAACCGAATCGGTTGCGGGCTCCAACCGAACGGTTGGGTGCCTCAGCTTGACTTTTGTTGACTTTCTTGATTTGTGCCTCTTTCTTTGTTCTCGCTGATGATTTCCAAGGCGAAACTTGATCTTTCCTTGCTGTAGATACTTAGAAATCATTGAGTCCAAAAGCTTCATTGCTCGACTTCCTTCCTTGAGAATTCTCCAAACGTGCATAAAAACTTCATTTCTTCATCATTTGTGATACCTGGCTACATATACATACACAATACGTATCTTTTGCACTTTTGCAACAGTTATGAGTAAATATAGCCGATTATCATGCACAAAACCAACAATAACGCTACTAAAACATGTTCATTTTAAGCGTTATCAGGCTAGGTCTGAGGTAGCTGGTTATCAATTGACTTTAGATTCAATGGAAGCCAAAACTATCACTCATGAAAATAATGAAATGGCTTGGGCAGAAAAATATGAGCAACAAGATTATCAATTAAAATTAAGTGAATGGAAGTTAGGATGTAAGGTTTCTGAACTTGAAAAGATCACTAAAGAAAGGGATGAATTGTTAGAAAATTTTGCTGGTTGGAAAGAATCTGGTCTTTCACATGTTAGTTTTGTTGAAAAACAAAGAAGAGCACACATTATAACTGGCCTAGGTTTTGGTATGGAGTTTAGCAGTACAGAAGAGAACCCACCTAGTGATAAGGAACAAATTGATTCAGAGGAGATAACAACTAGTGATGATGAACTCATTAGCTCAGAAGAAAACACATCTAGTAATGAGGAATCAATTAGTCAAACACCTCCTGAATTTAAGAAAGACAAGGGTTATAATGCAGTTCCTCCACCAACTGGTAGTTTTCAACCACTTAGGACAGATGTTTCTTGTTTTGGAGTAGACAATTTAGAGTTTAGGAAAAAGCTTACTGGTCAATCTAATTCAATTCCATCTAGTTCTGAATCCCCAAAAGAAACAGTTGAGAAACCTAAGGATGATAATGTTAAGAGTTCAGGGTGTGTCAACAATGATAAAAGGTTTCCTAAAGCTTTTTCGAAACAAGCAGTACCTTCATCTCAAAGTACTGCTAGACATTCAGAAGTACCTTCAAGAAAAACGTTTCAAAATACTGCTAATTTTGGAAAATCTTTTAATCATTCACCAAAAAGTCAGGATAGTTTTGGTCATAGAACTAAAGGAAGAAAATTTGGGATTATGGGTCAAAAATTATGTTTTGTTTGTTATAGTCCTGATCATTTGATTAAGGACTGTGACTTTCACTCAGAATATTTAAGCACATTCCCAAAGACTACATCTACCAACCATAAGCCAAGGGAGAATAAACCAGTTTGGAATCACTCACATAGGGTTAACCATAGTAATTTCTCAAAAGACTATAGGTACCCTCCCTAGAAAAGACCTTTTTCAAAACCACCAGTACCCTCAAGCAATACTTTTCAAGGTATTGGTAAGTCAAAAGTTTCTCAAGCAATACCTTCTCAAAGTACTGCTAGGTTTTCACCCAATCAAGGTACTGCAACCACTTTTTCGAATGGAAGCCCTAGGAGATCCAATTACTATCAACCTAGAAGGCATTACACCTCAAATAGAGTACCTAGATCAAAGAAATCAACACAAAATGTTAAAATCAACTGGGTTAAGAAAGAAAGTACTGATGGGGGACAAACAGTACTTTCAGCATGTTTTGTTGAAAAAGAAAAAGAGAATTTTGTTGAAAAAGATAGTTTTGTTGAAAAACCAACACAAGTTTTGGAACAAAAGAAAATAATTGATCATGTTTTCAAAAATAGTGGAGATTACATACTTAAATAATTTAAGTATGTCACTCCACAAGGGGAACACAAGTCAGTAATGGCATGGGTTCCTAAAAGAAACTAACTCTTTCATCTTTGTGCAGGGCAACCCAGAAGAAGAGCTTAGAGATCATTTGATTATTGATAGTGGTTGCTCTGGAAGCATGACAGGAGACAAAGAGATTCTGTCAGATTTTAAGGTATATTTTGGAGGAAGAATTGCTTTTGGGAATGATCCTAATGGACGTAGAATTACTGGGAAAGGAACCATCAAGGCAGGACGCATTGATTTTGAGAATGTTCGTTATGTGAAGGAGCTCAAGTTCAACCTTTTGTCAGTATCTCAGATCTGTGACAAGAAGCACCCTGTGTTATTCACTGACACAGAATGTCTTATTCTTTCCCCTGAGTTCAAGCTTGTTGATGATCACTTGGTAACACTGAGAGTACCAAGAACCAATGATGTGTACAGTCTAGATTTGAAGAATATTAACTCTACTGAAAGAGCAACATGTCTAGTAGCAAAGGCAACAGTTGAAGAAGCACATCTATGGCATAGAAGATTAGGACATGTGAATTTCAAGAATATTAACAAGTTGGTTAAAGGCAATTTAGTTAGAGGTTTACCTTCTAAAACATACAAGAATGATCATTCATGTTTGGCGTGCAAGAAGGGTAAACAACACAAAGCTTCATGCAAGAAGATTGAGGAAAGAACTATTAGAGAACCTTTAGAGTTGTTGCACATGGATCTGTTTGGACATGTTTCTGTTGCAAGCTTAAACAAGAAGAAATATTGCTTAGTTGTAACAGATGATTGCAGTAGATTTAGTTGGGTCTTTTTCTTGGGATTTAAAGATGAAACCTTTGATGCTATTCATGATCTTATAATAGCCCTTGAAAATCAATTGAGACTCAAAGTAACATCTATTAGATGTGATAATTGGACTGAATTCAAAAACAAGTTTATGGATGAATTTTGTGCCAAGAAAGGGATTAAGAGGGAGTTTAGCATTGCTAGAACTCCACAGCAAAATGGTGTTGCAGAAAGGAAGAATAGAACATTGATAGAAGCAGCAAGAACAATGCTTGCAGATTCTTTATTACCTATTCAATTTTTGGCTGAAGCTGTAAGTACTGCTTGTTATGTGTTAAATAGAGTGTCAGTCACTAAACCGCAAATGAAGACACCTTATGAGTTGCTTATGGGAAACAACCCAACATTCATTTTATGAAACCTTTTGGCTGTCCTCTGACTATTCTCAATACTATTGACTCTCTGGGAAAATTTGATGGCAAGTCAGATGAAGGATACTTATTGGGTTACTGTACCAATAGCAAAGGATTTAGAGTATACAACAAAGTTACCAAAAAGGTTCAAGATTGTCTTCATGTTGATTTTCTTGAAGATCAAGGAAATCAAAAAGGTAAAGGTCCTGATTGGATGTTTGATCTTGATGTTTTGACTCCTTTTATGAACTATGTTCCTGTCAGAGAAGAAAATCAAGTTGTTCACAAAGAAAAAGATTTACAGTACCTTGTTCATGGAGTCAATATTAGACCTGATGATGTTCCTGATGAAGAACCCATAACTATTGAAAAGGAGAGAAGTACTGTTGAACCAAAATCCATATTGTCTGAAGATGATCAAGCTATTCAAGATGAACTTAATAGGATGCTTTTTCAAGGAACAATAGCAAAATCTTATGAAGATGATCAAAGAAGAGCTTTTGAAGCAGAAAAGAAAAAGGGTAAGACTACAGATTACTCTCACAGTACTTTGGATCACAGTACTTTGGATCAAAGTACTGTTGAACCAGTTGACAGTACTTCTGATGATTTGAATGATCCAAACATGCCTGCGTTAGAAGACACTAATGATGAGTTTGATATTTTCTCAAATTCCAATGAAGAACCTGATTTCACAAATTTGGGTGATGCTCTTGAAGTTCCACATACTCCTACATTAAGAGTTCATAAAGATCATCCTGCTGGTCAAATTATTGGACCTTCTACTTCAGGAGTGCTCATAAGAACAAAAGCTAAAGGTCTCTCTAAGCAACATAATGCTTTACTTAGCTTTGTTTATAAACAAAACAGGATGAATCATAAGGATCAACAAACATGCTTATTTACCTGCTTTATTTCTCAAGAAGAACCCAATACTGTAGCTCAAGCATTAACCAAAGAGAGTTGGGTTGAAGCCATGTAAGAAGAACTTCTTCAATTCAAACTTCAAGATGTTTGGGTACTATGTGATTTACCAGATGGAAAGAAAGTCATTGGTACAAGATGGGTTTTCAGAGTTAAGAGAGATGAAAGAGGTAATGTCATCAAGAACAAAGCACGATTGGTTGCACAAGGATATAGACAAGAAGAAGGAGTGGACTATGATGAAGTGTTTGCTCCTGTAGCAAGGATTGAAGCCATAAGATTATTTCTTGCTTTTGTATCTTATATGGGATTTCCTGTTTATCAAATGGATGTCAAAAGTGCCTTTCTTTACGGCACAATTACAAAGGAAGTCTATGCAAAACAACCTCCTGGTTTTGAGGATCTTGCACATCCAAACAAAGTCTATAAAGTTATTAAGGCTCTGTATGGCCTTTATCAAGCTCCTAGAGCTTGGTATGAAAGACTCTCCACTTTTCTAATGCAACATGGTTACAGGAGAGGTGCAATTGATAAGACTTTGTTTATCAAAAGAGACAAAAAGTATATAATGCTTGTTCAAGTATATGTGGATAATATTATATTTGGAGCTACCAAACAGTCAATGGTGAAAGAATTTGAGCAGCTCATGCAACAAGAGTTTCAAATGAGTTCCATGGGTGAATTAACTTTCTTCTTGGGGCTTCAAGTTAAACAATCAAATACTGGAATCTTTATTAGTCAAGATAAGTATGTCACTGACATTCTTAAAAAGTTTAACTTCAGTACTATCAAGCCAGTCACCACACCCATTAAAGCTTTAAACTCATTAGGAAAGGATGAAGATGGACAAGTTGTGGATGTCAAACTTTACAGATCAATGATTGGTTGTCTTATGTACTTAACTGCATCTATACCTGACATCATGTTTGCTGTATGTTTATGTGCAAGATATCAAGTCTCACCCAAGGTCTCTCATATGAATGCAGTCAAGAGGATTTTTAGTTATCTCAAGCAATAACCTAAGTTAGGGTTGTGGTATCCTAAGGATTCACCTTTTCACTTGGAAGCCTTTTCAGACAGTGATTATGCAGGAGATAATTATGATAGAAGATCAACCACTGGAGGATGCCAATATCTTGGAAGAAGATTAGTCTCCTAGCAATGTAAGAAACAAACCATTGCAGCAACATCATCCACTGAAGCAGAATATGTTGCTGCAGTAAGTTGTTGTGGACAAGTACTGTGGATGCAGAATCAACTCTTGGATTATGTATTCAATTTTAAAAATACTCCTATCTACATTGACAATGCGAGTACAATTCGTATTGTGAAGAATCCTGTTTATCATTCCAAGACCAAGCACATTCAGATTAGGCATCATTTTATTCATGATTGTTATGAGCACAGGCTCATTAATGTTGTCAAGGTCCACACAGATGATAATGTAGCTGATCTACTCACAAAGGGATTTGATGTTTCAAGATTTAACCATTTAGTGGTGAGTATTGGTATGATTAATTATTAAGCTACATTTAAGGGGAGGACTTTATATTAGTTTAGTTTAGTCCTATGCATTGTTTGAGGGGAGGCAACACAATGTTCTTTGATGTTTTTGCTCTTGTGGAGAAGAGGATGGAAAGTACTGCTTGGCATTTATCTGAAAGTACTGCTTTGAAAGTACTGCTTACGTGGAAAGCACTGTTGTCTTGTCAAGTACTGTTCCAACGGTCATTAATAAGGGGTAAAATTCAACAAGGGTAACTTTATTAATTGGGCTTTGATTTTTTAAATCTTACCTATAAATAACTACCCTACCGATTTTTACTCTCATCTTTATACTTCTCCATCCATTCATCACTTTTCTCATCAACATTCATCTTCGCCGATCCATTAATTCTTCTACCAACAAGCAATGGCTAATCGTAACATCTGTAGTAAGCACAACATGGTCGCTAATTTTGAAAAGACACCATTGAATATCAATTTTCATGATATCATTGATTTCCTTACTGGGTCTTCAATCAATTATGCTCTGCTGATCAATCCTGCCATTATTGAACCATGGATTCAACAATTTTGGGCTACTGCTAGATCACATTTTCAAGATGATGAATCATTCATTCAAGCTAAGGTTGCTGGAAGGACAATTCGCATTACTGAAGCTACAATAAGGAAAGATTTATTGTTTCATGAAGAAGATTCTCTCATTGAAACTACTACTTTTAAGAAGCCTTTATTTAGTCCTCATTGGAAATATCTCGTTCATGTTTTACTTCATTGCTTGAGTCCCAAAAGTACTTCATGGGAACAGTTTGGTGCCAACATAGCCTCTGCATTAGTGGGATTAGCTACCAATCAACCTTTCAATTTTTCACGCATGATTTTGGATGGTATGCTTTCTCATATCGCTAATGGTTCACCATTCTTGATGTACCCTAGATTTGTTCAAGTATTCCTGAACAAACAGCTTGAGGATATTCCTAAACCTCCAAGCTTTTTACCTGTTGTAGTACTTCCTCCAAAGGTGTTTACTTTTATGGCTAAAAAGAGTGATAAATTTTCTGGAAGGAATACACCTTTAACTGCTCATATGTTGGAAGTCGCACAGGCTGTTAGAGATGAAGCTGATTCAAGTAAAGATATTGAGCCTTCAGTTTCAAGGGAAGGAACTGCTTCTCATACTGCACTTTCCCTAGATCATGACATTTCTCAACATAGTGCTTCAAGGGAAAGTACTGCTTCTTTGCATCATACTGCACATGTTGATTCTGAACAAGATGTGAATCCACAATCATCTCCTAATGATTATACTTCAACAGATGGGTCTCAAACATCTGGAGGAGATGAGGGAGTCATGGCTACTGAGGGAATAGTTCTGGATAATTTTGCTTTAACAAGGGAATTAATGAGGTTGAAGAAGGATCATGAAGCTCAAGCTGCACAGCTGTTGAAGTTGAACAATAAGTTCAAGAAATTGAAAATATTTGTTTGGCCATTAGTTCAACATCACAAGTTGTGGGTGAAATCACAGAAGAAGAGAGGTCATAAATCTAGGAAGGTTTCTAAGGGAAAGAAGCTTCCCAAGCAGTCTTCATTCACATTGGGGAGGAATTTGGAGAAAGTGAATTTGAATGAAGATGCTGAACCTCATGAGAATCTGAATGAAGAACCAGATGCTGAAACTTATGAAGATCCAAATAAAGAAGCTGAAACTTATGAAGATCCAAATAAAGAAGCTGAGAAAATTGAGCAAGTTGATGCTCAAGGTACTGGTATTCAAAGTGTTGATGCTCAAAGTACTGGTGATCAAGGTACTGCTCCTCAAGGTACTTTTAGGCAAGAGCTTATTACACCAAGAACCTTAAATTTTGATGAAGAAGCTGGTCCTTCAACAATTATACATGAAGAAGCTGGTACTTCTAATCCGATTCAGCAAAAGGAACATACTGCTAGTGATGATGAGACCATTGCTCAAATAATGCTTAATATGTCAAGACCAAGAGGTATTAGTATTCCTGGAGTTGAACAACCTCAAGTCTTACAAACTTCTTCTCAACCTACTCAAGAGTTAGATCCAAAGGATAAAGGAAAAGGTATCCTGATAGAATCAAAGAAAAAGAAGAAGCTCACTTTAGCAGAATTAAGAGCTATTCAAGAGGCTCAAAATGAAGAAGCTGCTAGAAAGTTACAGGCTGAATTAGATGCTGAAATTGAAAAACCAAAGAAGCAAATTGTTCTACCAAGAAGACCATAAGGTATTGCTAAAGAAAGGAATGCCATGATGAGTTATCTAAAGGGTCGAGGATATATATAGGCTTACAGAAGTTAAGATATGCAGAGATGAAAGACTTATATGATGCTGTTAGAGAGTCTTATCAAAAGGAACTGGATGGTATTATTCCTTTTGATTCTGAAAAGCAAAATGTAGATGCAAGAAAAAGAAGTTCAAAGAGAAGAGGACAACTGATAATGAACAGCTATCAAAGAAGTTTAAATTGAGAACATATACAGTTGATGAGCTGAGGAATTATGTAAGGGTTGTTGATTTTGAGCATCCAAAGTCTAAAGAAGTTGCAGAGACGAAGTCTAAGATTTCTACATTTGAAGTTGTAGAATCAAAAGATGGAGATTATCTCATCTTTCATAGAGAAGATGAAAGTTTTAGAGCATTTAACTTGTTGTGAGACATACTGCATATGATAGATAGAGAAGATTTGTTTCATCTGTATCAACAAGTGCAAGATTATTTTGAGCATATTCCACCAACTGGAGTGGGTTTAGTCTTGTTGGGTGATCTTACAACTATCTGGGAGACAGAAGAAACAAGCAATGATGCTCTCTGGAATAATCAAGAAGAATGGGAAATCACAAGCTGGAGATTCTTTGAAGAATCAGGAGTGCATGTATTAGAGTTAGAAGATGGTACCATGATTCATATGCTAGCAGAAAGGAGATATCATCTTACAAGAGATCTTATGATCAGAATGCTAGATCATGGTATGGAAGTTGAATAGGAGAATGAAACAGCTCTTATGGTAATTGAGTTGTTTATCAAATGGACAACTTTAGCAGATGATGATGCATAATTACTGGTATGGTCTTTATTATATACATCTTTTGAATAATCAGTACTTTATTCAAAGTAATACTGAACAAACAGTACTTTATCAAAGTACTGCTTGCAGCACAAAACCAGTAAAGTCTTTTAATAAAAATAAGCAATTTTTGTAAAGTGAAAAATGCTTTTTGAAGCACAAGATAACAACAACAAATTGTTTTGAGAGTAACACTTGGTTTTAGTATTTGTACTACACAACAAATGGTAATCAACTCACCATGTTTAATAAACAAGAAAGAGTTTGACTCATCATGAGGGTACGGCTATGATGTGATTATCAAATCCATTTTTAGTTGATAATTTCCTAAAAATTGTATGGTTTTCAACTCACCATATCTGTAATAGTAAAGAGTTGGCTAGCCCACAAGATAAATGGTTTGTGGTAAAGGCTATGGAAAATCCATTTGTATGGTAATTAGTTCACCATGGTAGTAAGAACTAACTAGTCCAAAAGCAAACGGCTCTTGATAAAGACTTAACAAATCCGTTGATAGCTGATGATTTGCTAAAAATCATATGGTTATCAATGTACCATGGTTTTTCACCTAAACATTGGCTACTCCAGAGTTAATGGCTTTGGTGAAGAGACATCAAAATCCATTATTTTTCAATGATTCACCTCTCACAGGAGTTTACACACCTGGAAGTGATGAGAATAGTCTGAAACTTTATGATCTGATGTACATTTTGCCATATGTTGCTGAGTAGCTGAAAAGATATGTTGTTGATAAAGGTTACTGATAGAGATTGCTGATAAAGATTACTTTGATGATGACAATACAAACACAGTGAGTACAAGACGAATTTGATGTTAAAGATATAATCTTTCCTTGAAGACAAAGATGTTGAAGTTAAAGATTCAAATGAACTTGAAATCAAGCAAGTAGAATTCAAGTTAGGGGAGGATTGTTGGGTTATAAAGTCAAAGTGCTGCTGAAAGTCAAAGTACTGCTTAATGAAGAAAGTCAAAGTATTGCTCGTCAAAGTACTGATATGCTAAAGGACTATTATGCAAATCGTTTAAGGATTATTATGTAATTCTAGAATATTCTTAGATTAGAATTAGTTTACTTGTCGTACAAGGATTGTAAACCGACTAGGGTCTTCCTTATGCCTATAAAAGGACCCCTAGATTGGCATTAGAGATACGAATATTAGATACGACATACATGCAAGTACGATATTAGAGTTATTTAGCGATTAGGTTTGTTAGTGAATCTGTATAATAAGCAGGTTCAAAGTTTGGTTTTAATATAATCATTGAAGTTCAAAGTTATTCTTCTTAGCTTTGTTGAACTAGATTCCGTATACTTAACAGAGTTATATCAGTGTTTCATTGTTAGTAGTTTTGGATTTATCCAAGGTTGCTAAACCCTTACAAGCTACATAGTTAGTTTGGTCAGAGTATATCGATCCAACAATTGTTCCTTGTGCATTCATTTAATTAAACTGTTGTTAGCTTATCTGAAACCTAGGTGGATTGTTCGTGAGTAATTTCCCCGATTCTCAGATTGATATCCCGCTTTACTTTCATTGTTATTTCTATATTTTTATGGAATCCAATTTTAAAATCCAGAATTTACTGCTTTAGAAAAATATAAAACAATAGCAAAAATAACCCCATCCATTAAAACATTAGGAAATCGCCTTCATTTCCTGCTCGAGGTTCTCCAAAAAATGAACTTTCGTCCGCTATTTGCCTATACTACTCTGCAACAATTAGGTACACCTCTTATACGTTGCCTCATAAAAAGAAACAAAAGTAAGTTTGTAATCAATGGAGTTTCGCAAGCCCTTAAGTTCCTACAACTATAAAATACTATTGCCTAAGTCTTAGCACAAGGTTGAACCTTTTTATAATACTAATGTTACGGTACAATTTGTTAATGATATTAGGGTTCATTTACGTTTCGTACATTTTGTCTCACTTTGTGTTTATTTTGGCTTAAAATCCTTCTTTTTTGGTTTTCAAGTCTCCACATTTGTTAGAATTGACATGATTTGAGCTCATTCTGATAAAGTTCTGAAGAAAAAGACAAAAGCTTATAACCATGACCACCCAAGCACGGGCAGAGCCAGGATTTTTAGTTAAGGGGGGTCGGCCGTATCTAAAACAAAAGTCATAGTGATAAATATCGCTTCAAAAATTAATCTCTAGTGGTCTTTTATTGTTTAAGTTATTCATTTATGAATTTTGTAGACATGACTATAAAATAAGGGGATGAATGTAAAAAACAAATAGAAAATCGATTTGTAGTCTAAATATCTAATGAATTACGTGAATTGATTAGGGGTGGCTCAGCACTAGCTAGTCACCCTACTAGCTCCGCCCTTGTCCTAGCTGACGTTTTCGCTAGAAGTGCATAGAAAGTGAAGTTTTCATATTTTTTATAACCAAGCAGTATGTCCAGACACCGTCACCACCCTATGCTTGACGCGGTCACCTCGCTGCCATGATGTCGTTAGCCCGAGTCAGTATAAAAAAACTCTAAGTCGACTACGGCAAGATAATGCCGTAAGCTCCATATTCCTATGTAAATTTTTGTAATTTTTATAATTCGTGTGCATATTTAGGACACAAACCCTAGCCGATTTATATGTTCTTTTAAGCCATTTTCTGCATTCTAACTCAAGTATAACGTCGAGATAAGTTTATTTATTAATTACTCTATCATGTTTATAATTGTTTCTTGATTATGTCTTTTATTTGTTCCTCAAATGCTATGCTAGGCTAGATTTTTTTAGTGTTTATGTATTTTTGCATGAAAACAGTTTTGTTTACTAATTTTTTGTTGGTGATTATGATTATATATTGCTTGTGAATTGATTAGATATTCAATAGTGATAATTTTGTGATAATTGTTAATTGTAGAACTAAGAACCGCATAAACCTTAGAACTTTCTTAGTTTATTGACCGTAGAGCGGTGTTGGACTGCGAGAGTTAACAAACTGGATAATTAGTGCATAGCAGTTAGTTATATGAGTCAGACCAAGACACTAGGCTAGTTGTTATAGGGGGTAGGAGTTGGGCCAAGTCACTACACTAATTTAGTCATATCCTCCATAACCACCAATTAAGGCGAGTGATGTGAAATTATTGTAACACCAAAGTTTTACAACCCTCCTAGGCAGAGTTCCTAACCATTATAATGTAGTATAGGCAAGACTCGGGGGAATTGATCGTTCTCTAGGGGAATAGTGAGGTAGGATCAAAGTGTATAACGGATTAAGGTTAAAGGTTGAGGGAAGATTATTTTTGGTCTTTTATGTTTTTTAGAAAGCAAGTAAAATGCGGGTATCAAGGGAGGTTGATTTAAACTACTTATTAAATTAATGACAAGAAAAGTAAATTGGTGAACTTCTTATAAGAGAAAAACGTATTTCCTTAGAATCTCACCACTCTCTAGTTATATCTTATTGTGTCGTCGAATTGTCACGTCCTTGTCCAATGTAATGTGCAGTATTCCTAATTACCGGTTGTGGTATGGTCAGTCACACGTCTATAGATTAGCCTAAGTGAACGACACCTATCTGATTTGTCAAGCTCACCCAATAACGAAGCTATGAAAAACATGAGGTCTTCAGTGATTAAATAAGAACTTATCTTAACAAACCATGAGGTTTTCAATGGCCAAAAATACCTATAAAAGCTGTAAAATATTACCTAATCTCGGTGGTGTAAATTCCTCCAAAGTTGCACACACAATAATGAAAATAATGCGAAAATATATATAGTTTTTGGGTTGTGATGGCGTCACTTGCAAGTTGTGACGTTGTCAGCTCGCCCTCTTCTAGGGTTTTGTTTTTGAACCGACGTAGCTGTGTGTCACACCCCCAAAATACCTATTTTGCAGGGGAATGGAATACCTGGGGCGTGAGTGCCATAGCATCACAGTTACAGTTATATTGAACGACCTAAAGTGTCGTTTTGAAAATACATCATTTGATTAAGTAAAATATTCAGAGTTTACAAAGTATAGGTCCCAAATGATAGTCAACATGTACGGAAATAAGTTTGATACAAGCCAAACGATGTTTTTAAAGTGCATAAATCCCATGTGAGACGCGTCGTCACCACGACTCTATGATAAGTCCACATGCAAGCCATGAAGTGTATGCCTAGATACCTGAGATAAAACATGCTAAAAGTGTCAACACAAAGGTTGAGTGAGTTCATAGAGTTTGTGTTATCATGAAAATCCTTTAAAGAACGTTCATGCAGCAAAGGCATTGCAAATCCACTCAGTTCCAAGTTCCGCCCATACAAAACTTGCAACTTGTGTGTTTACAACCCATTGCACAAAATGTTATAGTTTATGTTCAAGCACACATCGTCAAATGAGTTCTCAATAGTACCTCACTTAACGTATCAATAGTCAATTGATATAGCACATAATTCGACGTAGAACAATAGTACACGACTCGGCGTATCAGTAGTCAACTGATATAGCACATAACTCGACGTAGAACCATAGCACATAATCAATAGTACATGACTCAATGTATCAATAGTCAACTGATATAGCACATAATTCGACGAAGAACAATAGCACACAATCAAGAACAATAGATATGGTACAACATTCGGTTTTGAAACAATTATGATCATGATAAAAGTTGTAGCATGTATCTCCCCCAAAGAGTTTAATAAAAGTATTAAAAGAGTAGGGGCTATGACTCACCTGATGCAATGATTATGATGACAAAAGTGGATACACTGAAATGAGGTTCAATCTCTATCTGCAACCTAATATGAATGATATCTTCTAATGTAAGTCATGAAACAATGTCGTACATGCAAATTCACATGTAATCTATACCACTTGTACATTTTTTAAAATGAAGTTTATCGTCGAAATATACGCTTATGACATCTCGTCCTGTTATAAAATACTTTATAAGTACTTACGTTGAAACAATATCCTACGATAGTCGTTTAGTGATTTATCAAGAAATTATAGTTTTTCGTCGTAAAACAATATAATTTCACAATTCATGAAAATGGCTAAGTGGCCTCGAAAAGCTAGTCGTAACTTGGTGAATATTGAATGTTAGAAAACAAACTCAATGGTTTTGGAATGCTTGTAGCGATATCTAAAAGTCTTAGCATTTAACTTTTGATCATAGAAGTCTCGATCATAGAGAAAAATATAGATGAAGTAAGGTAGTCGAGCTAAAAATATAGTTTATGAGTAGTTTTCGGAAAAGTTTGAGAGATCGTATATTACTTGCTACAACTTCGTTTGACGAACGGTTGAACATTTTGGAAAATAGGCTAGATGAACTCACTTTTATTTGTAGACATCATTTTCTCAAAAGTACTCCATAGATATGAAAAACGGCTCCAAACATTGTCACTTGCGATAACCATTTTGGTCTAATAGAAAATATGTATATGTTATTATTTGTGAAAAATAATAGTTACGATAGCCATATATCAACCGCTTGTAACTTAGTCCTTATAGCTCGGTTTTCTACGTTTAATATATCCTCGGAATCGTGATAGTATGTAATAATATATTTTTGATAAGTCAACTCTTCTAGTTTATGTTTACAACTCATTTTTGACTTTTGAAAAACCCTTGACAGCAAATACTATTCCAGAAAATTAGTTTTCGTCGTTAAACTTGAAAATAGCGTATCTTTTTCGTTATAAACCCGTTTTAACCCGTTCAAGCGACCACGGTTTCGTTTTTAAGTCTATTTTCTGAAACTATAAGCCAAAATATCCTCTGACCTACTGATTTTTCCAGATTTTATAAAACGTGACAGTAGCTAAATTTTATATCGTCGAAAATGATTTTTTTTGTTTGAAACTTGTTCTAAACCATTCCAATCAACAGCGAAGCTATTCTAAACCTACCATACACCTTCTTAGGGTGTCATGGGTTCCTAAACTTTACCAACAATGATAGGTTTCATGGGAATAAATATAGGATAGTTTAAACTAATAATAAGTATTAAAAACAAGTAAAAAGTGGTATGATTCATAGTATATTTGCATGTTTTTTGTTACTAGATCATAGAAATATATCAAGAATGAGTATAAAAGAGTAGTAAAAATTATGAAAAGCTTACTAGTAGTATGATGAATTTTTGAGCTAGTAACCCAATAATCTTGAGGTTTTTATTTCAAAACCCTCACTAGATTATTAATAGAACTTGATTAACGCTTGAAGCTTGAAAAATCAATGGTTTCTTCTTGTGTTCATGCCTTGGTCGACCACAAAGAGATGAAGAAGTAGAGTTTTCTCTCGCAAAATTGCTTCTAAGGATATTTGTATGTTTTCTTAACTTAGTATATAAGATATATATCTTAAATATCTAGTTAAAATGAATATGTGTACACCTATTAGACAAGATATTAATGAAATAGAATGATAAGGGGGGGAGGTCGACAAGGTGAAATGGGGAGGGATTTGATGTACTTTTGATGATTCATTGTATTTAAAGTTAAGTAATATGTATATTTTGTACATATAATTAGTTATTAAGTGTAGCGTTAGCTAGAAATCGATTTTAACGGAACAAAATAAAATATATCGAAGTCATAAAAATTATAAAAATGCATTTCTCGCAAGTATTGAGTGAATAAATAATTATCGAATAGAATTTACGAAAACCGTCGTAAATAAATATATATATATATATATATATATATATATATATATATATATATATATATATATATATATATATATATATATATATATATATATATATATATATATATATATATATATATAACAATTTATATACCAAAATAAATCCAAAACATCGGGTAAACTAATAATATAATTTTTATAGTCTTAAAATAAGTATGAAAATATATCAGGACAATTGTCGAAAGTGTCGGATCAATTATTCAAAATAAATGATCGTGCGATAGCGTTTATTTAATAAATAAATATACGTTAATGAAATATGCAAACCCATGCATGAACTAATATGAAAATGATGTTACTGATGATATGTAGACTAACTCTAGTCTATATGTAATATTCTTAATGATGTTCCATGAATACGCAGCTTAACCTTTACGGTTACGCGAATTTGATACTCGTAAACCTAGTTTACGAAAAATGATGGATAGTGAATCATGAATAGTGACTTTTCTCCGGGAATGAATAGTGTTTCGTGAATAGTAAAATTTTAAAATAACCTTTCAAAGTCGCAAACTGACTTCAAAAATGATGAATAGTAACCAGTGAATAGTAAATTCCCGAGATGAATAGTGAAATCTTCAAAGTTTGATAAATGACATGAAATTACGATTTGTCACACTGTGACGCCTTCAGCCTTCACAAATCTAGTTTTGACGCCATCATGGTAAACCGTCTTCAGCGACTGTATGGTCAGCACCCCCAAGGTGACAGCGTCAGGTTGTGGTTATAATGCTGTCACGAGGCCTTCTCATGATTTCTTTGGTGTTTTTCTCATTTTCTTCATTTTTCCATCCAGTCGAGCTCAAAACACGTTCTTTTCTAGCAAATGCTTCCCAAGTACCTAGAACTCAAATAGAAATGATTCATCGCAATAATTGATCAAATATATATATGGATTTAGAGGCTAAATGACCTTTAAAAAGCATATGAAATTACACTTCATCAAATATCCCTACATTTGAGATTTGGTTGTCCTCAAGCAAATGTACTTTTATCCAAATCAAATTACAAGTTCGGGGGAATTTACCATTAGTTTAAAGATAATTTACAACACAATTCGTTCAACAATAATTCTAACAAGCACGGAAACTATATACTAGCACCTCTCATAAGTGTTTGGAATCTCTCATCTCTCAAGTGTATAAGTGATATAATAATATGAAAATGGGAAAATGAACACTCATTCCCTGTCATAGCACATAGATTACCATAGGCTGGATAAAGGATCAAACCTCCACAGCTTTGGCGTAAACACCTAGGTGATAAGGATTTAAAACATACATTTTTAAGGGGTCATTTAAGCCCTAAATCGACACAATTTATATCCGTTACTACTTAAAATCGTTCCTTTTCACATTTTAGGTCTTTTGGAAGCAAAATGCTGGAATGAAGCATATTTGGACGAAAAGGAGCGAAAACATGAAGAAAATGGCAAAGTCAAGATCAAAGGCCATTCAGTGCACCTAACGGTGTCCCAACCAAAGGGCGACGCCGTCCCTCATCAAGAAATCTGACTAGAATACAGGTGACAGCTCAAAATAAATTTTGGTTCTACAACCTGACAGCGTCACGCCTAAACTCTGAAAGGCGTCTCCTTCATTTTCCTCACCAGACGCCCAAGAACCAATCTCAGACGACATCCTTCATGAAGATTGACGGCGTTACGCTTCTCAACTGACGCCATCCCAACGATGACTTGGCCCAAACGAAACCCTAATGATGGCGACCTGACAGCGTCACTAGCAAAAGGTGACGCTGTCGCATTTGTAAATCTATAAATAGAATTCGATTTTTCTGTATTTTAAGAGGTATAACTTTGGAGAGCAAACCCTAAGTCAGTTGTAGTCCGACTTGGATAGTATTCTAGGGTTCCATACCCTATTTTACATCATAAGATAAGTTTGTTTATCCATATTATCATTATGTCTACCCTATGTTTAATTGTAAGTGTGTATGCTTTCTTGTTTACCATGAGTAGCTAAATTATCCGTGTGTTTGCTTAGATCTATGAAACCTAGTTATTAATTATTGTTAGGTTGTCTCTTGTCTTAATTGGTAGACGCAAGAGTAAGGAAAACTGGCTTCTTCTTTAATTGTTGCAAGCTTGAACGTCCTAAATAGCAAAAAAGCTTAGGAGTGCACCTAGGACATTCGTTGTGTTTATTGTGTGAGTTGTAGCTTAAGGATAATAGAGTATTCGGGGGAGATACTTTTGTACTTGTCGATCCCGGATAATCTAGAGGAGAGTTAAAATTCTTAAAACTAGGGAATTAGGCACCCCCCCCCCTATGACCAAACGGAATACAACGCACCAATTAAGATGAGGATGTGACAATTCAACCGACCAATAAGAAATAACTTGGGCGTAAGAACATCTAAGTAAACACATCTTTAATCATCATACGAGCACACCTACAATTAGCATAATTTATCCTTAGTTCAAGTAGTTAATTAGTTTAGTAGTTATAAAAGTAGTTAAAATTGGTAGAAGTACCCCCCCCCCCACTCATATACCTCGAGATATTTACTTGCTTTCAAAAATATAAAAAAGACTAAAAAGAATCTCCCTCAACCTTACTTTCTCATCATACATCTCTTTCTAGCATCTCTATTCCCCTAGAGAATGAATTAATCCCCTGGGCTTACCCTATACTACACTACAACGATTAGGTACACTTCCTAGAGGGTTGAAAAACTTGCTCGTAGAAAAGGAAGTATTTTCGACCCCGAACCTCCTATCAAGTTTTTGGCGCCGCCGCCGGGGGATAGAATAGCTAGTTAAATTTCTATCTCTTTTAGGTCTACTCGCTTGATTCCTATCAAGTGAGCTTTTTTTCCTTTTTCTTAGCTTCCTTTTAGTCTATCCCCCTTCTTTGTGTCTTTGTTCGTAGATCTCATCACTTTCCATGAGTTGCATCTTTTGTCGTAGAAACTTTGCACTACCCGCCCCAATCTCCGCTATGGAGAATGTGAATCCACCAAATCTCTCACCCGTTCACCACTTTGGAAATCACCTAGGGCATAATGAAATAAATCAGCAATATAATAGTCCTTTTTATGATTCGGATTCCGATGAGGAATTTGATGACAGGGAGGCACTTGACGAGATAGAAGTCATCGATGGAGTTAGGATTGAGATGGAAGAAGATCCCTCCCAATGTTTTGACCCTAGGTGTAGAATTGAGATAGATGGTCCCTTCAACATGCAATTTCCTTGTAAAATAGGATTTGAAAGTTTTGATGCTTACTTAAATTCATTCTTACCTTTGAACTTAATCTCAAGGAATCTATATAAGAAAATTAAGGTTAATGAGTTAGCTTATCAAGGGAACAATGTTGTTGATGCGGTCACTCACTTGCATGTGTTTCTTGGAAGTTTTGCTTATTTAGTAGAGTTCATAGTCTTAGAAGACTTAGGAGAATTCATTGATAGAAGCCTCACCCACGTGATATTTGGAAAGCCCTTTAAGAGAATGACTAAGTTGAATGAACGAATGGTTGATGGTCTAATTACATTCTCTAGTGAAGTTGAGGATTTTGTCTATCAAATGCCCCGTATACACCCTAGGTTTAAACACGAAGATATCGAGGCATGTAATCGAATGGATCCTATTCCGTTACTTAGTGAAAGAGACAAACAAATGGGACTTAGACATACTTATGAAAAAATGAGAGGTATTATAAAAAATGTCTAGAGTTAGGAGATGATTATAAGAAAGATGAACGAACATTAGAGTGGCTTAGATATGGGCATGTGAGCATGCATGAGACGACGTAGAAGCACGACTTCGAGTCTAGCTACAGGACTCATAAATAAAGAAAAGGGCTTCGTGGGAGGCAACCCATGCTTAATTGTTTGCTTGTTTTGTTTGTTTTTTTTTATATACCTTTTTCATTGTTGCTTATTCTCATGTTAGACTTTGTGAAAATGCTTTATTTTATTTTTAACCACGTCTTAATTGCATATAAAGGTATTTTACAAAAAGATAAGTGTAGGGAAGATCACATATGTTTTCAAGAACGTGAACATGAGATTAACAATAATTGAAATTGTATATATTTGTGTTTTTGTTAGAGTTAAATGCTTGTATCAAGTCATAATGGATGTTTTGCAGAAATTTTTTCAGGTGTTAATGAGGTAAATTTTCCAGAATTTTTCCAGAAAAATGAATCAGACCACTTTTTGCCAGGACAACCTGACGGCGTCAGGATTAACACCTGAAGACGTCAGGCCATGTAGAAACAAAATGTCAGTTTCGTTTTCTGTGTAACTTGTGATTTTCGGAAATTCCCATATCTTAATTTTCCAGAAATACTGCAAACATCCATTCCACAAGCATTATATCTTACTCGCTTTCTAGTTTAGCATTGTTATATATAGTTTCACCGCCGATTTTACGCGAGTTTCATTTGGTTTTCTTATAAGTGTGCAGGTTATATTGGACAAGAAGAAGAAACACATATTGGAAGCAACGCTTATTACTTATTCATTCTTCTTGGAGGAGGATTTAACCGCAACTTCATACATATCCTACCGAGCTAATCAGGGGAGTACTAGTTTCTTTCTCTTTTAACTTACCTTCCTTTATCATAACTTTGATACTTTCGGAGAACTATGGGGACAATGTTCAGTTTAAGTGTAGGGAGGGAGAATAAAACGGGAACTTAGAAACTATTCACTCATTTGATTTTTGTCTTGTCCTTATTAAATTGTGTAATAAACTATGAGAAATATTTTGTTAATACAAATAAACCGTAAAAACGTTTATTAATATTTAGCGATCTGTTTGTGTTTTGTTGATAACAAATATAATGTTATCATAAGTAAAACTATAAGGATACACGTTATTTTTGTAAAGCATCTACATATAGTCATTTAATACAAATTGTTGTAATAATTCATTTGTTGTAATAGTTTATTAGGATGGGTAAAAACCACAACCCATGACCCATACCCATGGAGCATATCCATAACCCATGGAGTTAACCCATACCCATTTGACTAGATGCATTGCATCTATTAGATACATTGTATCTACTTAGATACCCATGGTTCAAACCATAACCCATGACCCATAACCCAAAAACCCATGGGCAAAGAGGAGCGTCTCACGGATCCCTGGAGTTATACTAGACGGATCCCTCAAGCAAGGGATCCGTGGGATCTGTGCAACAGTGGCAAGAATTTGCCTATAAATACAGAGCCATTTCTTCATTTTTACTTACCCCTCTTCTTACTAACTCTCTCATATATTCTTACACTCTTCTAAAAAAATATCACTTGATCTAGAGAGTTGTTCTTCTTTCTTCTATTGTGATTCTCATATAGGTCCTTCTCTAAGGCGAGATCACGAGCATTCTACAAGTCATCCAAGCAAGGGGTCCTTGATTGATTTTTTCCTCCGCAAGATTTCTGTAGCAAAGATCTTGTATTTCATATTTCACATACTTGTTGTGTTATAGTAGTTTTGGTTTGGTCCTCCGTGTTACGGACTCGTTATTTAGCTTTGTACCGGAAAAAGGTGTAAGCAACGTTGTGAAGGCTTCTAAGCTAAGTTGAAGGAGTTTGTTGACATAGTGCTTGAATTCTCGAGTAGGTGACTCGGGGAGTGGAGTAGGGCAAGGAAGGTGTCCTTGTAGCCGAACCACTATAAATCGGTTATGTCATTTCTATCCTTTACTTTACTTACTTTACTTGCATTACTCATAAATCTATACTATCTCCTCATTCATACGATTTCACATAACATCGAATCTAAAAGTTTTTGAAACTAACTTAAAATTGGCAAAACTATTCAATCCCCCCCCCCCTTCTAGTTTTCCATAATTGGCATCAAGAGCTAAGTTTAAAAAAGTTTTAAAGTAAACCGTATTTTAAAAACTTTTCGATCACTATGGGTTCTGAAAATTACAAGGAAGGGCAATCTATGCAACGACCTCCACTACTTGAAACTAATGGTTTTATATATTGGAAAAATAGATTCGAAACGTATGTGAAGTCAAAAGATATTGATCTTTGGTACATCATTGTTGAAGGCGATTTTGAAGCCACTTCAAAAGATGAAAATGGAAATTTAGTTAACATACCTCATGATAAACTCACCGATGATATTAAGAAAAAACTTTCCAAAAATAGTGAAGCTAAAATGGTTTTATATAATGCTTTACCCAAAAAGGAATTCGAAAGAATTTCAATGCTTAAAACCTCTAAAGAAATTTGGAATTCTTTAGTTGTAACTCATCAAGGTAATCAACAAGTTAAGAGCAATAAAATAGATTTATTTGTTCAACAATATGAATAATTTTCAATATCGGATGAAGATACTATAGATCATTCTTTTGCTAACTTTAATACTATAATTACATCTTTACAAGAACTTGATGAATCTTTCTCTAGCCGTAATCATGTTAGGAGATATCTAAGGGCACTTCCATCCAAGTGGAGATCTAAGGTGACGGCAATCAAAGAATCAAAAGACTTGTCAATCCTCACCCTTGATGAACTCATAGGCAATTTAAAAGTCTATGAGCTTGTCCTCGCTAAAGATTCCGAAGCCTCAAAAGTGAAAGAGAAGCACAAATCTCTTGCCCTTAAAGCCAAGAAGGTCTCAAGCGATGAAGAGAACTCCTCTTTGGATAGTGACGAGGAGTATGCCATGGCAGTAAGGGACTTCAAAAAGTTCTTTAGAAGAAAGGGAAGATACGTCAAACAACCATATGACGACAAGAAAGGATTCCGGAAAAGCAAATAGGACGAGAAGGCAAGGTATGATCGCGTTTGCTTTAAATGTGGGGACCCAAACCACTTTATTAGTAAGTGTCCCAAACGTGATGATCAAAAAGCATTCGTGAGCGGTTCATGGGGAATGAGCGAGGAGGAGGACGAAGAAATTTGTCTCATGGCAAACGACGAGGTATGTCACGAATACTATAGTAGCTCATCATTAGATGATGACTCATTGCATAATGAATATGATAAACTTTGCAAAATTAGTTTAAAAGTAATCAACAAAAACAAGTTTTTGAAAAACCAAAACCAACGTTTAGAAAAGAAAGTCATAGAGTTAAAGGCAAAATTAACACGTCTAGAAAAGGGGAAGATAGCAAGTGGGGAATGTGAACTTTGCGTTCAACTTCAAACACTTGTTGATTATATAGACTCTAAGATTGCTAGAATGAATACTAATACTCTAGATATGATATTAGATAGTGTTAAAACAGGAAACAACCAAAAAGGTTTAGGTTTTCAGAAACTTGATACGTCAACTAGTGAAAACAAAGAAACACAATTCGTAAAAGCAATACAAAAACAAACCACTGTAGTCACGGATCCCACAAAAAGGGAACCGGCTAGTGTACAGCCAGGGATCCGTGGGTCTGCTGAAGCAAACAGTGGTAATAATATAGCTTCCTCATCTAGAACTGATTTTGTTATTATTAATAAGAAGAAACCAACCCATGTTACTATTAGACAACCACCTCCAAGACAAAATCAAAGCTTTACAAGAAACAAAGGTCCATCATTTTCAAAACCGAACACATCTAGGAGACCTAATAATGTTTATCCGAGAAGTAACCATCAAATGGGATGGAATCCAAATATGCAAAATGGCTTTACATTTCAAAACTTTGCACCTTAGAACACATTCTCACCTTATCCATATATGCCTAACATGAATGGAATGTTTAACACTAATGGACCCATGAACAAATGGCGACCAAACTTTAGAGTTAATTGTTTTCTTAGGTGTGCTTAAAGGTCGACCTAGATCCGGATGAGTGGGTCAAGGATAGTCGGTGCACGAGGCACATGACCGGCAATAAAGATTTATTCTTCACATATGAATCCTTCAATGGAGGAAATGTGGTATTTGGAAATAGCAAAAGCAAAATCATCGGTAAAGGTACGATTTCTAACAAATCTCTAACAATTAACGATGTGTGTCACGTAGAAAACCTAAACTTTAACCTCTTAAGTATAGGACAAATATGTGATAAAAAGTGCAATGTACTTTTTAGCAAAACCGGTAGCAAGATATTGAAAAACGGTATCACTATAGGTAGAGGAATTAGGAAACATTGAGTCTATGTCATTAAAATTGGTAATGAACCTAAAGACAAATTTGTCTTACCTCTATGGATGATACTTCGACCTTATGGCATCGAAGATTGGGTAATGCCAATATGCGACTTCTTCAATCGCTATCATCCAAAGATCTAGTAAGAGATCTACCAAAATTAAAATACGAACATCACTTTTGTGATGCTTGTAACGTAGGTAAACAAGTCCATGCTAGTCATAAAGCTAAAAACATGGTTTCTACAACTAAGTATCTAGAGTTACTACACATGGATTTATTTGGTCCATCCGCTATCCAAAGTTATGGAGGCAACTACTACACTTTGGTTATAGTGGATGATTACTCTAGGTACACATGGACTAAATTTTTAAAGAACAAAACTGAAATGTTCAATTACTTTGAAATATTAAGTAAGAAAATCCAAAGACAATTAGGAAGTCCTATAGTGTCTATTAGAACGGATCATGGTAGGGAATTCGATAATGAAGTGCAATTTGGAGCCTTTTGTGACGCTAATGGTATTACTCACAACTTCTCGGCTCCTCGCACTCCACAATCGAATGGGGTAGTTGAAAGAAAGAATAGAACCCTACAAGAAATAAGTCGCACCATGCTAAATGAGCAATCCATACCTCTAAAGTTTTGGTGCAATGTCGTTGATACATCAACGTACATACTTAATCGAGTCTTAATTAGACCATTTTTAGGTAAGACTCCATACGAGTTACTTCGAGGCAAAAAGCCTACGTTAGATCACTTTAGAGTCTTTTGTAGCAAATGTTTTCTACTTAACACTAAGGATTACCTTACAAAATTTGATCCTAAATCAACCGAATGTATCTTTTTAGGTTACTCTCCTAATAGCAAAGCATATGTCATATTAAATAAAGAAACAATGAAGGTTGAAGAATCATTAAACGTAAAATTTGATGAAAGTCCACCCCAAACCTACTCTACCTCTTGTCGATGACGAGATTGTCGAGAGTGAAGCTATTGAAATAAAGAAAAAGACAAACGAAGTAGAAGAACCTTTAAATAATGAAATCATAAATATTAAAGAGTCTAAAGATCACCCCGTAGATAAGGTCATAGGAAAGTTAAACGAAAGAACCTTAAGGTTTTAAGTCCAAAACCAAAGTAGCCTATTTTGTTTTGTCTCAACCATAGAACCTAAGAATACACAAGAAGCCATAAAAGATGAGAGTTGGGTAATGGCTATGCAAGAAGAGTTAAATCAATTTGTTTCTAACGATGTTTGGACACTCGTCCCTCCACCTAGTAATCAAACCATAATAGGAACCAAATGGGTATATAAAAACAAGTTAGATGCAAATGGTGTAGTGTCTATAAACAAAGCTAGACTCGTTGCCCAAGGGTATAATCAACAAGAAGGAATAGACTTTGATGAGACCTATGCCCCCGTGGCTAGATTAGAGTCTATAATGTTATGCATGCATTTCGTATGTTATTTATACCATTTGCAATGATATTTTGTATAAATAACATACGAAGGAATAGACTTTGTAGACTCTAATCTAGCCACGGGGGCATAGGTATAAATAACATATCGTATGCATTTCGTATGTTATTTATATCATTACATATCATATCATATCATTACATATCAATCATGGCACGATATTTTGTGTTATCAACGGATTCACCGTCTTCATCTTTTGTGAGTTTAGTGTCGGATGACATTGGTGTTCTTATGGGTTTTGACTCTTCTAAACCAATATTCTTTAACATCTCCTTTATGTATTTAGATTGATTAAATAAGATACCATCTTCTACTTGTTTGATTTGTATGCATAATGTGAAACTTTAATCTGGACCTATTACCAATGATATGATATGTAATGAGTTGCAATGTAATGTTATGCATGCATTTCGTATGTTATTTATACCATTTGCGAGTTTTGAAAATAATACTTATCGTCGAAAAATACTCTTTTGACGTCTTGACCATTCAAAAATGACTTTACAAGTATTTACGTCAAAATGTCATCCTACAATGGTTTTATAATGATTTATTGTGAAATTATCACTTTTCGTCGTAAAATAAAGTCGTCGGAAATTTCGTGAAATTGACAAAAATGGCTCCGAATAACTAGTCGTAAAATGGTGTGCGTCGATCGTTAAGAAACGAACTCGACAGTTTTAGAAAGTTTGTATCAAAATCTAAAAGTTTTAGTTCAGGAGTTTTCGACATAAAGGTCTCGAACATAAAGATAATAAGGGTTAAAGATGGTGGTTTTGTCTAATTGTTGTGTAAAAAGTGAGTTTCGGCCAATTTTAAGCATCCGTGAATAATTTATTAAAACTCCGCTATACAAACGGTCGATTGTTTTGAAAAATATGCTCGGTGATCTTGATTTTATTAGAAGACATTTCGTTTCAAAAAGTTCCACATCATTGATAAAAACAGCCGCTAACATGGTCGTTTCAGCTAACGTAACACTTGTCTCGTAAAATAATATAGTTTTTCAGAAAATAATAGTTACGGCAAATTTATGAAAACGTGCATATCTTAGTCGTTTCAAATCCGTTTTCTACGTATAATACGTCCTTAGCTTCGTATCAAAGTATACTAATATATTTTTGACAAGTCGAAATAATTTGCAAAGCTTAAGGCTCGTTTTTGACTCGAACAAAGTAAAAACAGCTTGCTGAATTTTCTGAAAAATTATACATTTCGTCGTCAAACTTTAAAAATTCATAACTTCTTCGTTATAACTCCGTTTTTATCCGTTCAAGCGGCCACGGATTCGTTTTAAAGTATATTTTCTAAATATCAAGGCCAAAAAGTCGTGCCTACAGTCGGATTTTCCAGAAAATCAAAACAAGGACAGAACATATTTTATACGTATCGAAAATAGTTTTTCTCGTACTAAACATATTCTAATCCCTTCAAATCAACTCCAAAGCTAATCTAATCCTACCATACACCTTCTTAGGGTGTCATGGGTTCCTAAACATCATCAAGACCAAAGTATACCAAGGGGATAATTATAGGATGACCATATATATATATATTGCTAAAAATCATGTAAAAATGGTATAAACAACACAAATCATGCATGCTTGCTCCAAAAATGAAGAGATAACTATGAAATGAATATGAAATATGAAAAATGAAAGAAACATGCTTACAAGTTAATATGATGAGGTGCAAAGAACAAGGTTAAACCTAAACACTCTTGGTTTTTATTTCAAAACCTTATAAAGAGTATTATCTAGATTGTTAAAACACTTGAGCTAGCAAAATTTTTGATCCCTTCTTGAAAACCTTGATGTGGCCGGTTATGATGGAGAAACAAAGAGAGGAAAAAGCTTTTCTAACTATGTGAATTATTTGAAGTGAAATGATAAAGTGAAGACTTGAAGTATAGACTTTTATGTAGTGTAAAAATTAAAACAATCAAGAAACCATGCTTCATTAATTATCACCCTCCCCCTTGGTCGTCCAAGGGGGGAGGGATGTGAATATATTTTGTTTTTTTTTTTTTTTTTTTTTTAAACTTATGTACTTGTGTAAAATTGATAAAGAGTATAAGAAAAAGGTGTAGGTAAATGTATAAGTAAAGGTAAATGGTAACTTTTTGGTACAAGTAATTTTTTAATAGATCAAGGTAGAGTATAATGAGATCATAAAAATTGTAAAAATACATTCCTTGTAAAATTTGAGTGATATAATAATTATCTCGTAGTTTTTAAGAAAAACGTCGTAATAATATAAATTTAACGATTTATATACAAAATAAATTCAAAACACTAGGTAAACTCAAAATATAGTTTTTATAAACTAAACATAAGTATAAAAATATATCGGGATCATTTTTGAAAGTAACGGATTAAATGCTCAAAAAAATAACTCACGCGATAACGTTTATTTAATATAAAATTTACGCGTTTAAGGTGAAATGCAATGTCATGAATGAACTAACGTGATGCGAATGATGTTAATGAAATGTAGACTAAACTTAGTCCATATGAAATGTTCGTGATGATATGATCATGAATTCGCCGCTAAACCATTAAGGTTACGCGAACTTGGAATACGTAAACCTAGTTTACGATAAATGATGAAATTGTGAACTTGAGAAATGACCTAAAATTGCGAGTTGTCACATTCGCCCATCCAAAAAGGAATTCAGTCCCTGAATTCAGTTCGTGTTAGTCTATCGAATTTTTGAGTTTGTGATGAATATCGAGGAAAGAAGACATGGAGATGTGTCGTTACGGTTGTCGAGGATCGAGAGCGTACAAAACATCGTTAGTAAAGAAAATATCGGATGAATCTCTCATAAGTAACACTTTGAATTGGAACATGTGAATATTTTGCTTGCACAAGATTTATAAATAACTGCTCCCAACATAACATGATCCCTCCTGAATTAGACATAGTTAGCTAGGCTATGTATAATTAAGGAACGATGATGTGACGTTCGGTTTAGTTGTTATAACTCTCGATGTTTACAAAGATTTAAACCGTGTCGTTAAAATGGTCGTTAAAGTAAAAGGAAGTAAGATTCTCGTAAATGATATCGAATCGAAAGGAAATAAAGTACGATAGATGAGAATATATTACAACGAGTGGTTAATCAAAAGTAGTACATCTTTAAGTTATAAAGTTTCGGATACGATGATAGACATAAACTTGGTACAACGTAGTACATAAGGAGAAATAAGACTGTTAGTTTCCGAATTTCTTTAGTCTTCTGCGTCGTTGATACCTTGACGAGCTTCTCCTCCTCCTAACATGTATGCATTACCATGAGCACCTTCAACTTGTTGACCTTGGTTTTGAGGACATTGATTCCGATAGTGTCCTTGCTCCCCGCATCTGTAACATGTAACCATGGCCTTGCCTCTACAATTCCTGGCAAGGTGTCCCAGTTGTTGACACTTGTAGCACTTAGCAGGACAAAGACCCGTGTGATGATACTTACATCGATTACATAGTGGGTAGGTTCCAGCATAACCTCTGCCTTCTATTGGTGCAGCAACATATACCATTGCAGTTTCTTGCCCTCTTTTCTGTTGTTGATGATGGTTAGTGTTGCGGTTTTGGTTGTTGTTGTTATAATCTCCTTGGTCGTCTTCCCATTTCCTTTTGTTGTTGTTGAGTTGGTTATCGTCGTTGTTGTTGTTGTTTTGGTCATTGTTGTAGTTGGTGCGGTTGTTGGGGTTGTTGTTGTTTTGGTTGGTGTTGGTGTACTTACCTTTCTTCACTACCTGGGCCATGAGCTTTTGAGTCACCCTAATAGCTTCCTCGATTGTTTGTGGATCAAACGAAGTCACATCTCCTTGAATAACCTCGGGAAGTCCCCCGATAAAAGCCTCTAGTAACTTCTCGTTATCCGAAACCATAGACGGGCATAACGCGGCCAATTCTTGAAATCTCCGAATGTAAGTGTCAATATCATACCCAATTGTTACTAGTTCATAGAATTCTGTCTCCAACTTTTTCACTTCTGTACGAGGACAAAATTTCTTAGTTACCAAACCCTTGAATTGCTCCCAAGTAAGCTTGAAAGCATTCTCCATTCCCATCGGTTGAGCATATGAGTTCCACCACGACAATGCTCCATCGAGTAGTGTACTTGTAGCAAACTTGACCTTACTATCATCCGGGCAATTACACAGCAAAAACACGGACTCCAATTTCTCGAACCATCGCACCATGGCAGTGGCTCCTTCAGTCCCTTTAAACTTGGTGGGATCTCCACTTTTGAAATCCTTGTAAGAACAGCTCTTAACTCCGGATCCTCCTGCATTTCCTGCAGCAGCAGCAGCAAGCTTTGCGGCTTCAGCAGCAGCCACGGCCTCGGCAGCAGCAGCAGTCACCGTTTCCCTTTCAATCCTTAATGCCTCTGCTACACTATCCCTTACCAACTTTTGAATAGCCGCTTGTGTCATTTCAGCTGTGGCTTTCTTCGGTGCCATAACTTCTTCAAAACAAGAGGAAATGTGAGACGTAGCAAAATCCGATGCTAATAATAAACGCTCCAAAGAAATGTGATAAGAATGATAAGTTTGAGGTTATCTTTCAAAATGATCGACGGTTTCCTAAGAAATGGGTTATGAGATGTCGTAAGTGCTTCAAATGTATGATGGTTTAGTGACTCAGTGTGAATAGCGTGTAACTCGACATGTTAGTGGTGATATAAAGGAATGAGAGTGACTTTGCCGTACTTAAAGGTTTATCTCGGCATTCGACGTTATCGGTGATGAGTCAATTGATGTAAAAATTGTGATAAGGAATGACAAGGAATTCTCCACATTAGAGTATGAAGAAAGAATAATGGAATGGGCATTTAAAGGCATCCGTGTGACAATCGATATGAAATGAAAGTAAATAACTCGAAAAATGTACGTATAAATCGCATGTAAAGTGAACATGCACTTATGATGAAATGATGAGATGCTATGATAATGTAGTTATAGTCTAGGGTCAATGATGCAACCTAGTTCTCTATAACTGAAGCTCTGATGCCAATCTGTCACACTCCCAAATTACCTGTTTTTCAGCGGAATGGAATTCCTGGGGATTGACTGTCATAGCATCACAATCACAGTTATATTGAACGACCTAAAGTGTCGTTTGGAAAATACATCGTTTGATTTAATAAAATAATCAGAGTTACAAAGTATAGGTCCCAAATGAAAGTTACTATGCACGGAAAATAAGTTTAGTACAAGTCAAACGATGTTTTTAAAAGTACATAAAACCCAAGTGAGACGCGTCGTCACCACGACTCCATGATGTGTCCAAATGTATGCCATGAAGTGAATGCCTTAGATACCTGAGATAAAACATGCTAAAAAGTGTCAACACAAAGGTTGAGTGAGTTCATAGGGTTTGTATTGGAATGTAAAGCCTTTCAAAAATCGTTTATGCAGCAAAGGCATTGTAAATCCACTCAGTTCCAAGTTCCGCCCATACAAAACTTGCAACCTGTGTATTCACAACCCATTGCCAAAATGTGATATAGTTTATGTTCAAGCGCATGATGTCAAAGGAATTCACAAAATAGTGCATAACTTAATGTATCCACAGTTACTTAATATAACACATAATTCGTACGGTTTCAAATTGTTCCTTGACCATTAGTTCAGGATTGTACCAAGACCATTAGTTCAATGATTCTACCAAGACCATTAGTTCACTGATTATACCAAGACCATTAGCTCAATGAATATACCAAGACCATTAGCTCAATGAATATACCAAGACCATTAGCTCAATGATTATGATATGGAATTTCTAAGTATGGCAATACTATTACTTCGCATGACTAAACATTCAGTTCAAATAACATATAGTTTGCAAATAGTCATGAATGTACTAAAAATTATTGAGCATGTATCTCCCCCAAAGAGTTTCATAAATAATTAAAACGAGAAAAAGTGGGGCTATGACTCACAGTAATCCTTAAATGTTTAGGGTAACTATGAAAGTAAATGAAAATAGTTGAGCATGTATCTCCCCCAAAACAGTTATGAAAGCAAGTAAAAGTAGGGGCTATGAAACTCACTTGGTAAAATGAGGCGATGACAAAAGTGAGTACACCGAGGTATAATGTGAAACTTTAATCTGGACCTATTACCAATGATATGATATGTAATGAGTTGCAATGTAATGTTATGCATGCATTTCGTATGTTATTTATACCATTTGCGAGTTTTGAAAATAATACTTATCGTCGAAAAATACTCTTTTGACGTCTTGACCATTCAAAAATGACTTTACAAGTATTTACGTCAAAATGTCATCCTACAATGGTTTTATAATGATTTATTGTGAAATTATCACTTTTCGTCGTAAAATAAAGTCGTCGGAAATTTCGTGAAATTGACAAAAATGGCTCCGAATAACTAGTCGTAAAATGGTGTGCGTCGATCGTTAGGAAACGAACTCGACAGTTTTAGAAAGTTTGTATCAAAATCTAAAAGTTTTAGTTCAGGAGTTTTCGACATAAAGGTCTCGAACATAAAGATAATAAGGGTTAAAGATGGTGGTTTTGTCTAATTGTTGTGTAAAAAGTGAGTTTCAGCCAATTTTAAGCATCCGTGAATAATTTATTAAAACTCCGCTATACAAACGGTCGATTGTTTTGAAAAATATGCTCGGTGATCTTGATTTTATTAGAAGACATTTCGTTTCAAAAAGTTCCACATCATTGATAAAAACAGCCGCTAACATGGTCGTTTCAGCTAACGTAACACTTGTCTCGTAAAATAATATAGTTTTTCAGAAAATAATAGTTACGGCAAATTTATGAAAACGTGCATATCTTAGTCGTTTCAAATCCGTTTTCTACGTATAATACGTCCTTAGCTTCGTATCAAAGTATACTAATATATTTTTGACAAGTCGAAATAATTTGCAAAGCTTAAGGCTCGTTTTTGACTCGAACAAAGTAAAAACAGCTTGCTGAATTTTCTGAAAAATTATACATTTCGTCGTCAAACTTTAAAAATTCATAACTTCTTCGTTATAACTCCGTTTTTATCCGTTCAAGCGGCCACGGATTCGTTTTAAAGTATATTTTCTAAATATCAAGGCCAAAAAGTCGTGCCAACAGTCGGATTTTCCAGAAAATCAAAACAAGGACAGAACATATTTTATACGTATCGAAAATAGTTTTTCTCGTACTAAACCTATTCTAATCCCTTCAAATCAACTCCAAAGCTAATCTAATCCTACCATACACCTTCTTAGGGTGTCATGGGTTCTTAAACATCATCAAGACCAAAGTATACCAAGGGGATAATTATAGGATGACCATATATATATATATTGCTAAAAATCATGTAAAAATGGTATAAACAACACAAATCATGCATGCTTGCTCCAAAAATGAAGAGATAACTATGAAATGAATATGAAATATGAAAAATGAAAGAAACATGCTTACAAGTTAATATGATGAGATGCAAAGAACAAGGTTAAACCTAAACACTCTTGGTTTTTATTTCAAAACCTTATAAAGAGTATTATCTAGATTGTTAAAACACTTGAGCTAGCAAAATTTTTGATCCCTTCTTGAAAACCTTGATGTGGCCGGTTATGATGGAGAAACAAAGAGAGGAAAAAGCTTTTCTAACTATGTGAATTATTTGAAGTGAAATGATAAAGTGAAGACTTGAAGTATAGACTTTTATGTAGTGTAAAAATTAAAACAATCAAGAAACCATGCTTCATTAATTATCACCCTCCCCCTTGGTCGGCCAAGGGGGGAGGGATGTGAATATATTTTGTTTTTTTTTTTTTTTTTTTTTTTTTTTTAAACTTATGTACTTGTGTAAAATTGATAAAGAGTATAAGAAAAAGGTGTAGGTAAATGTATAAGTAAAGGTAAATGGTAACTTTTTGGTACAAGTAATTTTTTAATAGATCAAGGTAGAGTATAATGAGATCATAAAAATTGTAAAAATACATTCCTTGTAAAATTTGAGTGATATAATAATTATCTCGTAGTTTTTAAGAAAAACGTCGTAATAATATAAATTTAACGATTTATATACAAAATAAATTCAAAACACTAGGTAAACTCAAAATATAGTTTTTATAAACTAAACATAAGTATAAAAATATATCGGGATCATTTTTGAAAGTAACGGATTAAATGCTCAAAAAAAATAACTCACGCGATAACGTTTATTTAATATAAAATTTACGCGTTTAAGGTGAAATGCAATGTCATGAATGAACTAACGTGATGCGAATGATGTTAATGAAATGTAGACTAAACTTAGTCCATATGAAATGTTCGTGATGATATGATCATGAATTCGCCGCTAAACCATTAAGGTTACGCGAACTTGGAATACGTAAACCTAGTTTACGATAAATGATGAAATTGTGAACTTGAGAAATGACCTAAAATTGCGAGTTGTCACATTCGCCCATCCAAAAAGGAATTCAGTCCCTGAATTCAGTTCGTGTTAGTCTATCGAATTTTTGAGTTTGTGATGAATATCGAGGAAAGAAGACATGGAGATGTGTCGTTACGGTTGTCGAGGATCGAGAGCGTACAAAACATCGTTAGTAAAGAAAATATCGGATGAATCTCTCATAAGTAACACTTTGAATTGGAACATGTGAATATTTTGCTTGCACAAGATTTATAAATAACTGCTCCCAACATAACATGATCCCTCCTGAATTAGACATAGTTAGCTAGGCTATGTATAATTAAGGAACGATGATGTGACGTTCGGTTTAGTTGTTATAACTCTCGATGTTTACAAAGATTTAAACCGTGTCGTTAAAATGGTCGTTAAAGTAAAAGGAAGTAAGATTCTCGTAAATGATATCGAATCGAAAGGAAATAAAGTACGATAGATGAGAATATATTACAACGAGTGGTTAATCAAAAGTAGTACATCTTTAAGTTATAAAGTTTCGGATACGATGATAGACATAAACTTGGTACAACGTAGTACATAAGGAGAAATAAGACTGTTAGTTTCCGAATTTCTTTAGTCTTCTGCGTCGTTGATACCTTGACGAGCTTCTCCTCCTCCTAACATGTATGCATTCCCATGAGCACCTTCAACTTGTTGACCTTGGTTTTGAGGACATTGATTCCGATAGTGTCCTTGCTCCCCGCATCTGTAACATGTAACCATGGCCTTGCCTCTACAATTCCTGGCAAGGTGTCCCAGTTGTTGACACTTGTAGCACTTAGCAGGACAAAGACCCGTGTGATGATACTTACATCGATTACATAGTGGGTAGGTTCCAGCATAACCTCTGCCTTCTATTGGTGCAGCAACATATACCATTGCAGTTTCTTGCCCTCTTTTCTGTTGTTGATGATGGTTAGTATTGCGGTTTTGGTTGTTGTTGTTATAATCTCCTTGGTCGTCTTCCCATTTCCTTTTGTTGTTGTTGAGTTGGTTATCGTCGTTTTTGTTGTTGTTTTGGTCATTGTTGTAGTTGGTGCGGTTGTTGGGGTTGTTGTTGTTTTGGTTGGTGTTGGTGTACTTACCTTTCTTCACTACCTGGGCCATGAGCTTTTGAGTCACCCTAATAGCTTCCTCGATTGTTTGTGGATCAAACGAAGTCACATCTCCTTGAATAACCTCGGGAAGTCCCCCGATAAAAGCCTCTAGTAACTTCTCATTATCCGAAACCATAGACGGGCATAACGCGGCCAATTCTTGAAATCTCCGAATGTAAGTGTCAATATCATACCCAATTGTTACTAGTTCATAGAATTCTGTCTCCAACTTTTTCACTTCCGTACGAGGACAAAATTTCTTAGTTACCAAACCCTTGAATTGCTCCCAAGTAAGCTTGAAAGCATTCTCCATTCCCATCGGTTGAGCATATGAGTTCCACCACGACAATGCTCCATCGAGTAGTGTACTTGTAGCAAACTTGACCTTACTATCATCCGGGCAATTACACAGCAAAAACACGGACTCCAATTTCTCGAACCATCGCACCATGGCAGTGGCTCCTTCAGTCCCTTTAAACTTGGTGGGATCTCCACTTTTGAAATCCTTGTAAGAACAGCTCTTAACTCCGTATCCTCCTGCATTTCCTGCAGCAGCAGCAGCAAGCTTTGCGGCTTCAGCAGCAGCCACGGCCTCGGCAGCAGCAGCAGTCACCGTTTCCCTTTCAATCCTTAATGCCTCTGCTACACTATCCCTTACCAACTTTTGAATAGCCGCTTGTGTCATTTCAGCTGTGGCTTTCTTCGGTGCCATAACTTCTTCAAAACAAGAGGAAATGTGAGACGTAGCAAAATCCGATGCTAATAATAAACGCTCCAAAGAAATGTGATAAGAATGATAAGTTTGAGGTTATCTTTCAAAATGATCGACGGTTTCCTAAGAAATGGGTTATGAGATGTCGTAAGTGCTTCAAATGTATGATGGTTTAGTGACTCAGTGTGAATAGCGTGTAACTCGACATGTTAGTGGTGATATAAAGGAATGAGAGTGACTTTGCCGTACTTAAAGGTTTATCTCGGCATTCGACGTTATCGGTGATGAGTCAATTGATGTAAAAATTGTGATAAGGAATGACAAGGAATTCTCCACATTAGAGTATGAAGAAAGAATAATGGAATGGGCATTTAAAGGCATCCGTGTGACAATCGATATGAAATGAAAGTAAATAACTCGAAAAATGTACGTATAAATCGCATGTAAAGTGAACATGCACTTATGATGAAATGATGAGATGCTATGATAATGTAGTTATAGTCTAGGGTCAATGATGCAACCTAGTTCTCTATAACTGAAGCTCTGATGCCAATCTGTCACACCCCCAAATTACCTGTTTTTCAGCGGAATGGAATTCCTGGGGATTGACTGTCATAGCATCACAATCACAGTTATATTGAACGACCTAAAGTGTCGTTTGGAAAATACATCGTTTGATTTAATAAAATAATCAGAGTTACAAAGTATAGGTCCCAAATGAAAGTTACTATGCACGGAAAATAAGTTTAGTACAAGTCAAACGATGTTTTTAAAAGTACATAAAACCCAAGTGAGACGCGTCGTCACCACGACTCCATGATGTGTCCAAATGTATGCCATGAAGTGAATGCCTTAGATACCTGAGATAAAACATGCTAAAAAGTGTCAACACAAAGGTTGAGTGAGTTCATAGGGTTTGTATTGGAATGTAAAGCCTTTCAAAAATCGTTTATGCAGCAAAGGCATTGTAAATCCACTCAGTTCCAAGTTCCGCCCATACAAAACTTGCAACCTGTGTATTCACAACCCATTGCCAAAATGTGATATAGTTTATGTTCAAGCGCATGATGTCAAAGGAATTCACAAAATAGTGCATAACTTAATGTATCCACAGTTACTTAATATAACACATAATTCGTACGGTTTCAAATTGTTCCTTGACCATTAGTTCAGGATTGTACCAAGACCATTAGTTCAATGATTCTACCAAGACCATTAGTTCACTGATTATACCAAGACCATTAGCTCAATGAATATACCAAGACCATTAGCTCAATGAATATACCAAGACCATTAGCTCAATGATTATGATATGGAATTTCTAAGTATGGCAATACTATTACTTCGCATGACTAAACATTCAGTTCAAATAACATATAGTTTGCAAATAGTCATGAATGTACTAAAAATTATTGAGCATGTATCTCCCCCAAAGAGTTTCATAAATAATTAAAACGAGAAAAAGTGGGGCTATGACTCACAGTAATCCTTAAATGTTTAGGGTAACTATGAAAGTAAATGAAAATAGTTGAGCATGTATCTCCCCCAAAACAGTTATGAAAGCAAGTAAAAGTAGGGGCTATGAAACTCACTTGGTAAAATGAGGCGATGACAAAAGTGAGTACACCGAGGTATAATGTGAAACTTTAATCTGGACCTATTACCAATGATATGATATGTAATGAGTTGCAATGTAATGTTATGCATGCATTTCGTATGTTATTTATACCATTTGCGAGTTTTGAAAATAATACTTATCGTCGAAAAATACTCTTTTGACGTCTTGACCATTCAAAAATGACTTTACAAGTATTTACGTCAAAATGTCATCCTACAATGGTTTTATAATGATTTATTGTGAAATTATCACTTTTCGTCGTAAAATAAAGTCGTCGGAAATTTCGTGAAATTGACAAAAATGGCTCCGAATAACTAGTCGTAAAATGGTGTGCGTCGATCGTTAGGAAACGAACTCGACAGTTTTAGAAAGTTTGTATCAAAATCTAAAAGTTTTAGTTCAGGAGTTTTCGACATAAAGGTCTCGAACATAAAGATAATAAGGGTTAAAGATGGTGGTTTTGTCTAATTGTTGTGTAAAAAGTGAGTTTCAGCCAATTTTAAGCATCCGTGAATAATTTATTAAAACTCCGCTATACAAACGGTCGATTGTTTTGAAAAATATGCTCGGTGATCTTGATTTTATTAGAAGACATTTCGTTTCAAAAAGTTCCACATCATTGATAAAAACAGCCGCTAACATGGTCGTTTCAGCTAACGTAACACTTGTCTCGTAAAATAATATAGTTTTTCAGAAAATAATAGTTACGGCAAATTTATGAAAACGTGCATATCTTAGTCGTTTCAAATCCGTTTTCTACGTATAATACGTCCTTAGCTTCGTATCAAAGTATACTAATATATTTTTGACAAGTCGAAATAATTTGCAAAGCTTAAGGCTCGTTTTTTACTCGAACAAAGTAAAAACAGCTTGCTGAATTTTCTGAAAAATTATACATTTCGTCGTCAAACTTTAAAAATTCATAACTTCTTCGTTATAACTCCGTTTTTATCCGTCCAAGCGGCCACGGAATCGTTTTAAAGTATATTTTCTAAATATCAAGGCCAAAAAGTCGTGCCTACAGTCGGATTTTCCAGAAAATCAAAACAAGGACAGAACATATTTTATACGTATCGAAAATAGTTTTTCTCGTACTAAACATATTCTAATCCCTTCAAATCAACTCCAAAGCTAATCTAATCCTACCATACACCTTCTTAGGGTGTCATGGGTTCCTAAACATCATCAAGACCAAAGTATACCAAGGGGATAATTATAGGATGACCATATATATATATATTGCTAAAAATCATGTAAAAATGGTATAAACAACACAAATCATGCATGCTTGCTCCAAAAATGAAGAGATAACTATGAAATGAATATGAAATATGAAAAATGAAAGAAACATGCTTACAAGTTAATATGATGAGGTGCAAAGAACAAGGTTAAACCTAAACACTCTTGGTTTTTATTTCAAAACCTTATAAAGAGTATTATCTAGATTGTTAAAACACTTGAGCTAGCAAAATTTTTGATCCCTTCTTGAAAACCTTGATGTGGCCGGTTATGATGGAGAAACAAAGAGAGGAAAAAGCTTTTCTAACTATGTGAATTATTTGAAGTGAAATGATAAAGTGAAGACTTGAAGTATAGACTTTTATGTAGTGTAAAAATTAAAACAATCAAGAAACCATGCTTCATTAATTATCACCCTCCCCCTTGGTCGGCCAAGGGGGGAGGGATGTGAATATATTTTGTTTTTTTTTTTTTTTTTTTTTTTAAACTTATGTACTTGTGTAAAATTGATAAAGAGTATAAGAAAAAGGTGTAGGTAAATGTATAAGTAAAGGTAAATGGTAACTTTTTGGTACAAGTAATTTTTTAATAGATCAAGGTAGAGTATAATGAGATCATAAAAATTATAAAAATACATTCCTTGTAAAATTTGAGTGATATAATAATTATCTCGTAGTTTTTAAGAAAAACGTCGTAATAATATAAATTTAACGATTTATATACAAAATAAATTCAAAACACTAGGTAAACTCAAAATATAGTTTTTATAAACTAAACATAAGTATAAAAATATATCGGGATCATTTTTGAAAGTAACGGATTAAATGCTCAAAAAAAATAACTCACGCGATAACGTTTATTTAATATAAAATTTACGCGTTTAAGGTGAAATGCAATGTCATGAATGAACTAACGTGATGCGAATGATGTTAATGAAATGTAGACTAAACTTAGTCCATATGAAATGTTCGTGATGATATGATCATGAATTCGCCGCTAAACCATTAAGGTTACGCGAACTTGGAATACGTAAACCTAGTTTACGATAAATGATGAAATTGTGAACTTGAGAAATGACCTAAAATTGCGAGTTGTCACAACTCAATTAGGATTATGGTATCCTAAGGGTACGGGGGTAGAAACAATTGTATATACAGATTCTGACCATGCATGTGATTATGTTGATTGAAAAAGTACAAGTGGAGTATGTAATTTCATGGGATGTTGTTTAACATCTTGGTTCTCAAAGATTCTGATAACACACTTTTATTGAATATATCACCTCTGCAAATGCACTTTTACTGTGCTCTGTAACTATCCCTTTGAAACTCGGAAAAAACTGCGGGTAATGGAGTGAAAACATTAAATGTGGAAAATGAAACGTTTTTCAAAAACTACTTTCCAAAACCTCACATGTGCAAAATCAATCCTTTCACCACTTGATAAGGATTTAAAACGTACGCTTTTAGCGGGTCATTTAAGCCCTATTTTGACACATTTTATATCCGTTACTGCTTAATTTCGTTCCTTTTTACTTTTTAGGTCTTTTGGAGCAAAATGCTGGAATGAAGCACATTTGGATGAAAACGAGAAAATACATGAAGAAAATGGCAAAGTCAAGATCAAAGCCTCACAAGACTGATCAACAGTACCTGACGGCGTCCGAACCAAAAGGCGACGCCATCCCTCTATGATGACTTGATCAAAACATGCACGCGACGGCTCAGTAAAAATTCTGGTCACATAACCCGACGGCGTCACGCTTTAATAATGGAGGGCGTCACTCACAGTTTTCAACTCAGACGGCCCAGATCTAGAATCAAGACGACATCCCAACTGAAGACCGGCGGCGTCACAACTCTAAGGTGACGCCGTCCCATCGATGACTTAGCCCAGACGAAACCCTAATGACGGCGAGCTGACGACGTCCCATGCAAAAGGTGACGCCGTCACAGTTGTAAATCAATATATAAAATTCGATTTTTCTGTATTTTGAGAGGTAGACTTTTGGAGAAAAAACCCTAAATTGTTTATAGTCCGAATTGGACAGTATCTTAGGGTCCCATACCCTATTTTACACATCGAGATAAGTTATTTAATCCAAATTATGATTATGTCTATCCCGTATTTGATTGATTGTGTGTATGCTTGCTTGTATATCATGTCTAGCTAAAATTCTTGTCTGTTTGCTTAGAACTATGAAACCTAGTTATTGATTATTGTTAGGTAGTTTCTTATCTTAATTGAAATTGGCTTAGGAGTGCAACTAGGCATCTTCGTTGTATTTAATGCTTGAGTATGCTTTATGAAGATATGGTTTATGGATGAAATAGCCAAGGCTTGTCGATTCCGTAGGTCATATACGAGAGATAACCTCAACGAACTAGGGACTACGCACACCCTACGACCTTTAGGAATACAACACGTTAAGATAAGGACGTGACAACTCAACCGACCAATAAAAGATAACTAGGGAGTAATAGTATCTAGGTGAACACATTTGTAATCATCATACGAGCACACCTCAATTAGACATAAGCTACCCATAGTAATTAGATAATTAGATAAGTAGAGTAATCGGTAGAAGTACCACCCCCAAACCAATTGCCCCGAGATTTTACCTTAGCTTTTTAAAAAACCATAAAAAGATAAAAAAGAATCATCCTCAACCCCACCTTCTCGTCATACATTTCTTACTAACATTCCTATTCCCCTAGAGAACGATATCAATCCCCGAGGCTTACCCAATACTACACTACAACGATTAGGTTCACTGCCTAGGAGGTTGAAAAACTTGCTCTACGAAAAGGAAGTTTCCTTCACCCCGAACGCGCCTTCCGCGCGCATCAAGTTTTTGGCGCCGCTGCCGGGGAATAGAATAGCTATTAGATCTCTATCTTGTTTTGGTTCCCTTGCTTGATTCCTATCAAGTAAGATTTTTTCTCATTTTCATTAGCCTCCTTATAGTCTATCCCCATTCTTCTTGTTTTTGTTCGTAAATCTCATCACTCACCATGATTCGCATCTTTCGCCGAAGAAACTTTGCACTACCCGCTCCCAACCCCACAATGGAAAACGCAATTCCATAAAACCTTTCACCCGTTCACTACTTTGGAAATCACCTAGGGTATAATGAAATAAACTGGCAACATAATAGTCCTTTCTACGATTCGGATTCTGATGAGGAATTTGATGACGGAGAGGCAATTGACAACGGAGAAGTCATCAATGAAGTTAGGTTTGAAATGAAAGAAGACCCCTCCCAATGTTTTGACCCTAGGTGTAGAATTGAGGTAGATAGCCCCTTCAACATGCAATTCCTTTGTAAAATAGGATTTGAAAGATGTGATGCTTACTTGAATTCATTCTTACCTTTAAACTTAATCTCAAGGAATCTATATAATAAAATTAAGGTGAATGAGTTATTTTATCAAAAGAATGGCAAGTGTGAAAAGCATGGACAAGATGGCACTCCCTTATGCAATGCTCCTGACTCGTCTAGCAACCTTTGTCTTTGCTCTAGATCCTTCTCCTTATTCCTATGACCATAGTTTTTGCAACAAGGTCATGGTGCCTCTATCCGATGTAAAGACTACAAGGATCATGGTGGATGGCAAGAGACCTCACCCACCAACGGACTCATCGAATGAAAGAGGAATACAAAGAGAAGGAGAAGGAAGCAGTAACCCCCTTAGCAACGTCCATCTCGACCCCTTAGCATACATCAACCAACTGCCGGATGTCCCAAGCCCTTCACAAGAGTTCCAACAAACTAGAGGAATATTCAAATGTTTTTCTAACTTCTTGATGAAGAAGAAGAACTAGAGATGGAGTGGTGAAGAGTGAAGGGGATAGAGATGAAGATGGAGGTGAAGTAGGAGGATGAGTGGATGGAAGGTAAGGTCATAGACCTTAATTTGTGAACAATTTATGAAACAATGGTCTGTAAACAATCTAAACAATATTTATGTAGTTTAGGACGTAGCTAGTAGAAGATGGCATAATTTAGACTAAGACTTCTAACTTAGGAACTAGGAAAATGATAATTTTACGACAACTTGATCTCATTCAAGTAGTCGATGTCACTCATTTTTGCTTACATTTTAGTCATCCCCACTTACTATGCGTTATATTTATTGTTTGCATATGTTTACTGAATGTAGAAATGATTAGGATGAGTATTTGCTAAGGAGTGCAAAAACTGCACATTTGCTGAGAAGCTACTGGTCAGCAGTAGCCGGATCCCTGGGCTATAACTAGCCGGATCCCTCAGATGAGGGAACCGCGGGATCCGGGTAAACAGATATGCGGCTATAGACCTTTATACATCAAACCATTCCCCTAGACCACATCATACTTGCTAAACATGATTCTTTAAGACCACTTACGTCTTCCTCAAGCTCAGCAGGTCTCACACTCACCCATAGCTAACTTAGGATCAAATTCAAAGTGCTTTTGATTTATCAATTCACCTAAACTCACCATATTTTTGCTCCAATGCTCACACATTGTTCCTCACATCTCAAAACACTTAGCTTGATATTTCTCTCAGTTTTAGCAAATTGATTCTAGTCATCCTTACCTTAAAATAGGCTTAAAACTAGTTTTTCATTTTCTTTTATTTTTTAGGAATTTTTCAAATTTCTATTAAGCCACCATCTGATCTCTAGGATCAATTTCCCTCATTTGTCATTCTCAAATCAATGAGTATCATCCTTAAACACTTAGTTGTACCCTCAAAAAGTCCACTTTTCCACCAAATACCATCATTAAGTATCCTCACTCCTTATGGTTGGACATTTAAGCCACTTATCACTTAAGACATATAAGGAAAGTCAAACCCTCAAGATTTATAGGTACTAGACCTTCAAATAGCATAATCACTTCAATACTTTACTGTCTGACATACGGATCCCTGGTTTATAACCAGACGGATCCCTAGTGAGAGGGAACCGTGGGATCCGTGTCTACAGAACAGCTTGTGATCAGCTTTTCTTCCAAATTTAAACCCTCTTTGGTAATCTAAACACTTTTGCTTACCATTTAATAATTCCCTAGATTATAACAACACCATAGTTGACCTTGGTGCATGCAAAATTTTCTTAGTGGTCATGAAATTAATTCATTAAACTCAAATTCATCCTTTATAAACCAAACACTCTTAAGATCTTAAGTCACCATTCTTACCACAATCTTAAAATCAGTAGTTAAAGACTTCTACTACACACTCTCCTTCATTATGACTAAAGCATCTAGTAGGAACTCTTCAACCAAAGGTTCATCTAAAAAGAATGCTCATATGGTTCATGAGATATCATCCACCGAGTCATCACCCGTAAGAAGTTCAAATGCTAGAATCCCTCCTTAACTAACTCAATCAACAATAGCTAAAAGAACCGCTAGAATTAGCATTCGACCTATTAAGTTGGAAAAAGCTTCATCAAGCACTAAACTAAACACACCTAGTTCTAGTAAAGCACCCAAGCCTTCATTTCTAGAACCTAGACTACATTCCTTTACCGAACCTCTTTCCTATCCAAATCTCTACTCATTAGAACACTCACCACCAAGGACTTCCCAATCACCAACTTTCTCGTTAAATAGGGAACCACCTACATCACCAAGTAGTCCATCCTTGGAGATAGGGAATCACCAAAAATCTAACCACATAGAGAACATTCCATTACCACCACCAACTCATGTATCATCACCTTCACTCTTAGTGGAAGCACATCCTACATTGCTCAACGCACCTCCACCACCCTTTTTGGAGCCTCCTTAAAACATCCAACCTCCTCCGGTTCCTAGTTATGACAATAATTGCTCTAATTGTCAAATAACCCAAGGACTTGTTCAAGAAGTACGGAATGAGTTCCATTTCATGTTTAATCATCTCCTTGAACGATTGGACCAAATCAACAAGTCTACTCATCCTTAGATTCAAGCACATTGATGCGCTTTAGGTTTTCGTCACATATTAGAATTAGTAGAAAATGTATTACATGTTTAAATCATTCTCTTACTTTTAGAGATATGTAGATCATTTCTCGTATTTTTATTGAATGAAATTACATGTTATATGCCATATTGTCTTGAGAATATGTTTGGTGCCTTAATACATATCTCATTTTGATGTTAACATCAATTTTTACATCACCATTGTTGTCTTATGCTTATAGACAGACGGATCCCTCAGTTTAGCTTAGACGGATCCCTCCAAAGAGGGAACCGTGGGATCCGTGCAACAAAAGACTTGTTTATTACTAACTTAAGTCTTATTTGCAGGAAATTATGCATTATATACTTGTTTTTTAACTTTTATTTTGTAGATTTTCAATATACACATGAAGACTTTGACACCCTTAGCGAGGGGGAGTTCCTTGTCAAAGTAAAACATTGCAAAATCATTTGCAATATCATTCACATAGGATTACATTACTTGATGTCCTCTTTGCAAAGGTGCAATCATCAAGGGGGAGCATATTCGTCACAAAGATGAAACCATTTGCAAAATTGCAATGCACTAGTTTAGTATTTCTACTTACTTGACGCCCTCACAAAGGGATGGACTCGTCAAGGGGGAGCTAATACGAGAATACTTCTCCTCACTTACTCTCTATTTTTCATTCTTTTTCTTTATTTTCACATGTTTTTCTTAAAACAATGTGTTAGTTTCTTTTCGACGCTCTTTTTGTTTTGACAAAAGGGGGAGAAGAGAGTAAAAACTCCAATTCAAACTTTTACGAATTTTAGTTTTTCCTTAAAATAATCTTATGTTTTGTCATCAACAAAAAGGGGGAGATTGTTAATACAAATAAGCCGTAAAAACGTTTATTTATATTTTACGATCTTCGAATGTTTTGTTGATAACAAACGTAAAATCATTTTAATGAAACAAATAAAATACGTAAATGGTTTGAGCCAATAGTTTACTAACACACTTACATTTTCATATAAAACACTAAACAAGTAATAGTGCTTTCATGATTTAGTAATGCATATGTACAACAACTAGTGTTTACATATTGGGTAGATATATACATACTTAGTATGTATTATAATGGGTAATAGAATGGGTAGAAGTTTAAGTTTTTAACCCATTGACTTAATACATTGAATGTAGTTCGCTAAAACCCAAAGTCCATGACCCATACCCATAGAGCATTATCCATAACCCATAACCCATTGCATGACATCATGCATAAGTCATAATGGGTATTATCCATGACCCATGGAGCTAACCCATAACCCATGGACTAGATGCATTGCATCTTCTAGATACATTGTATCTACTTGGATACCCATGGTCCAAAGTCTATGACCCATGACCCATAACCCATGACCCATGACCCATGACCCATAACCCATGGCCAAAGAGGAGCGTCCCACGGTTCCCCCAGTTTACACTGGACGGATCCCTCAAGTAAGGGATTCGTGGAACAGTAGCATATTTTGTCTATAAATAATGAGCCATTTCTTCATTGTGTTTCACTTCTTCAACACTCATTTTCTCCTAGTATTGTAAACTCTCTAACCTCAGATCCAAAGGATCTTTCTATGTAGTTTGTGTTTGTTTTTGTGTGATTCTCTAGGTTCCTCTTAAAGGTGAGATCACCGCCTCTTGATGTCGAGCAAGCTCAAGTCTATGAGTTGCCATGCTTCGTCATCATCAAGACTACTGAAGTTCTCTTGTTGATAGTTCTTTCTTCCTCTTTAGAAGTGTTGTGTCTAAGGCATTAGTGAAGGATGCCAAAAGGGTCAAGACGAAGGCATTAGTGAAAGGTGCCAAACGTCCGTGTCAAAGGCATTAGTGAAGGATGCCAAAAGGGTCAAGACGAAGGCATTATTGAAAGGTGCCAAACGTCCGTGTCAAAGGCATTAGTGAAGGATGCCAAAAGGGTCAAGTCAAAGGCATTAGTGAAAGGTGCCAAAAGATCATGTCAAAGGCATTAGTGAAAGATGTCAAGGGTGTACAATCGATATGGTGCATCGATGTACAAATATAGATAGGTTGTGTCAACGGATATTGATATCCTTGATGATGTTGTAATAAGGAGTGAGTCTTCTTTGGGATAGGTGTTGTGTAGTGTTGGGTAGTAGTTCCTCCTTTGTAATGAAACTCAGTATCTAGCCTTGTACCGGATAAAGTGTAGGCGACATTATAATAGGTGTAGTTCTACCTCGTGGAAGAATCCGGTGTCTAGCCTTGTACCGGAAAAAGAGTAGGCAACGTTGTGAAGGCTTCTCCGCCACAAGGAGTTTGTGTTGTGTAGTGATTACGAACTCTCGAGTAGGTGACTCGAGGAGTGGAGTAGGGCAAGGAAGGTGTCCTTATAGCCGAACCACTATAAACATTCGTGTCGTGGTTTTGTGTTTCTTACTCTTTACATTTGCATTACATATTTACATATCTATCTATCAACATCCAACATACACATTTAAATAGATTGACATAAGTCGATCTAAATATTTTAAAACGAAGTTTTAATTGGTAAAACTATTCAACCCCCCTTCTAGTTTTTCATACTTTTCAAAATATAAATGGCAAGAACTCAAAGCCTTTTGTTTGCACCTCAGTGGGTGTGAGGTTTAGAAAGTGTAGAGTTTAAAACCAACAATGTTATAGGCAATTTTGAATACCCTAATGATGTCCCAGCCTATAAGGGAATCATGAAATTTTTGTTTAACTGCCCACTGAAAATGGCCTTTACAAATTCACCCTCCATACTGTACCAAAACTACCTCAGGGAGTTTCGAGAAACATTAAAGTGGCCTTTGACATGTCACCCTCTACTGATGAGAACCAGCCAAGACCCCTCAGGGAGTTTCTCATCAGGTTTTTAGTCCTAAATGGGGAACAACAAATAACTTTGGACTATAAATTTTTTTGCTCTTCAACATGGCTAAACTATAATAATGGTGAATATGTGACCCTGACCCATCCACTGTTAAGGCTGAGTTAGAAAAAATTGTTTTAGACCCAAAGTTACTGGACAAGACCCCTGTCACCAAGAACTCATTTCCCGTGGCTCGGAAGATCCTGTTCACTTTTGTGATTCAGGTTCTCGGCGGGAACCTCTCATCCAATGAAAAGATTAATTATATTCAGTTGATGATGGCCTATTGCTTGATGACAGGGACCACTGTCGACATTGGAGAGATTATTTACACTGATCTCGTAACCAAGCTCTTGAGCAAAACTAGGGTGAAATACGTTTCATACCATAGGTTTGTCTCTTGTGCTTTGCAAGAGTTTTTGGGTTGCAATTACACTCAGGGCTATCACTTTGGCGCTTTACATGCCGTCTTGAGTCCATCAAATTTTTCAAAGAAGCCATCCTTAGTCACTGATATTGAATTGACGACCCATATGGTTGCTGTAAACAAATAGAGAGAATCAGTGTCTCCAAACCCTGCTCCTAAAAAAAAAGAAGTCTCAGACTGGGACTAAGACCAAATGTTGGAATCACTCCTAAACCATAATCAAGTGTCAGTAATTAATATGTAATAGTTAGCTTTATTATGGCCTTTATGTTTGTAATTAGCCTTAGGCTTATGTAGAAGGCCCATAAGCCTAGGCCTTAGTCCATTAAGGAAAGGATGGAAACTAGGAGTGTTGCCCTAGCTTTCCTCCTATAAATACCTTATGTAAACCTTCATTTGAAGGTTGGTTGTTCAAGTTATTCACTCTCTTTCACATCTTTGCTTAACCGTATTATTACGCGTATGTGTGTGTGTGTGTGTTTTACTTGTTCAATCGCCTTATCTCTTTCTATATTACTTGTGTTTGTAAATCTAGTGACCTAACAGTGGTATCAATCGCCTACTAGTTGGGTGAACGTATTGTTTGAAGTGAGTTTTGGTCTCACGCATAACGTACGGTCCATTTCTTTGGTTAGCTTAAAAACGCATTTTTTACACTTTTTAATCCAAGATTCTTGTACTTTCACTGTTATAAGGTGTTAAACTAACGTTTTTTGGCAAAAAGTTTAGAACTTTATGCGTGGATCATTGTTTTTGAGCTAGTTTTTATTCGTGGGTGTAGTTCTACGCGTAACTGTTTTAGAAGGTTTGGTTCATCAAATTTCACATCCTTGTGTTATTTGGTGATCTTGAAGCTATTTCATCACACAAAAACTGGTTTAGAAACATCTTTGAGCAATATCAAATTTACGAGTAAACCTACGCGTAGTGAAACCCTAAAATTACGCGTAAGTCATTCCTTGGTTTGATCTTCATTTTTGTGGTTTACTCCGTGTTTTCTTGCTTGGATAAGCCTGAAAATACGTCGACTTTGGATATCTTTTGCACTGCGAAGTGTAAAAGATCACTTGGGATAAAACCCTAAATTTACGCATAAGCATAAAGCTTACGCGTAGAAATCCTACGCATAAGATTTTTCTTACGCCTAAGCATAGTCTTACGCATAAGATAATCCTACGCCTAACTTTCTACGCCTAACTTTTGTCTACGCATAACTTTAGCGTCTTTTCCCTACTTACGCGTAAGCTAAAACTACGCGTAACTCCTTATTGTTACGCGTAACTTTGGTGTTTTTACGCATAAATGCTACTTGGCTATTGTGATTTCTACGCCTAAGGATACTTCTTCATCAAAGGTTCATTCGACTACAAAGATCCATTTTTACCAACACAAGTTTTCAACATGTCTCAACCACCATACTCTAACTATTTCCCTTACACTTATCCTCAACGACAACAACAACTAAGTCCACAACATCAACAATGGAATCAACAACAAGCAATTTATCAACAACAATTTAATCAACAACATACTCCACAACTTGGTGCAATTCCCCCACCACAAATGGTTCAAACACCACTGATTCGCTCCCAGACAGTCAAGTTTTCTCACACAAGCTAGCCACTTGTGAATGGCTAACCGTAAGAAACTTAAAACAGTCTAGAAACAAATGCAATGAAGATCAGGAGAGTATAGGGTTTCCCCGGGTCGTTATGTCCCAGCGAGCTATGCGATGAATCACCAAACGTATAGTGATCGAGAGAATTTGAATGAGAAAAGAGTTGATTTATTATAACTACGGAAAAAGTATATAACTACAGGGGCTTAAATGCAAATTAAAAAAAATTAAAAAGATAAAATATATTAAATAAACGCTATCACTATTTGCAAAATGATGTTTTTGATTTTTCTTTTACAAATTTAAATTAAAAATTACGTAACGTACAATAGAAAATGTTAAACTGAAACAATATTAATCCTAAAAATATGAAAATGACATTTTTACAAACCTAATGATAAAAGAAAATTATTAGAAAAAGAAAATTATTTTTATAACTATTTAATTAATTATTATTAATTAAAAACTAATTTTAACTATTTAATAATAGCCTAAAATACAAGAAAATATGAAATAAAGCTAGAAAAATGAAATTATGACTTAGAAAAATCTAAAATAACAAAAGAGAATTTTCAAAACTAATTTTATATTTTTCTGATTATTTTTGTATTTTCTATGAATTAAAAACTATTTAAAACTACTTAAATTGCTTAAAAATACAAATTTAACTAAGAAAAATCTGGAAAAATATTTTTTTGACTTTTTATATTTATCTTAACCTAGGAAAAATGAAAAATTATTTTTTTGAAACTTTTCTGAATTAATTGTATTAAAAGCTAATTAAAATGACTTAAAAACTGTTTTAAATGAAGAAAAATACCAAACAGTACTAGAAAAATATGAAAAATTCAGGAAAAGTCTAAAATAATATTATGAATCTAAGAAAAATATAAAAACAGAGGGTTGTGTGTAAGAAAATGCAATTGCAATGACAAGTGCTTATAAATAAGCACTTGGAATAAGCAAATGGACACCAAAGAACACCAAACTGATACATAAGCTATAAAATGCTAAAAGTACTCAAAAGCAACTAATATCCACAAGCTTTAACCTCTGAAATGCAACTTCAACAGATTTGAGGTTTTGAGCTCAAGTGCTTAAAACAGGTTTAGGGGCCTACTTGCAGCCTAAGAATAAGCTACCAAATAAGTTGAAACTGAAAAACAGAATGTTGGAACCTAAACTAGACCTGGCTAGGTGCTTACAAACCAAAAACCAGACCTTGATGAGCTAAAATGAGCTCTGTGCAAGCCCTGCACAAACCTGTGCACACTCAGTATTCACTGAGTTTGTGCACAGGGGAAATAAGACCAAATTCACAAGCTATTTGAAGCTTATAAAAAATTACTAAAAATCTATAAAAATGATATTAAGAAAATAGACCAACTGAACTTTTTAAACCCCAAGTTTCACTTGATTTGACCCAGAAATAAGCTCATGAAAATTCACCCCAGTTGGGCTCAAACTGGATATTTCATGTTTTTGACTTTTGAGCAGTTTTGGTTAAGTTGACTTATTTGAAATTTGAGCTCAATTTATGGACTGATTATGATGTTATAAGACAAAATAAAGCTAATGAAAGCTATACCTATGATTTCTAAACACAAAACTAGTCTTTGCTTTTACAAAATCCTATCAGTTAAGCTTATTAAGACAGATTAAGTAGAATTTTGACTTTGAATGTTCTAATGCACAAATAACTGACTCAAATGAGTCTAACTACTTATATTAAGACTGATAATGCAATTGTCAAGTACAAACAAAGACTCAATCTCAGATTTACACACTGATCCAAACACACCTGTTTCTACTGATTTGCAATTAAAACTAAACCAACTGCTAAACTAGCTTGTGCAGACACTAACACTGAGTCTAGCTAACCTAATTACCACTAAATAAACAAGTTTGAACTATTTATGAATACAAATACAGATTATGCAATGAAACTTTGAAAATTAACTTACATAAGGTCCTAGCCACTATGGCTTGAGATTAGTCAACCACAGGAACCACTAGCCTAATCTAAACCATAACCTAGCTCATTATCAACCCAAATCCAGCTCTGCATCAACCCATATCCAATTCCTTCTCCATTTTGGCCCAGTTTGACTTTCGTTGACCAAAATCCAAAGTTGCTTGAAACTTGATTTTAAGCTAACCAAAAGCTATAAGGAGCTTATATAAGCTTATTTGAACTGGAAAATAAGCTATTAGAAGCTTGGACACAAGGGTTTGAAACTGAATTTGGCAACAGTAAACATGTAAACATGAAATTGAGTTAAACTTTGAAATTGATGCTTAAAGTAGATTATACTGATAATATAACTTGAGTTTAGTACAATAACACAAAAGATTACAATTTTTAAGCTTAACTAAAACTTATATATTAAAAACGACATACATAGAATTTTAAAAACTAAAATACTACTCTTTCAAGCTTCTCTTGCTTCCTTTTTATATGCAAAACATCTTATCTCACTCCTCTGAGCACATCCCATCATTTTCCTTGGCCATTGGATCAGTTGAAGAGATCTTGGCCGTTTGATCAATTTTTGGCGCCAAAACACATATATGCCAGTTGGGGGTTGAGTGAGTTGGAGAGGGATGCATTTAATGCCTTTTGTATTTTGGTGAGGTGGAGTGATAATAGAGGTGAAGTGTGAGAGCTAGGGGGAATGGGAGTGCCTGGTGTTTGCAGGTGAGTTGTTGGGGAAGAAGGAAAAAGTGGCGGGGTTGTTTGTTTGACCAGTGGGTTGACCGGGGTTAATATTAAAAAGGGGGGTCCAAATTGAGGGGGTCACAATGGGTTATGGCAGGGGTCCAAATGCAGTTTTGACAAGGCCAAGGGGTTAAAGGCTTAATAATCAAGGACCTATTGTGCAATTTCTGAAAATCAAGGGACCAAGGCTGCCATATTTGCAAAGTTGCTCCAAGGGACCAAAAGTGACAAGCTCCAATAGTACAAGGACCAAAATGGACATTTTCAAACTTCCAAGGACTATTTTTGCCAATTTTTAAACTTGAAGGACCAAACTTGTAATTTCTCAAAACTTTTGATATTTTTCACCAAAGGACTAATTTTGACAACTTATGATTTTAAAAGGACCTTTGGTGACTTTTCTTTTGAAATAAGTGCTCAGGGACTATTTCTGACAATTTTTGAAACTTGGGGGACTGAAACTGCCAATTATGCAAACTTAGCTCATTTTTCATCTGATTTTAAACATTTTGCATCTGAAACATATAAAATGCAATTTTGAGATATTTTCAGTATTTTGATGCATTTCTGAGCATTTTTAAACGTTTTGCAGTTCAGATTTAACCAAAAATGATGAGTATTTACACACTCATCAACCACCAAGTCTTCAAGTTCAACCCTACACAAATGACTTCAATCAACATCCATCAAGGAACACTATGAAGGAACCCACTTGGTTTGCAAAGATGTGTGAAGCTTTAAGCAGCCAACAATCAATTCATGAGGCTGGATCACTTGATAGACCTCCAATGCTCACTCCAGGAAACTACGATCAATGGGTGATAAGGTTCTTTAGGTTTTGTGATCTGAAGAAGCCACATGGAAAGTTCTTAAAGAAGGTTATCTTGGAAGGTCCATTTGAGATGCCTACTGTCATTGTACCCGGAGATCCTAATGCCATTCCACCAAGAGATGAACAAACAAACATTGCTACTGTTGCAGATTTAAATCAAACAGAACTTCTACACTATGAAGCTGATGAGCTTGCAATGCAATATATCCTTTTAGGATTACCTAACCCAATTCTTCGAAGTGTTGATGCTCAAAAGACTGCAAAGGAAATGTGGGACCATATTCATCTTCTTATGGAAGGATCTGTACTCAATCAGGAGGATTTGGAATCCAAAATTTACTTGGCTTATGAACACTTCATGATTGAACCTGGAGAGACACTAGAGTCTTATCATCATCGATTTTCATACATCATCAATTATTTGGATAAACACAACATCATCATGCCAAGAATTGTAGTGAATACTAAGTTCCTGCGTAGTCTTGGTCCTGAATGGGAGAAGTATGTCATTTTTCTCCGTCAAGCAAAGAATTTGCATCATTCTACATATGGATTGTTGTACGATTACTTGAAGCTCCATGAAAAGGAAGTTGATCGGGAAAGGATTCTCCGTGCTCAAATTGCTCCACCTACACATCCGGAAAATCAACAACTTGCCTTATATGCTCAACAAAGTTATCCTCCTCAACAAGCAACTCAACCAACTGCCTCAGTCACACCAAACGATCAATCACAGCAACCTCAACAAAATCAATTGGTTCCTTACAACAACAATAATGACCAAGCACTTCATAGTCAAACTAATGAGGAATCCGATCCGTTCGAAGCATTGCAACAGGGATTTGTTATGATTGCTAATGCTTTTAGCCGTTATACCAACAAATCCAACAATCGTATTCGTTCCTCATCCAATACACGAAATCAGGCTGTTGTGAACAATGGACGAGTTGAAGTTCAGAATCGTGGTTATGGTCGTCAAATGGGAGGTGGTCAAGGGTTTAATGCTATGGGTAGGAATAACAACAGAGCTCAAGTGGTGGAACAGGGAAATGCTCAGAATGGGTTGAATGGTCTTCGATGCTACAACTACAATGAGAAGGGACACCTGGCTAATGCATGCCCAAAGCCAAGGACTAGGGGCAGTGCTTATTTCAAAGAGGCTCTTCTTTTGGCTCTTAAGGATGAAGATGGTGGATCTCTCACAAACAAAGAACAGAGCTTTATGGCAGATGCAGACTCAGATGATGATATGGAGGACTTGCAGGCCAATGCAGCTGTTATGTTGATGGCTAATATGCAAGAGTTACACATGAGTGAAACAGGCCCAGTGTATGACACTGATGTCTTGTCTCAGGTACCCGAACAAACCATCATCATATCTGAACTAATATCTCCGCCAATATCTTAATCCGGCACGGCTCAGACTGTTCAAAATGAGTCATCTACATCTCATTCTGACGATTTTCAAATTAACCCTGTAGTTACATTTGACGATCAAGATGACCTTATGGTTTCCTTTGATAATCAAATTGACTCCGTGGTTGTACTTAAGGATCTAAATAATGATCATGTTGTGACTCACGTTGAACAAGCCGAACTGTTGCCTCATCCAGATTTTGCTCGGTTAATTCAAGACCATCAAATCAAAATGGAGGAATGTTATGCATTAAATAAGGACTTAAAAAGCAAAAATGCACTGTTAACCAAGGATTTTGAATGCTTACAAATGCAACTCAACTTTTTCAAAACTCAAGAAAACCGTGAAAAAGGTTTTGAAGCCGCTTTTGCTAAATCTCATCAAAACGAAAAATATTTAGAGAGACAGATGCGTGATCTAGCCGCTTCGAAGAATGCTTTGTTGTCTGAAATAGAACAACTGAAACATGAACATAAAAAGCAAATTAACGCTCTCACCTTGGAAAATCAAAAAGCTAAGGCTGAGTTGTTAACTTGTCAAAAACAGTTCTCCGCATACAAAAAGCATTCAACGAATCGGGTAGATGACCTTCTTGAAGAAATTATCGGCTTGCAAAACAAAATCAAAGAGTTTAAAACTGTTGTTTACAAACATGGTGAATCAGTAACAGCTATTGAAAAGTTTACGTTAAAACCCAATCCAAAAGGATATGGACCAAATCTAGCTGATTACAAACCAAAGCTTTCACTAAAAACATTCAAACCAAATCCTGAAGTTTCCAGTGCAGAATATAAAATTAATGATACTGTTATGAGTGTTGTTGAATATCATCGTCAAGAGGAATTAGATGCAGAAGACGAGAGTCGATCAAAATTAAAAACTGTTGTTTACAACAAACCTTTTAATTATTCAAAACCGGTCACTTTCGTCACACCAACGGATTCTTCTAACACACCAAGGGTTATCATCAAAACACCTGAGTCTTCTAATGTTAATCCCCAACCAGATTATGCACAAACTTGTGGTCCTTTACCTTCCATCAGTGAAGTAAACTCAAAACTTGAAAATCAAAAAATTCTTCGATATTTTGACATTTTCATGGCTGACCTCAAAATTTTACAACATGAGATAGAATATCGTTCTGAAATCAAAATTGATCATTTTCAATCGCCTCTGGCGCGAGAACAAAGAGACATTTTTCAGAAAAATCTTTTACCTAACGTTAAAAATTTGAAAAGTTGTGCATTAGCTTGGGAAAAGGATTTTCATAAGGAACTTGGAGTAATGAAGGTCGTTTTTGAGAAAACCGAAACATCTATTTCCAATACTAAACGTAAAAAGAAACTGTTGAGAAAAGATGTTGATCGACTCTTGGAAGATGTTATCTGTGCTGATATCCATAATGTTGTGTTACTCCATTCTTTGCCACATGCATCTGATTATATCTCTGCTGATAATGCTGACTCTGTGGTAACTGTTGAGAATACTGATAAGATGCTTCAAATCGAGTCTTTAAAAGCTGAAAATGAACGATTACTTAATGAACTTTACAATGCAAAACGTCGTCTTAATTGGTGTGAAAAAGATATTCACAATCAACAACTTGGTTTTCAAAAGAAAATCGCTCAGTTGCAAACAAAATCTTTTGATCCTAACATTAAGCAACTGGATGATCAAAACGTGTCTTTGAAAAGTCAAATCTCAAAATATGAACAAGAACTTGTAACAGTTAAACAGGAATATGGTGTCATATTTGATTTACTCAATAAGACTCGTCATGAAGCATCCAACGAACTTGATAACTATCTTGCTCACACTAGAGAAGTCATGAATTTTGCTGGTAATATTCGTTCTGAAAATCAAGATTTTATTCACACTATCTCTAAGTTAAGAGAAATGTTAGGAAAGTATGAACAACTTCCGCCAACCATCATTAAGAGATTAGCACCAGTAACACTTAGTAATCGTGCACCTAGAATCCCTACTGCCAAATCACAAGTTGCTAACGTGCTTCCTTCTACTGAAACAGGAATAGTTGCGTCTTTTCCAAACGTCCGCACTTCACAGCCTAGGAGCACTCAATCGAAGAATAGGAAGTTGCGACCTAAGAAAAGATCAATAAGGAATGCTAAAGTAGAAGAACACCTGATGAGTGTCTAAATACTCATCATTTTTGTACAATCTAAACTGCAAAATCATCTGAAAACACTCAACAATGCATTAAAATGATGAAAATATCACAAATCAGTGTTTTATGTGTTTTAAATGCAAAAATATCAAAATCAGATGAAAAACATATCAAGTTTGCAAAATTGGCAGTTTTAGTCCCCCAAGTTTCAAAAGTTGTCAAATCTAGTCCCTGGAATTCAAAAATCAAGAATTTTATCATTCAAGGTCCCTGAAATGTTCTAAGTTGTTAAAATTGGTCCTTGAATGATTCTTTAGTCAAATGGCAGAAAAGGTCCCTAAACTTTGAAAAATGTCAAAATTAGTCCTTGGACTTATAAAAATGGAATTTTATGCAAAAAGGGTCCTTGTTCTATCAAAGTTTGTCAAGTTTGGTCCTTGTGATAAGCTTGGAAAAGTGTCATGTTCAGTCCCTCAAGTTTGGAGAAGTTGCAAATCTAGTCCTTGTATATCATATCAAACCAAACGGACACCCTTTGTAATATATCAAGTCCAAATCCAATCCAGCCCAACCTTTGGCCCAAAACCAACCCAACCCCGTTTTATTAATACCCTGGTCAAATTAAGTCAACCCCTGCCTAAAAACCAGGCACTGTTCATCTCCCTCTCAAACACTGAATTCCAAAACCAGAGCTGGTTTTCCATGATTTACTCCATCCCCCCACCTTACCTTGTCCTCTCCACCTTCACTAACACCCAAAGACCTTTAATTGTTTCAAACCACCCCATTAATATCAAAAACCTGCTCAAAAGAAAATTGGCGCCAAATCTACACTTGGACGGATATGATGAGTTGGATGAATCCAATGGCTCAGATGAGGTGGGAAAGTTTCAAAGGTCAACATAGAGTCTCAAAAGTCATTATAAAGAGGAGGAGAAGCAATGTATCAATATATCTAGCATAATTTTTAAGTTTCTATGTCGTTTTTAGCTTACTTTTAAATTTCAGTGTATGTTTTAGTCTTAAAACTCTGTATTTCAAGTTTTTATGTTATAATAAAGCTTTTGTGAAACATCAATTCCAGTATCAAGTTATATCTCAGATTATGCAAATTTTCCTTATTTTAAAAATCTCATGAATGATCAAATGTTGTTTGTAGATGTTATTATGGACTGATATAGCACATGTAAGCTCCTATAAAGCTTATTCAAGCTTTTAGAAACACTAAAAACAGTCTAGTATCAAAAACAGAAAAATCACCAGAAATACACATAAATTAGATAAAAATAAAAAATTCCATGGAAGTGATGTACACAGCTGGAGCAGGGTAGATTTTGGATGGCCTTGGGTTAGAAGCTTAGTGGTAAGCTAATAGGGGTGATAATTGGTCCTTGTTCTCAGTTTTGAGCTTGGAAGCCTTTGTAAGCCTTTTTGTTCATTTTTGCATTTCACTGTTGTAGCTGTTTAGTAGTTGTAATTTCTGGTTCTTTATGTTCATTAGTCTTAGTTAAGTGTATTTGAGTATTAAAATCAGTTGGTTGTTCTTTTAAATTTATAGTTTATAAAAATCTCATCTTGACAGTTAAAAGTGCATAATGGTAATTTCTTGTGTTTCATGTTGTTAATATTGTTGGTTCATGTTTATTTAGTTTTATTTAATGATATTATAAGGTCTGTAATCAGTCTCATGGTTTTAAATTGTGTTTAGCTTTGAAAATCATCAAAACAGTTAAGTAAAGGCTTGTTTGGCTTTGAGAAGTTAAACTGTGTTAGAGGTTGATTAAGTTTGTACTTGTTGTTGTCTTGTGTCACAATTGGTCTAATTAACTCAAAGAAACCAAGAAATACAATCCTTGTTTAAGCAAAAGTCAAAATCTCAATTGATCACATCTTTCTTGTTCACTGTTGGAATTTCATGTTTAATGATCATGTATCTGTGTTTATAAGTTGCTAATACAGATCAAATAAGTCTTAATATACCTTAAAACAACATAATCAGTAAGTAGTAGTGATCAAAAGTTCATTTTAGTCAACTCTTTTGGTTTTTATAAAAAGTCAAAATCTTCATTTGGTCGTTTTTGAATAAAAAAGATAATTTCACTGTGTGTTTAATAGTAAGATTTAGCTTAAAAGCTTTTGGGTTATTAAAGTTTAGTTGCTAAAATTAATTAGAAAAATACTAGTTCTCCTTTAATCAGCTTTTTAATAGCTTATTTACTAGCTTCTTTTGAGTACTTGTCTGAAAATGGTGCCCTGTGCACAGTTGGGTAGTCCAACTTGATAAGCTCACACAGAGCTTAATTGTTGGTCAAATCTTGTGATTTTTGGTTCTTTGGGTAGCTGACCAAGCCATCTTGAAGTTCCAAGCTTAAATTTCCATTTTGAAGCTTGTTTGCTAGGGCTGCAAGTGGTCTTTTGTTCTGTCCATTTTTCAGTTTAGCATAAGTGCTTATTTGTTTGTTATTAGCTTATCAGTGTGCTTATCTTTGTCTTTTAGCTTCATTTGAGTAGCATTAGCCTATTTGTAGCTTATTTGAGCTTTTGTTTCAGCTTGTGAGCTTGTTTGAGCTTATTTCACCAAAATAAGCTCTTAAGCCCACTGTTTGCTCATAAGCTCACTCAAATAGCTTATTTTTGAGTTGTAAAATTTTTGTATTTGTTAAAGTAGCTTATAATCAGTAGTTAAGTAGTTTTCAAAAAGAAAATCCAGAAAAACATCATTTTTAAAACAGTGATAGTGTTTATTTAATATTAATTAGCTTTTTGATTTTTCTTTTTAGCTTATTATTAAGCAAATCTAGTTTTTATATTTTTCTTAGTTTTCTGTCATCTTAAGTTATTTTTAGAAAAAGTTTCATATTTTTCTCTATCTGTTTAGTATTTATTATAATTTTTAATAGTTAAAAGTATTAGATAATTAGTAATAAATAATTAAAAAGCATAAAAAATATATTTTCAGTTTTAAAATTAGTTTTATCATATTTTAGATTTTTCCAAGTTAAAATTTTATTTTTCCAGGTTTATTTTATATTTTCTAGTATTTAAGTGTATTTTAAATAATAATTAATTAGTAATAATTAGATAAAAAGTGTAAAAAAATATATTTTTAGTTTTAAAATAAGTTTTATAATATTTTAGATTTTTCTCAATCATAATTTTATTTTTCTAGCCTTATTTTGTATTTTCTTCTATTTTAGGTTATTTTTAAATAGTTAAAATAGTTTTTAATTAATAATAATTAAATAAATAGTTATAAAAATAATTTTCTTTTTCTAATAATTTTCTTTTATTTTTAGGATTTCAAAAATGTCATTTTCATATTTTTAGGTCTTTTATTTCTTAGATCTCACTTTTATTTTATACGTTTACGTAGTTTTCAAACGTACGTTTTACGTTTGTTTTATCTGATTGTTGTGTTTTCCAATTCTGTGTCCAAATACCTTCCAATCAATCAGTAGTGTAATAATTCAATCTAAATCCTTACTGATCACTATCCTTAGTGATCATTCTATCATCTGATCAAGTGTTTACATACCATTGAGTCTCCGTGGGACTTAACGACCCGGGAATTCATTATATTCTCCTGATCTTCATTGTATTGGTTTCTGAGCAGTTTTAAGTTTATTACGGTTAGCCATTCACAAGTGGCTAGCTTGTGTGATTAAGCTTGACTGTTTTCAGCACCAATCAAATTTTGGCGCCGCTGCCGGGGAGGCTTTAGCGTGTGTTAAACTTTTTTCAGACCCATTCTTGCACATATACCATCTTTTGTAAAAAGTTTTTTTGTAAAGTTATAAGAAAATCAAAAAGTTCATTAGCACTTTTCCTAAAGTGTTAAATACACCAAAAAAATATAAAACAACAAAACAATCGTAGCGTTTTCTATCTTGTATTTTCTTTGAGGTGATTCTTAAAGAGATACGATTTGGTTAAACGAGACGATACCAAAAATATTGTCCAAAAGTTTTTAAACCCATCAGCACAAATCTTAACCTACGTCTTTTCAGTGGTACTTAATATATACATAAAAATCAACCACCGCAAATCAAGGCAGTACACCTACTAACTGGGGGTGTGACCATAATAAGTACCCGAACAACAGATTTAAAACTTGCCTTTGTGTCCTTGTGATTTGGTGTACCTTTTTCAAAGAAGCCATTTCATTTGTGATTATTGGTTAAGTTCACTTGTCGTTTTGCCTCGCATTTGTTTTGAAAACTGATTTTTATACTTAGTGCATGCGCACTCGTTCTTCCAGTTCTACAAGTCCACTTTCTGAGCTTGGAAACATTCCTCGTAGACGTAGAGGACGTTCTGCTCCTTCAGCCGTGACTGAGGAACGTCTACCACCTCCACCACCTGTCGTAATGGCAGAAGATAAGCCCATGAATGAGCTTCTCCAAGCACCCATCGAGGGTTACGGAGATGCTATTGTTGTCCCAGCCATCGTGGCTGATACCTTCGAGCTCAAAACCTGGTTGCTTAATCTAGTAACCCAAAGCCAATTCTATGGTTTTGAGCGGGATGATCCTCATGCACACATTCGATGGTTTAACAAGATTGCATCTACCATCAAGTACAAGAATGTCCCACATGAAGCTATCAAGCTTCTTCTGTTCCCATTTTCTCTAGAGGGACAAGCCCGGAATTGGCTTGAGAAACAACCCCCTCGTTCTATTGAGACATGGGAGGATCTAGTCACCAAGTTCGTTAACGAGTTCTATCCTCCATCCCGAACCACAAGTCTTAAGAATGAGATAATGAAATTTTCTCAGAGATTTGATGAATCATTCGGGGAGGCATGGGATCGTTACAAAGAGGTGCTTCGCAAGTGTCCGCATCACGGTTTTACCGAGTTAATGCAAATGGATACTTTCTATAATGGTCTCAACCAGACTAATCAAGACTCTTTGAATGCCTCCGCGGGAGGTAATTTCCTGAGCAAGACTACCAAAGAAGCCTTGCAAATCATTGAGAACAAATCTCAGGTCCGCCCTTTCCGAGCAAAGACATATCAGTCTCATGCTGGACCTCCTTCTTCTTCATCTCCGGTGAGTACATCTAGCACCGATGCTAAGATTGACAAACTCATAGATATTGTTCAGGCTTTGGTTCTTGCTAACCAAAAGAAAGTGACCTTCACTCAGACACCAACACATGGTGAAGTGAAGAAAGTCGAGAGTTGTGTTACTTGTGGTGGTCCTCATGCATACTACAATTGTACTGCCACCGATGGTAGTCCATTTGAAGCCAATGCTCTAGCCGGTGCTTCACATCAAGGAGGTAATCAATACCGTCCTCAAAATGAACCACACTACCGTGCTAACACTAATCAGGCACCACCCGGTTTTACCAGAATCATAACATGCAAAACCGGAATCAGAACCAACCAAGAATGAACCAAGGTTATCAAAACCAAGGTAATTTCTATCCTGCACCAAATCAAGGTTTCCAAAATCAAGGGAACCTTAATCAAAACAATTTCAATCGAGGGAATCAATTTCATGGGAATATGAATCCTAATCAAGGGAATTTTCAAAATCAAGGCCCTAATCCAAACATTAGAGGCCAGAATTTTCCTAATCCACCTCCCACCATTGTTCCAACTGGACCATCATCTGATGAGCTATTGAAACAATTCATGAAGTCCCAAGATGAAATGAACAGGTTGTTGGTCAGTCAGATTGCTGATCTTAAGAAGTCTTGAAATGATCAACCCTCGGGCTCAGGAAAACTTCCGAGCAACACAATCGCTAACCCGAGGGGCGATGCAAAGGCGATCACAACCAGAAGTGGTGTTTCATATGCTGGACATGCTGTTCCTACTATCTCTTCTTCTTCTTCTCTCCCAAAGGTAGTGGAAAGTGAACCTAAGACACACAATGGACCTACGACTCCAATGCCTCCTGCACTAGGAGAAATGAGTCAAGTTACCAAGGATACAACGGACAAGGTGCATTTTTCAAACCCACGAAGTACCGCACACGTCCCACCTTCGGTAGTCCAACCTCAAGTTGTCCAGAAACCCAAGTCAAATCCAGGAGTTGTTTTTGAACCTCCTGTAGCTCCTGTTGAAAACCAGAAATCCAAATCTTCTATTCCTTACCCATCACGTTTGAATGAGCAAAAGCTCCGCGAGAAAGCCAGTCATCAAATGGACAAATTTTTCCAAATTTTCCAAGAGTTACATTTTGACATAAGCTTTGCGGATGCTATCATGCTGATGCCCAAGTTTGCATCAACTCTCAAACACATGTTAAGCAACAAGGAAAAGCTGTTTGAGATGGCAAAAACTCCTCTTAACGAGAACTGCTCTGCAGTTATCCTGAAGAAGCTTCCTGAAAAGCTTGGAGATCCTGGGAAATTTCTCTTACCTTGTGTATTCCCAGGAATGGTTGAATGCTTTGCCCTAGCAGATCTTGGTGCAAGATCAATCTTATGCCTTATTCAGTATGGAAGAAACTTTCTCTTCCGGAACTCACTCCTACATTCATGACTCTCGAGCTTGCAGATCGTTCCATATCCCGTCCTCTTGGCATTGCCGAGGACGTATTTGTGAAAGTAGGAAAGTTCCATTTTCCAGCTGACTTCGTGGTTGTTGATTTTGATGCCGATCACCGGGTTCCTCTCATTGTTGGTCGAGGATTCCTGAGAACGGGCCGTGCTCTCATTGATGTATTTGAGCAAGAAATCACATTACGTGTTGGTAATGAAGCTGTCACCTTTAACCTTGATCAAACTTCGAGGTACTCCGCAAACTATGATTCTGAATCGGTTAACCGAATAGATATCATTGATGTTGCTACTGAAGAGTACTCTCAAGAAGTTCTTGGTTATTCTCATAATTCTGTGAGTGGGGATTCCACCACATCTTCTCAACCTATCATAGCCAATTCTACTCCTTCTATCACTCCTTTTGAGGGAAGAGACTTCATCTTGGAAGAGATTGAAGCATACTTGGCTAGTGATTCTGTTCCATGGGAAATTGATCATGCTCCAATTGACATTGAGGGGGACATACTTCTTATTGAGAAGTTGCTCAATGATGATCCATCATCAATCCCTCACACTAGTGATTCAATTCCTGATAAGATTAATCAAAATGAGATTAATCTGGAGGGAGATATTCTTCTTGAGAAATTGTTAAATCATGACACTTCTCCTCCTCTCCCTCCCGTCGAGCTTCATAACAAGGAAGTCAAGTCAGTTGAGAAAACTGAAGAATTTCCTGAGGTTGAGCTTAAGGACTTACCACCTCATCTCGAGTATGCATTTCTAGAAGGTGATGATAAATTACCCGTCATTATTGCTAGAGATTTGGGTAAAGATGAAAAAGCTGCTCTCATAAAGGTCTTGAAGTCACACAAGCAAGCAATTGCTTGGAAACTCTCCGACATTAAGGGTATCAACCCTGAGTTTTGTACTCACAAAATCTTGATGGAGGATGACTTCAAGCCAGCAGTTCAACATCAGAGAAGGGTGAATCCAAAAATCCATGATGTTATCAAACAGGAGGTTATCAAACTTCTTGATGCAGGATTGATTTACCCGATCTCGGATGGTCCTTGGGTTAGCCCAATTCATTGTGTTCCTAAAAAGGGTGGCATAACTGTTGTCACAAATGAAGAAAACGAGTTAATTCCAACTCGGCTGGTTACGGGATGGCGTGTTTGCATTGACTATCGTAAGTTGAATGACGCCACCCGAAAAGACCATTTTCCTCTACCCTTCATGGACCAAATGCTTGAGAGATTAGCAGGGAATGAATACTATTGTTTCCTTGATGGTTTCTCGGGTTATTTTCAGATTCCCATTGATCCACAGGATCAAGAGAAGACCACATTCACCTGCCCATACGGAACTTTTGCCTACAAACGTATGCCTTTTGGCTTATGCAATGCTCCTGGCACGTTCCAACGATGTATGATGGCCATATTCCACGACATGATCGGGGAAACAATGGAGGTGTTTATGGATGACTTCTCGGTCATTGGGGATTCTTTTCAAACATGTCTCTCCCATTTAGAAAAAATGCTTCAAAGGTGTGAAGACACCAATCTGTGTCTAAATTGGGAGAAAAGTCACTTTATGGTCAAAGAAGGCATTGTCCTTGGCCATAAGATTTCCAAAAATGGGATTGAGGTAGATAGAGCAAAAGTTGATGTTATTGCTAAATTGCCTCATCCTACTACCGTCAAAGGTATTAGGAGTTTTTTAGGTCATGCCGGTTTCTATCGTAGATTCATACAAGATTTTTCTAAAATCGCCCGGCCTATGACCCATCTTCTTGAAAAAGATGCTCCTTTTATCTTCTCACCCGAGTGCATCGAAGCTTTTGAAACTTTGAAGAAAAAGCTTACTGAAGCACCCATTCTCGTTGCTCCCGACTGGGATTTACCCTTTGAGCTCATGTGCGATGCAAGTGATTTTGCTATCGGTGCAGTCTTAGGGCAACGTAGAAACAAGCATTTTCAGCCTATCCACTACGCGAGTAAGACTATGACTGAAGCTCAAACTCATTACACCACCACAGAAAAAGAGCTATTAGCTGTGGTGTATGCGTTAGAGAAGTTTCGGCCGTACTTAATCTTGACCAAATGTGTAGTGTATACGGATCACTCGGCTCTCAAGTATCTCTTTGCAAAACAAGATGCAAAGCCGAGATTGCTCCGTTGGATTCTCCTCCTGCAAGAATTTGATATCATCATACGTGATAAAAAAGGAGCTGAGAATCTAGCTGCTGATCATCTGTCCAGATTAGAAAACCCTCACCAAGATGTTTTCGAGAAAAAGGAAATAAATGAAACATTTCCTCTCGAGACACTCAATGCGGTTTCTTTTCGTGGAAATTCTACCACCCCATGGTTTGCTGACTTTGCAAATTACCATGCGGGTAACTTCATAGTGAAAGGGATGTCGACCCAACAGAAGAACAAATTCTTCAAGGATGTTAAACATTATTTCTGGGACGACCCCTACTTATTCAAAATCTGTGCAGATCAAGTCATCCGACGGTGTGTTTATGGACAGGAAGCTATTGACATTCTCACAGCTTGCCATGCTGGACCCACCGGGGGCCATCATAGTCCAAACTACACCGCCAAAAAGGTGTTTGATTCCGGGTTCTATTGGCCCACAATCTATAAGGATGCCCACGAATTTGTCAAAGCCTGTGACGCTTGTCAACGTCACGGAAATATATCTCAAAGAAATGAAATGCCGCAAAATGCCATTCAAGTTTGTGAGATATTTGACATATGGGGCATTGACTTTATGGGGCCATTTCCTTCGTCTCGCGGTAACAAATACATACTCATGGCTGTTGACTATTTGTCAAAATGGGTTGAAGCAAAAGCTTTACCTACCAATGATGCCCGGGTAGTTGTGAAATTTTTGAAATCTCTTTTTGCTAGGTTTGGAACTCCGAGAGCTATAATCAGTGATCGTGGTACACATTTTTGCAATGACCAATTTGAAAGAGTCATACAAAAGTATGGTGTTACCCACCGTCTCTCTACTGCATACCACCCCCAAACAAGTGGGCAGGTGGAAGTTTCCAACCATGGTATAAAAAGAATTCTTGAAAGGACAGTAGGCGAAAACCGTGCCTCCTGGTCGGATAAACTGGATGACGCACTCTGGGCCTTCCGTACAGCTTACAAAACACCCATCGGGTGTACTCCATACAAGCTAGTGTACGGAAAGGCATGTCATCTTCCGATTGAGCTAGAGCACAAGGCATACTGGGCCTTAAAACATGCAAATTTCGATATTCAGACAGCTGGTGATCACAGAAAAGTTCAAATGAATGAATTAAATGAACTCCGTGATCAAGCATACGAGAACTCTTTGATCTACAAGCAAAAGACAAAGAAGATTCATGACTCTAAAACCAAGAACCGCGTTTTCAACGTTGGTGATCGAGTCCTTCTTTTCAATTCAAGATTGAAGATTTTCTCGGGAAAGCTCAAGTCCCGTTGGTCTGGTCCATTTACTATCGCTAAGGTTTATCCTTATGGCACCATTGAGTTATCTCAACCCGATGGTCCTAATTTTAAAGTGAATGGTCATCGAGTGAAGCATTATTTTGGAGAGGACATTCCCCCTGTGGTTGTCCCGGATCTCCAAACTTTCCCCATGAACCAATGAATGCGGTGATCGAGTCAAGCTAGTGACTCGGTAATCAAAAACATTAGCACACACCATATGGGTTTTCACCCATATTTCTGTCTTCTTTCTCTGTTCTACCACCCTAGTGTGGGGGAGTTACCCCACACTGTTGAATATAAAATCTTTTCTAAAAAAAAAAAAAAAAAAAAAAAAAAAAAAAATCTCTCTTTCAAATAATGGCCGTAGTATTTCCCTTTTACGTTCTTTGTTTCGGCATAACCGCCGGTACTTTGAATATTGAGGGAAATATTCATTTCTAAGTGTGGGGGGGAATTCTCACGAATTTTATCATGTATTATCCGCCCAATTCCCCCGTTTTTGGCCAATTTTTTTTTTTTTTTTGAGTAAGTGTTTTTCACTTACTCAGCAAATGGTAATCAGTCCGCCATGTCTAAAAAACAAAAGGATTGGCTAATACAGGAGCAAACGGCTCTTGGTAAAGATTTCTCAAATCCGTTTATGGCTTGCAATTTGCCCAAAATTGTATGGTATTCAACTCGCCATATCCTAAAAAGTGAAGAGTTGGCTAGCCCGCAAGTTTATGGCTTGTGGTAAAGGCAGTGGAAAAGCCATAATTGGTAATCAGCTCACCAAAGATAATACTGATAATTTATCTAAGAGTTGGCTAGTCCAGAGCAAACGGCTTCTGGTAAAGACAAATCAAATCCGTTTACAGCTTATGATTTGCTCAAAATCATTTGGTTATCATTGTACCAAGGTTCTTACTTGAACCAAAACAATTGGCTACTCCAGAAGTGATGGCTTTTGGTAAAGAGTTTTTAAAATCCATTAAAGTTCTAAAACATTGCTAGGGACTGGCAATATCTTAGTGTGGGGGATTGATGAGTGTCTAAATACTCATCATTTTTGTACAATCTAAACTGCAAAATCATCTGAAAACACTCAAAAATGCATTAAAATGATGAAAATATCACAAATCAGTGTTTTATGTGTTTTAAATGCAAAAATATCAAAATCAGATGAAAAACATATCAAGTTTGCAAAATTGGCAATTTTAGTCCCCCAAGTTTCAAAAGTTGTCAAATCTAGTCCCTGGAATTCAAAAATCAAGAATTTTATCATTCAAGGTCCCTGAAATGTTCTAAGTTGTTAAAATTGGTCCTTGAATGATTCTTTAGTCAAATGGCAGAAAAGGTCCCTAAACTTTGAAAAATGTCAAAATTAGTCCTTGGACTTATAAAAATGGAATTTTATGCAAAAAGGGTCCTTGTTCTATCAAAGTTTGTCAAGTTTGGTCCTTGTGATAAGCTTGGAAAAGTGTCATGTTCAGTCCCTCAAGTTTGGAGAAGTTGCAAATCTAGTCCTTGTATATCATATCAAACCAAACGGACACCCTTTGTAATATATCAAGTCCAAATCCAATCCAGCCCAACCTTTGGCCCAAAACCAACCCAACCCCGTTTTATTAATACCCTGGTCAAATTAAGTCAACCTCCGCCTAAAAACCAGGCACTGTTCATCTCCCTCTCAAACACTGAATTCCAAAACCAGAGCTGGTTTTCCATGATTTACTCCATCCCCCCACCTTACCTTGTCCCCTCCACCTTCACTAACACCCAAAGACCTTTAATTGTTTCAAACCACCCCATTAATATCAAAAACCTGCTCAAAAGAAAATTGGCGCCAAATCTACACTTGGACGGATATGATGAGTTGGATGACTCCAATGGCTCAAATGAGGTGGGAAAGTTTCAGAGGTCAACATAGAGTCTCAAAAGTCATTATAAAGAGGAGGAGAAGCAATGTATCAATATATCTAGCATAATTTTTAAGTTTCTATGTCGTTTTTAGCTTACTTTTAAATTTCATTGTATGTTTTAGTCTTAAAACTCTGTATTTCAAGTTTTTATGTTATAATAAAGCTTTTGTGAAACATCAATTCCAGTATCAAGTTATATCTCAGATTATGCAAGTTTTCCTTATTTTAAAAATCTCGTGAATGATCAAATGTTGTTTGTAGATGTTATTATGGACTGATATAGCACATGTAAGCTCCTATAAAGCTTATTCAAGCTTTTAGAAACACTAAAAACAGTCTAGTATCAAAAACAGAAAAATCACCAGAAATACACATAAATTAGATAAAAATAAAAAATTCCATGGAAGTGATGTACACAGCTGGAGCAGGGTAGATTTTGGATGGCCTTGGGTTAGAAGCTTAGTAGTAAGCTAATAGGGGTGATAATTGGTCCTTGTTCTCAGTTTTGAGCTTGGAAGCCTTTGTAAGCCTTTTTGTTCATTTTTGCATTTCACTGTTGTAGCTGTTTAGTAGTTGTAATTTCTGGTTCTTTATGTTCATTAGTCTTAGTTAAGTGTATTTGAGTATTAAAATCAGTTGGTTGTTCTTTTAAATTTATAGTTTATAAAAATCTCATCTTGACAGTTAAAAGTGCATAATGGTAATTTCTTGTGTTTCATGTTGTTAATACTGTTGGTTCATGTTTATTTAGTTTTATTTAATGATATTATAAGGTCTGTAATCAGTCTCATGGTTTTAAATTGTGTTTAGCTTTGAAAATCATCAAAACAGTTAAGTAAAGGCTTGTTTGGCTTTGAGAAGTTAAACTGTGTTAGAGGTTGATTAAGTTTGTACTTGTTGTTGTCTTGTGTCACAATTGGTCTAATTAACTCAAAGAAACCAAGAAATACAGTCCTTGTTTAAGCAAAAGTCAAAATCTCAATTGATCGCATCTTTCTTGTTCACTGTTGGAATTTCATGTTTAATGATCATGTATCTGTGTTTATAAGTTGCTAATACAGATCAAATAAGTCTTAATATACCTTAAAACAACATAATCAGTAAGTAGTAGTGATCAAAAGTTCATTTTAGTCAACTCTTTTGGTTTTTATAAAAAGTCAAAATCTTCATTTGGTCGTTTTTGAATAAAAAAGATAATTTCACTGTGTGTTTAATAGTAAGATTTAGCTTAAAAGCTTTTGGGTTATTAAAGTTTAGTTGCTAAACTTAGTTAGAAAAATACTAGTTCTCCTTTAATCAGCTTTTTAATAGCTTATTTACTAGCTTCTTTTGAGTACTTGTCTGAAAATGGTGCCCTGTGCACAGTTGGGTAGTCCAACTTGAGAAGCTCACACAGAGCTTAATTGTTGGTCAAATCTTGTGATTTTTGGTTCTTTGGGTAGCTGACCAAGCCATCTTGAAGTTCCAAGCTTAAATTTCCATTTTGAAGCTTGTTTGCTAGGGCTGCAAGTGGTCTTTTGTTCTGTCCATTTTTCAGTTTAGCATAAGTGCTTATTTGTTTGTTATTAGCTTATCAGTGTGCTTATCTTTGTCTTTTAGCTTCATTTGAGTAGCATTAGCCTATTTGTAGCTTATTTGAGCTTTTGTTTCAGCTTGTGAGCTTGTTTGAGCTTATTTCACCAAAATAAGCTCTTAAGCCCGCTGTTTGCTCATAAGCTCACTCAAATAGCTTATTTTTTAGTTGTAAAATTTTTGTGTTTGTTAAAGTAGCTTATAATCAGTAGTTAAGTAGTTTTCAAAAAGAAAATCCAGAAAAACATCATTTTTAAAACAGTGATAGTGTTTATTTAATATTAATTAGCTTTTTGATTTTTCTTTTTAGCTTATTATTAAGCAAATCTAGTTTTTATATTTTTCTTAGTTTTCTGTCATCTTAAGTTAATTTTAGAAAAAGTTTCATATTTTTCTCTATCTGTTTAGTATTTATTATAATTTTTAATAGTTAAAAGTATTAGATAATTAGTAATAAATAATTAAAAAGCATAAAAAATATCTTTTCAGTTTTAAAATTAGTTTTATCATATTTTAGATTTTTCCAAGTTAAAATTTTATTTTTCCAGGTTTATTTTATATTTTCTAGTATTTAAGTGTATTTTAAATAATAATTAATTAGTAATAATTAGATAAAAAGTGTAAAAAAATATATTTTTAGTTTTAAAATAAGTTTTATAATATTTTAGATTTTTCTCAATCATAATTTTATTTTTCTAGCCTTATTTTGTATTTTCTTCTATTTTAGGTTATTTTTAAATAGTTAAAATAGTTTTTAATTAATAATAATTAAATAAATAGTTATAAAAATAATTTTCTTTTTCTAATAATTTTCTTTTATTTTTAGGATTTCAAAAATGTCATTTTCATATTTTTAGGTCTTTTATTTCTTAGATCTCACTTTTATTTTATACGTTTACGTAGTTTTCAAAACGTACGTTTTACGTTTGTTTTATCTGATTGTTGTGTTTTCCAATTCTGTGTCCAAATACCTTCCAATCAATCAGTAGTGTAATAATTCAATCTAAATCCTTACTGATCACTATCCTTAGTGATCATTCTATCATCTGATCAAGTGTTTACACACCATTGAGTCTCCGTGGGACTTAACGACCCGGGAATTCATTATATTCTCCTGATCTTCATTGTATTGGTTTTTGAGCAGTTTTAAGTTTATTACGGTTAGCCATTCACAAGTGGCTAGCTTGTGTGATTAAGCTTGACTGTTTTCAGCACCAATCAACACCCTAGGACTATGAATAAGACTCACGTTGCCTCCACTATAGATATTGCGTCTGGCAAATGTAATAGCAATAGTGATGTAACGAATGCTAAACCGTTAAGTACTTTTGATATTCAGTCTGATGCACCTTGTATTATTTGTCGTAAAAGTATGAATTCTGATTGTAATGACAAATGTGTTGCTAAAGCTATAATCTCTCGTTTACGGAATCCTAAGAATCGGAATACCTCTAGGCCCACTAATCATTCTAAGTTTGTGCTTGGTAGACCGCCTTCTTTAGATTCTACGTCATGTGTGGTTGTCCCTGTAGCTCCAGTTTCACCTCCTAAGAATGTAGTACCACCTAGTGCATTCACAAAGACTAAAGCAAACAGTAGTTATAGATGGCAGAAATGGATATATAACACATTAGGATTTAAATGGATGCCTAAAGTTATTAATGTGTGTATGTCTACTATCACTGCTTCGGAACCCTCTAACATTTCGGGTTCCACATCTACTTCTATTCCATCTGTGTCGTCTGTGTGTAATGCAGGTGATACAGATCATTCTCTGGATTGTTGATAGCGGATGTTCCCGACACATGACAGGCAACCTTAAACTGTTATCAAACTTTATTGCAAATTTCATTGGCACTGTCAGGTTCGGGAATGATCACTTCGCAGCTATCATGGGCTACGGAGATTATGTCAATGGGAACATCGAAATCAGCAGGGTTTACTATGTGGAAGGCCTCGGTCATAATCTGTTCTCAGTAGGTCAATTTTTTGATGGAGATTTGGAGGTTGCTTTCCGGGAGAAAACTTGTTTCATTCGTGATTTACAAGGAAATGACCTTATGTCTGGCTCGCGTAATTCTAGTCTCTACACTATCTCTATGCAAGACATGGTTGCTTCATCTCCCATCTGCTTACTTTCAAAGGCAACATCAACAAAATCCTGGCTATGGCACCGTCGTCTCTCACATCTAAACTTTCAAACCATCACCAACCTTGCTCGACACAAACTAGTTGAAGGTGTCCCACGATTCCGGTATTCAAAAGATCATCTTTGCTCAGCATGTGAACAAGGAAAAAGCACTCGTGCTCACTTTCCTTCAAAGGTGGAACACAGCTCTCAGCATGTGCTTCATCTTCTTCACATGGATTTGTGTGGCCCGATGCGCGTGCAAACGATCAATGGCAAACGCTACATCTTAGTAATTGTTGATGACTACTCACGATGGACTTGGGTCTACTTTCTTCGAAGCAAAGACCAAGCTCCACAAATGATCATCACCTTTCTCACGAAAATACAGGTTCAGCTCCGCAACACCGTCAGGCTAATCAGAACAGACAAAGGAACTGAATTTGTTAACCAAACCCTTCGTGAATTCTATGAGAAAGTGGGAATTCAGCATCAAACATCTATTGCACGTACACCCGAACAAAACGGAGTTGTTGAAAGACGAAACTGAACGTTAGTGGAAGCTGCAAGAACAATGTTAATCAATGCTAAACTTCCTGATTACTTATGGGCAGAAGCTGTGTCTACTGCATGCTATACTCAAAACCGTTCTATGATCACAAAACGCCACAACAAAACACCTTTCGAGCTTGTCCACAACCATAAACCGAATCTCAAACACTTTCATGTATTTGGATCCCTTTGCTATCCGAATAATGATCGTGATGATTTTGGAAAGCTCAAAGCCAAAGCTGGCATTGGAGTCTTTATTGGATATTGTGAGAATTCTAAAGGTTACCAGATCTGGAATCGTCGTACAAAACAGGTGATGGAAACGATTCATGCACATTTTGATGAACTCACGGAAATGGCTTCTGAGTATAACAGCTTAGAACCCGGACACAACCGTTTAAACTTCCCTCAACCCCCATCATCAGCTGAACAAAGCCCCCAGCTCACTCGTCAACAAATGGAAAGGTTATTTGCTCCTCTGTTCAGTGACGATATTGATGAACGTGCTCCAGGTGTATCCGTTGTTTCCGCTGCTCAACCTGATAATACTCTTATACCTGATACACCTGCTACAACAACTACTGTTGAAGATGCACCTACACCAGTTGACTCCACCACAACAGTTGAACAAACCGCTTCAAACAATGATGAACCGGCTGATGATATTCTGAATGAAGTACCCCCACCTGCAGATTTTGATCCAAATGCGTTCTTCAACCCGTTTGCTAATGAGACTGCTGCACCAGATGTCACGGAATCTTCAACAAACCATTTGAATCCTCAGAATCTGCACAATGTATACCAACATCAACCATCTACACATCGATGGACAAAAGACCATCCTCTGGCTAATATTATTGGCAACCCGAATCAACCAGTCGTTACGAGACAACGTCTTCACACAGATGGTGAACATTGCATTTATGCACTCACTGTCTGCCAATCTGAGCCTAAAAACATTAAAGACACAATGACAAAAGACAACTGGATTGAATCCATGCAAGAAGAACTCAACCTATTCAAACGTCTTGAAGTATGGGAACTGGTTGAAAGACCAACAGGGGTCTACGTCATTGGTCTCAAATGGATTAGGAAAAACAAATTGGATGCTGAAGGGAACGTAATCCGAAACAAGTCACGTCTAGTTGCTAAGGGTTATCGTCAGGAAGAGGGTATAGACTTTGAAGAATCTTTTGCTCCAGTTGCTCGTCTTGAGGCTGTTCGGATATTTCTCGCGTTCGCGGCTCATATGAACATGACGGTCTTTCAAATGGATGTCAAAACTGCGTTTCTCAACGGACAACTGAAAGAAACGGTTTATGTCAGCCAACCCGAAGGATTCGTTGATCCAGAGTGCCCGAACCATGTCTACAAACTGAACAAAGCTCTTTATGGTCTCAAACAAGCCCCTCGGGCATGGTACGATAAGCTATCATCTTTCCTCATTGTTAATAATTTCACCAAAGGTTCGGTTGACCCAACTCTTTTTATACAATATCACGGGGCACATATCTTAATTGTTCAAATTTACGTGGATGACATCATTTTTGGGTCTACACATAAAAAGTTTTCAATCGCTTTTGCAAAACTAATGAAGAAAAATTTTGAAATGTCCATGATGGGTGAACTTACATTCTTTCTAGGATTACAAGTTCATCAATCACCCCGTGGTATTTTCTTGAGTCGGTCCAAATATGCCCTTGAATTGTTAAACAAATTTGGAATGAAAACCTGTGATACTTATGCCACACCAATGACTCATACCAAGAAGCTAGACGCTGATTGACATGGGAAATTAGTTGACCCTACCAAATACCGAAGTATTATTGGGTCTCTCATGTATCTAACAGCTAGCAGGCCTGGTATTGTCTTTGCCATTTATCTATGCTCCCGTTATCAGTCGCGACCAACTGAAACCACCTCTCTGAGGCTAAAAGAATCCTCCGATACATCAAGGGAACCATTAACTTGGGGATCTGGTATCCGAAGGATTCTGGTTTTGAACTAATCGCTTTTTCAGACGCTGACCACGCAGGATGCTTAGACTCAAGGAAAAGTACTTCAGGAGCACTACAATTTCTTGGTGATAAACTGGTGTCTTGGCAATCGAAGAAGCAGGATTGTACATCGCTGTCATCAACCGAAGCAGAATATGTTGCCATGTCCGCGTGTTGTGCTCAAGTCATATGGATGAGAACACAACTCAAAGACTATGGTTACGTATTTGACAGAATCCCAATGTACTGCGACAATCGGAGTGCCATTGCGATCTCGTGCAACTCAGTCCAGCACTCGAAATCAAAGCACATCGATCTTCGTTATCATTTCATCAAGGACCACGTGGAACAGGGTACTGTTGAATCATACTTTGTGGGTACAGAATACCAATTGGCAGATCTTCTCACCAAAGCCTTGCCTCCCGCTAGGTTTAATGAATTGGTCCACCGAATTGGTATGAGGTGTTTGACTCAAGAGGAATTGGATGACCTCCTAAAACAGTCTTAAAAACCTGTCAAACACCAAAATATCTTTTGTAAATAAATTTTCAAAAACAAAATACAAAAATATAAAATCTTTTAAAAACAACAAAAATATTCTTCTAATCTACTTCTCTTTCAACATGGCAAGTACATTTCTTCCATCAACACTATAATCTCTCAAAAATTCAGTATTTTTCCGATCAAGTGTTGAGGGGGAGAAAATTATCACTTAACTGTTTCAAAACATCTGTGTACTTGCATGTTATAATATCCCGGTTGTTTCTTTTATCAATGGTGGTAAACTTTTCTGGTAAAATGACACTCCTCGGACTAAAATTTATAACCTTTCATTATTTCTTAAGTCGAGGGGAGTGTCATCAAGTTTCTTTCTTAAAATCTTTGTTTGGTAACCAAAATGGAAGTTAAATGGCTTTGTTTGAAAAAGGAAAAGGTGGAGGGACCAAAAATGTCAAAATCTTAAAGTTATTTTAAATAAAAACACCTCCCACCTACCTTTATCTTCACATTTATTACTCTTAACCTAAAACATCCTACGCATAGAATTCGTTCAAGAAATCCGTACTTTAGATCATCATTTTGTAAGTGTTTTCATGATCTTAACGATAATACAAGCTAAGGTTTTGAATTTCAAGCAAATCATACGGCTAAAACGTTAGTTATGCGTGACTATGTGTTCTACGCATAAGCGTATGAACACACAATCAATGTGAGTGTGTTTTTGGTTGAAAAGAAAGTGTCAAAACGTGTTTTTAACAACAAGGATACTATTTTTACCCTCTAAATCCACCCAGAAACACGAATTGATGGTTTTTGAATATTAGGGTTTATGAGTCGATTTGGGTGTTTACAAATGTGAAGAGTTTTGTTCAAAAAGATTGTTATGTAATGTTTATATGATGATGAATTGATGATTTCCAAGCTCTATCACCACCCAGAAACTCTAAATGATTAAAAATTTGGAATTAGGGTTTAAAGTTCATAAGTTTGGGCATCTTTGATTCTCCACGATTTAGATGTTATAACTTGGTTTATAGACTCTCACTACATCTTAGAACTACCTAAAATTGTTTGGTGCAAATCCCATGGCTAGAAATTATACGCGTAATTCATAACCCTTAGGGTTTTGACCTACGCGTATGACTTTCTACTCATAACTGTTTATCGAATGTTCATGCCATGATTTGTTGTTAAAATGAATTCTTGTGTTAATATTGATGATTTGATGAATTTATTTCAGGCTTGCTGCGCTTAAAATTCAGAATCAAGGTCATTTGAATCTCTACGCATAAGGATTACACTACGCGTAGTCAAGTTATGCGTAAGAATAAATCCTATGCATAACTATTACGCGTAAGGTTCTACAATGGGACTACGCGTATCCTGTGAAGGATATGCGTAAACAGTGACCTCTACGCATAAGGTCTACTCTTACGAGTAAGCCTTACGCGTAAGGTTATTATACGCCTACGCGTAAGCTCTACGCTTAAGGTCCCCCTTTTCCTACGCGTAAATTTTCTTACGCGTAAGTTAGGATCCTACGCATAAGCTTTCGTCTACGCGTATTTCATTACTGTTTACGCTTAACTTTGCCAAAACTACGCCTAAGCCTTGATTGACCTTCATTATGAATTGTTACGTGTACAAACTTGTAAATAAACTAATCATAACGTCACGAATCCAATAATGTCACTAATAAACTTAATCGTTTGATATGTTGTGAACAATAAGTGATAACATAAACTTTAAAACTTAAAGTTAACTAACTCATGAAACATTTCACGACGTCATTGGACTATTGGACAAATAAGTGACTTAGGACTCGTAACAATCATTATCACTGTACATTCAATAACTAGACAATAAGACCTTCTGTTGACTAACATTATGTCTTTCGATATGTTGGTTCTTTTGGCTAATGTTATTTCAGATCACGACATGGCTGCTCAAATGAATGTGGATGCACCTGAGGTTCTCACTATTACTGATATCTTCCCAAATGGCTATCCGAGAAAGATTGGAAAGAATAACCTCAGGGTTGACTTTGAAACCCTCACATGCTCAGAATCTTCTTGTCTCATTGCTGTGGATATTCTAAGGAATCATCCATACCAGAACATGCTCTCACACTCTGCTACTGTACCAGAAATCTACATTCAGCAATTCTGGAATTCTATGCAGAGGATCACAGGTCAAAGTGCAGTGACAGTGACACTTAATCACAAACAAGTCACCATCACTCATGCTGACTTACGGGCTGTTCTTCTCATTCCTGAAATCGAGCCAACTGACTTCTTTGCTACACCTACTAAAGAGATAGTTCTGCAATTTCTTCTTGACATTGGCTATGATGAAGCTTCAGGGATTGTTACTAAGTATTCTCACGTAGAGCTTAAGAACATTCCTCAACCGTGGAGAACCCTCTACATCATCATTACCAAGTCTGTTTCTGGTCGTGACAGTGGTTATGAGCATCCAAAGCTCATGGAACTGCAAATCTTCTGGTCTCTGATCAATAAGAAGGACATCGAAATTGAAGCACTGATATGGGAGGACATGATTCTATCTCACAAGAAGCTTGGCTCAAAGATTCCCTATGTCAGATATACAAAGCTTTTGATCCAGAGAGCACTTGGACTTAATCCTGATATCCCCATGAGGCTCAATGACCCCGACAATCATGACTTGTTGTCCGAACCTATCCTTTCTATCAGAATCAAGGAATCGACAACTAAGAAGCAGGGTGCCGTGCTGCCTGATCACCTTCTATCTAAAGAACTCAAGAAGCTTGAAACGTACAAAAGGTATCTAGTAGCAGTAAAAGAAGGCAAAGTTGGTCATCTTGATGAAAAACCTTCAGGAACTCCTACTCGGAGAACCAGAAGAGGAAGTGCTGGAAGTGCAGTAAGTTCTGAAAGTTATAGGAAGCTTCCCAAAAGGAATCCTCCTCGTAAAAGGATTGTTCCCGTAAAGGAAGATGAACCTATTCCCACACCTGAACCGCAAAGAAAGCTTGTGGATGAAAGCTCTGAAGGTACTGAATCAGAAGAAGAGATTACATACTCTGAAACTGCAAAGGATGACACTCTATTAGTACAGAAACCTCCTAGTCCTCAAGCTGATAAAGGAAAATGGAAGACTCATGCACTTGTGCCCTATGATGAGAGCTCTGAAGAAGAAGAAGAAGAGCTACTGGATCAATCCTACAGGAAGAAATTTAAAATCGTCTGACACCTTCAAAAAGCTGAAGAATTTGCAAAAGACCAAATGGGTGGCCCCGGAGGATCAAGTGGTGCTGCCCACTCTTCACCAGATCCTGATGCGGTTAATCGACCCGATAAGGGATCTGGTGCCACCACTCTTGTGCAACAACAAATGCTTGTGGATGATACTATCGAATATGAGTTTGAGAAACCTGAAACTGAGAAGTCTGAGAAAGATAAAGATGTTGATTATGACAAGCTGCTTCTGGAAAGTCCTACACGTTCACAGAAGGAAACTTCTGAACCGCCCAAGGACCCCGAGTCTCCACATGTCTCCTCCTCATCAGATTCTTCATCTCACTCCTCACCACCACCATCAAAGAAATCAACCAAATCAACATCCAAATATGTGAAGAAACCACCTCGATCTTGGATTTCTCAGACACATGAAAGAATTGTGAAAGCTGTCAAACAATTCAGAAAGAAAGACATGCTTTACAGGAAGCTGAACTTTCTCAATCGACAAATACAATATCTACATGACGAGAATGACAAGATGCAAGAAGAAAGGAAGTTTATCCAGGAATTCATGAGAAGTCATCGTCAAGAGGAACTGAACGAAATGATCGAAGGTTACACTAACAAGTACCTTCAGGATATCGTTCCTAAAGTCACAAAGGAGATGTTTACCAGACAACTATATCCGAATCTTATGCAGATAGCCAAGCAAACTATAAGATCAACACCTTTAACCGTCACAATCAATCCATCTGATCCTGTAGTTTTCTCGGATAATGAATTGGTGGCCAAGCTTGTCACACAAATGTCTAAACGTTCTGGGACATTTACTTCTGATGAAGGAAAGCTGTTTTAAGCATTGTTGGACTACCAACTCAAAGAAGCATGTAGATTCGAAGCAGAAAAGTCTAAACGTCCTAGAGACGATGAAGATAAGGATCAGGATAAGAATGATGAAGCTAAACGTCAGAAGAAGTCTGGTGAATCATCTTCTATGTTACCTCCTCTCCAACGGACTCCTACTCAACAAAGGTCCCCTCCTCGTTCTTCTACAGATAAACCTCAGGACGATTCCGAGTTACCACCCCTGACTCAGAAAACCGGTGATCACTTTGAGTATACGGGTGGTGACGATGAAGAGGTCCTTGAGCCCCTACAACAACCCACCTCTCCCAAACAAGTTCAGAAACCAGCATCATCATCTAGGCCTTCGAAAAAGAAGAAGAAGAAGACGCCTCAGACTGACGTTGTATCTTGGCTAGATGATGATAAAACTGAAGAATTTGAATGGTTCTCTACTCTTGTTAACAACACTCCCTACCCTGAAGAAGGTCAGGATTTTGTAGACGGTAATACATTGGAGCATACAAAACTTTTGCAAGAAAAGTTCCAGGTGAAGAAGATGACGAAATCCGAGTTGAGGCGAATCAAGAATGAAGCTTTTTAACTGTGGAAAGATAGCTCAGAAAGTGCCATCGAGGTTGAATATCACCTTGAAAACATTGCTCGAGCTATGTCTAACAACATGGATTGGCTCAACCCAGAAGCAAACATCGACTTCACCAAACGGGACAACCCTCCATACTACACCGACTGGTCAAAACCTCTACCAACAATTGGCCAACCAGATGAACCGAGGATTCCATTCAGATATTTCTTCAACAAAAACCTGGAATTTCTTCTACATGGTGGCGATGGTTCAAGGAAATACGCTACATCGTTGACACTTCCATTCCCAGCAGCTATATACTCGAACTGCATAGCCATCGAGGAACGTGCCAATCACTTGTTCTCTGACAAAGTGGAAGCATACGACCGAGATGCAATGTACGAGATTCATCATTGGCCGGAACGCAGAAGAATCTACTACAGAAGCTGTCAGGTTCAGAAGTCTCAACACGCGGTGTTCAGTACTAAGCATATCGTTGCCATTAAACATGTTGTTCTGTCATCTAAGTGGGACTACACCTTCCTAAAGAATATCGTGGTCAAACGACAAGATGAAAGGGATTATGCATTCTCTGAAGCTGACTTTGAGAATTTGTCTATCAACGACATCGAAGACATGTACCTTGCCAAAGTACAAGGCCGCATGAGACAATTTTCAACCGAAGTACAACGTGAATTCATCAATTCATTGCTCATCTTCATCAGACGCATAGTCATCAAGGAACGTGTAGAAGATCTTCAGCTGGCAGTTGAATCTTATCAGACCCGTGTCAACTTCACTCCACCTCAGCTATATCTTCCCGACCTCAACCAGATCTCACAATATACACTCATCAGCAAACCTTTCGGCGTCGTTTACCGCAGTGAACTTCAACGAAATTGCTTAATGGCGTGTAGTGACCTTCACAAGTTTGGAGATCACACTTTGAAGATGGTTAGGGACGGATTGGCTTATAGGTTGAAGGATATACGACAAAAGATTGGGTCTCCTAAACGATGGAATTCTCAGGATCGAAGGGATGTGAGGAGAATCATCAAGATGATTGATGAAAGGTTGTATAGAAGGGATCAGTTCAGAAGATTTTAAAGCTATGTTGGTGGTCGACCCAAGATTAACATCACCTGCTATCAACGCCCTGTTCGCACTCCTGGCGACATCACTGGACTTCCTGGTACCCCTTGAATTGTTTCCTTCATTATTACATTTGGATGTGTGATTATATATGTCGATGGCTTGTGCACACATAATAGTGTACAACCCGTAATTGTCAAGAAAGGACCCTGTGGTACGCTTCAGTGCCACAATCCTTATAAAAGGAGCGAAAGCTTCTTACTTTTGAGTAAAACCTATCAAACTTTTCATTTTTCAAGGTTTTGCTCAAAAGGACAAGTACTTCCCCATATGATTTTCAAAACCTCAACCGTTTATATCACTAGTTGAGGGGGAGTATTTGAATTAAACTTTGTTCACAAATTGTTTATAGTGGTCATCTTCCCGCAACACTAAAAATGGTCATATTTATTGTCAACTTTTCAAAAATAACATTTTATATGCCATTTTTGAGGGGGAGAAAATTATGTGATAAGAAATATGTTGTGCAAATGCAAATGAATCTTTGTGTAATAGACTTAACCAACGAATTGACGGTACTAAATTGTTAGTAACTCGAAAAGACTTGTCCTGGACGGGTAATAATTTCAAGCTAGTTCGCTAGTAATGTAAACGTGTCTCGCAAAGGACTTGTCCGAGTAGAATGTACCATTCGAGAAACTCTTGGTAGACATGAACTCTGACGGGTTTGACAACCTTTCGAGGTTTGTTTACACCTTCAAGGTAGTTATTAGAGCTAGTTGTCACCTAAAAGCTGACAATGCAACTCTTTAACTATGCAATGTAACCGTGTCTCGCGGGGGATTGTCTATCTTGAGTGGATTAATTCAAAAAGTGTGCGCTCTTTCCTCACTGTGCAAATAATTGTTAAAACTCTTAAGCACATGTGGAGGGGAGTATTTATGCAAAATCTTATCTCTCACAGTGGTTCAAACATGTTTTTCATTTACAAACCCTTTGAGAGATTCTTCACAACAGTGGTTTTAATGGCAACATAGGTTAGTCATGGAGATATAAGGTGACTAAGGTTAGGAATAACCGTCCTATGATCCGCCAGAGCCGGAGGGATCTACCCAAGGACATCACAAATAGATAGTACTTAGAAGTCCTTAGGTATGATTATAAAAGGGAGAAAATGAGAATCGGAGAAAGAAGGAGTTGAAGAATTAAAAAGAAATGCAAAGAAAAGGGTGAAAAGAAATAGCCCTCCAAATTACTCAACTTAGGGCAGACACCGGGTTCAATTCATATGCTACTGGTTGTCACTTAGTGACGCCGGTATTGAAGATTAAAAGTCGTCATGGACCCAGTGACGCATGCACTAAACCTTCTTAGCCACTCAAGTTTCTCTCAACAGAAGCTTGTTTCATTCTCACAGGGAACCCTACGTAAACTATTGGCGTTCTCTTAGAGATCGCTGGTATTGAAGAAGGAGACCCTCTCCCTAGTCTCCGCTCAGGAAAACCAAAACGCACTATTGAGTCTAGAGCCACGAGATTCATCAAAAGATCTCTTAGGTACACTTGACATCTCATCACTTGTTGATCAACAAATAAGATCATCAGTGGTTAATATCGAGTCCTTCACAGATCTTAGCAATCTGTCGAGAACATTTATGAGAGGTTCATAACTGTGATCCTCAGTGATTGAATGGAAACTCCTGCCAGGGTCAACATCAAACAGCCCTGACAGCAGGTCACTTCGGTAACTCCCCGTGGATTACGCTTAGTGTGTCTCAAACGGTCTACAGTCGTGAGGTGATGCTTCGGTGTACCTCAGCGACTCATCTGAACTGTAGGTGTACTTCGGTACATTGCGTTATCTCACTTGTGGGACTCCAGTTCAGGAACGGCCTTTGTAAGAATTAGAGTTGTGTTTTCACACTATGCTGTTAACACTCTCGAAGTTCAAACTTGTAAGTGCCGGAATCCGCTTATTACTAACCGCTTGAAATGTTTTCTTCTTATGGAAGCTCCGGAGCGGGATGATCGTGCTGATTCTTCTCATGCTCACGCCAACATCATCACTAATGGAAGTTCTATCCAAAAGCAACACAACAGTCAGAATGATTCTTCGTCAAATCAAAAAATCTACAAAGTTATAAAGACTTAAAGAACTTCATCAGTACTGAATTCCAACCTCAAAGAGCGTGTGAGCATGTTGAAGAATGACGTGGAGACACTGTAGCGGCGAAGCAGACTTGAGGCAGAATTGATGCAGACAACAACATACTATCACTTTCACCATAAAGAACAATAATCAAAGAACAAAGTTAATGACGACGTCAAAGCATAACTGCTCAAGGAAAACTATCTCTCTACACTGGGGAGATTGTACGAATCGAGGCAATTCTTCTCACAAGAAAGAAGAATGTCAGAAGACGTCAGAGCTACTATTACATCAACACATTCACCGTTCATCACCAACACTTGAGGGGGAGATTGTTGGAATCACTCCTAAACCATAATCAAGTGTCAGTAATTAATATGTAATAGTTAGCTTTATTATGGCCTTTATGTTTGTAATTAGCCTTAGGCTTATGTAGAAGGCCCATAAGCCTAGGCCTTAGTCCATTAAGGAAAGGATGGAAACTAGGAGTGTTGCCCTAGCTTTCCTCCTATAAATACCTTATGTAAACCTTCATTTGAAGGTTGGTTGTTCAAGTTATTCACTCTCTTTCACATCTTTGCTTAACCGTATTATTACGCGTATGTGTGTGTGTGTTTTACTTGTTCAATTACCTTATCTCTTTCTATATTACTTGTGTTTGTAAATCTAGTGACCTAACACCAAACCCAAGTCCCAGTGCCCTGAGGCTTCTGGAACACAGGCCAAAAGGCCAAAGAAACCCTAGACTGATAAGACATCAAAGGGTGACCAAACAACACAACCCCCGGTGACAACGAAGGACACTAATAAATCACAGTCAGTGCCCTTGGTCCCAACTACTACTCCCCAAGATCCAAAGGGAAACATACAACCCGCTGGTAGGGGAGCGCCTTCCACTCAGCCTGATGAGGACTTCGCAAATCATCGCTTTTGTCTGAGGGCACAACCACTGATCCCAAAGACTCAGAGGAAACAAACAACCCACTGATAGGGATCCCACTGCCACTGTCCCTAAGGATAGTAATGGGAATCTTCCACCAGTGCTTGAAGGGGCAATAAGGGACAAAGACTTAGAGGGATCAATACCCCTTGATACGAAACTCACAACCAATCCTGACCCTAGAGAAGGCACTGGGAAGCACCCATCAGTGTCTAAAGGGTCCTTGGAGGACAAAGACTCAAGGGGACAAAAACCACCCGCTGATACGGAACCCATCACCCTCTCTGGTTTTTTCAGTGTCGCAGATGTGCAAAAGTTCATGATGTCTGATGACGAGTTAGAAATTGAAAGTGAGGAGGAAGAATTAGCTACTGGTGATGAAGTGGACGCTGATGTTAAACCCATTGAACAAGAACATCAGCCTGATCCAAATGAGACTGAAGAGTCACCTTTTCAACCTAACAATGACTTTTCTGCCTCTTCAGACTATGCAACATCTTCATGCCCTGACGACTTGAAGAAGTATGACAACATTCTTCCCCTCACTGAGAGACAACTGGTTAAGTTTCTGAGGAAGGCTACTCAGAAGTTGTATGCTGGTGTCACTGATGAATTATGGGATCAACATGTGGAGGCTGCTACAAGCTATGCTGATCTCAAAGCTGATGTGGTTGAAAATTTTAAAGACAATGGTGAAGACAAGAAAAACATGTATCATTCTCTTCACACCCTGGATGAGCATCTGAAGAAGTTCCTCAAGGCTTTTCAAGATGCTCACACCAAACTCGACCAGATCAAAGAAGCAGTTAAGGAAGACCCTACACTAAACAATAAGGTGCTTGAGGCTACTGAGACTTATGTAAAGAGCTCATCAAGCTTGACTGAACTCATCACCGTGCTCAAAAACTCAAATGTTCAGGGTCTACATTCATCAGTGGAGGCGATTCAGTCCTCTCTTGTTCTTTGGATAAAAATGTTGTTGATTTGGTTAAGTCGTCATCTTCTATGGCCTGAAATCTCGGGCCTAGAATGACTGCACTAGAAACATCTCAGGCCAATCTTGGGGAGAAATTTACTGGTCTTCAAAAGGATACTTTAGAGATCAAGTCCATGGTTTTTGAAATCTATCAGGTTTTCAAGGTCAACCAGCTCCCTCCCCCTAGTGCTCGGGCCAACTCTTGCTCTCACTGAAGGTCAAGCAACAATTGAGGGGGAGAATATCACTGAAGAAACTCCTTCTCACACTGAGGGGGAGCCAACTCCAGCAGTCCCAATCTCCCAAATCTAACCAACAACATCAACACCATCATCAACACCACCACCATCATCATCAGTCCCTCCTCAAGACAAAGGCAAAGGCATACTGACAACGCCTGAGCCTGTGCAACAACAACTGATACCTGCTTCCAAGACAGTCAAATCGGATCCTGACGAACCTATCAGGATCCCATATGAAATCGATGGCAAAGTTTACCTACTGATTGCGGAACAGACGAGTGCCTATCTTGAGAAAGAGGAAATAGTTAAGAAACTAGCTGAAGAAGAAATGAAGAGCAAGGTTGCCCTGGTTAAGGTTGTTCATGAAGAAGATGAGAAGATAAGGATTGATCCAAAGGCACTGGAAAGTGGACAAGCAGGTCAGAAGTTCAAAGCTGCTCAGGATGCTGAACTGAGTGCCCTGAAAAAGAAAAAGGCTGAAAGAGAGAAAAGTTTGGCTGAGATTAAACAAAAGAGAATCGATCATTACAACTGAGTAATAACGAACATAAAGAGGCCTGGACCCATTACTGACATCAGAATTCATGCCAACACAAAACCTGCAGTTCTCAGTGTCTATAGAGGTCCTGACAAGCGAACCTTTGAGGTTCATGATCCCTTCAAAATTTCAGACTTTGGGATAACTAAGCTGGATGAATTGGGTCTAGTCATAGAGAAGAAAAAGAATACCATTGTAAAAAATCTCATGGACTCACTGAGCAAGAGATTTGAGAAACTAAGACAAATGCTTGAAGAACTTGGCATTCAGTCTCTTCTTCCAGCCCCAACAAATCAACCTGCCCCCTCACAGTCCTCAAGGAGAACGAGGAAGATCCTGGAGCATGAACCAGAGATCAAGATCCACGGCCTAGACTATAATATAGCCCTCCCTGAAGGAGTTATATCCGTAAATCATCTAGCCATTGAGCGACCTGAGAGAGGTCTATTCTTCACTGATGAATTTGGGGACCCTGCTTTCCAAAGGTGGAGTGATATAGACAAGGCTAGGATTGAAGCTATGGTTGGCTTTCTAGTGGCTGCTACTCAAATCCAAAGTCCAGAAAATACAAGGTTCACAATGACTTAAGGACCAAGATCAGTGAAAACCCTGACCAGGACAAGCTGAAGTCTAAGAAACCTAAACTTGAAGCTCTTGGATATCAAATGGACTGAACTCACATCTGCTGCAACAACATTATCTTTTATCTTTTTGCGTTGTAACTTAGGACTTTGTAATATATTTCTTAATGAACGATGTTTTATGTTACTTAGTGTTCTTTAGTTACTTTGTAGAATAGTCAGTATGAAAAGAAGACCTTTGCTCACTCACACTGAACTTAGAAACACTTAGGCTATGTTTATATCCAAATAGGGGGAGACTGTTGGGTCAGTAGATCCCCAAACTTCCTGAAGCAAGGATTTGAAGATAAAATAACCTAAATGTTTATCCTTAAACATAAACAAGTCACTGAGCGAACATCTGCTCAGTGAGTCATCTTCAGGACACTCAGAACGAGACTAAGAAGAAAGTCTCCCCACTCAGTGAGGTGGAACTCAAAGGGTGAAGACTGAGTCAAGAAGAAGATGATGGGTTCAGTGAGTGGTGACAATAACTCACTGAATCCCATAAACTCCTCAACAACTACAATTATTGAAGACAATATTAATGAAGACAATGACTGAAGAGTAAGAAGACTGAAGAATGGGCGGGACAAGGCGGGAGAAGTTTGAATGCATAAGGAGGAGTCCTTATCAACCATAAGTCAAACTTTCCCTGAAAGGCTAACAACCAAAATCAGTGTCATCATTGATGATTAGAAAGTAGCATTGTCCTTTTTACCCAATATAGCTTCCTGTAAACAGAGACAAAATGCATAAGCATTTTGTCCTCTATAGCTTATGTCAGTATTATCTTTTAGGATATAGTTAAAACTCATACTTGTATAAATAGGCATAAGGAAGGAGTGAAAGTAAAGCTTGTGCATTAAATGTGTTAGCATTCACAAACAACTTTCACTCCTCCCTACCTAAAATAGTTCAGTGGTTCAGTATAGTTGTGATTAGACTTAGCCTAAGCTTGGTGAGGAGTTCACACCATACTTGTCACTCAATCCCAAGTGTTGTTCCGCAAACACTTGGGTAATATATTCTTTTTATTCGTTTTAATAAGAATATAAACGTTGAAAAATCTCTTGTGCATTTACTTTACTTATCTTGTTTAACTGATTTTTCAAAATACTTTACTTAAGTCATGGATCACGATTAGCCTTAAATTGTAATTTTGCTATTTGGGATACAAGAACAACATAGGTGAGGGTAGCTAACCAGTTTGGTTTCCCACGTTCTGTAAGGACCCCAAGGTTGTCATAAGCTAGGGTAACACTCACGGTGTAGCTAGTATGTAAATGTGTTAATTCACTGTGTGAGTTAGGTTGTTTCATTTGTTTGAACGAACTTACTACTTATATGGATGGTCCTAGGGTTTTATGTTACCCTAAAAGTCCATCAATGGTTCGTGGATGGTCCACGTGATGGACATCCAATGGAGGAGACATAAATAACACATGGCGTGTTATTCTTGGTCTTGCTAGGTGCATGAAATGATCCACGCACGATTGCAACACTCCCTCTAAGCAATTTGAGGTAGTGACACTTATTCGCTTGTTGCAACGGTCTCGAGGGAAGTGCCTAAACCATCGTTGCCTCAATGTGTTTGCCAGGATTTCGAGCCGGGCCTGGGAGTTTGCTTCCCAAGCGTGATATGATGAGTTGTGGCCGCTGTTGGGCATGTTTAGAACGTGTAAACCTTTAGTCAACAGAGCTGAAGGTTCTATACGGTATCAACTAACACGTTTTTTTAATGATAAATTGAATCTATCTCTTGTAAACAAATGTTTCAACATATGCACTTTTTAGATTTTTTCATTTCAAAAACAAAAAAACGTAATCATCAGTGATATGAAAACTAGTTTTATAACGCTAAAGTCAATACAACAACGCGCGTGAATAAACAAACTTCTTCCTAAAAAGTGAACAAAATTCTTGAACCAAACATTTAATTCACAATAATTAAACTAGATCTATCTTAACTAAACCTTTAACACATTAATGTTAATGTTAATCAAAGTTGTATAAAAACTCAAACCGGATCTAAAACATAACCCAACCCGACACAAACTAAACTAAACTAAACTAGTTTTGAAAAAAACCGAAGTGCTACAACCACTCTCTCTCCGTACTATAAATACACAACAAACCCTTCAACGCAACACACTCCCCCTTTTTTCCCTCTTCGTACTTACTCTCCCAAGATCCGTCAAAACACACACACACACACCAAACCCTAAAAAAACACACACACATAAATCGATCACACGTTCAAGGTACAGCATATTCACTTTCATTCGATCTATATGTTTTCTAATTACATTCTTTTTTATAAGATTTGATTTATGTTTCTTGTTGGTTAGGGTTTGGTATTATTGACAATGGCGGCAGCGGCAACGGTACCAGCAACGCAACCTGCAGCTCAAGTTGTATGTTTTTTTTTAATAAAGAAAAGAATCTTTTTTGAATAAATTTTGTTTGTGATTTAATGATTTATGCATGTTGTATTGTTTTTAGGTTAATAATTGTGTTATATGAATATAATATTGATTTGATTTGATTGGTTATTGATTGTGGGATGAATTTACGAGGTTTTTGCGAAAAGAAATCGAATTTGTTGATAATCTTTTATCGTGTTAATTGTTTTATGATATATGATTTGTTGATTGCTTATGATGTGCATGTAGTTTTGTTTTATGTGAATAGATGTAAAAGGATTAGTACTTTATGGAAGCTGTGTAGTTTAGAGAATTTAAATAAATTTTTAGACTGATTTTTGATTTTGCAAAGTCTTTAACTGTTATGTAGTTGTGTTTTGTTGTGGATTAATGTAAAAAGATCAGTACTTTAGCGAGGTTGTATGGTTTTTAGCTTTAAAGATATCAAGTTAAGCTGTTTTTTAATAATTATTGTTTGTGGGTATAGTTTGTGAGATAATTTTACTAGTAATAAAGGGAAAAGGTTTCAAATTTGTAGACTGATGTGTTTAATCTTATATATTAATTATGCGTTTCTATGGTTTTGGAGTATGGTATTCATTAATCTTGAAACAACTCTGTATGATCTGAGCTTTACATTAATTCACAATGTATATATGTTCGCTAGCTGCCTTATTAGTTCTTGTGTGATGGTCTAGGGATTCATTGCAATGTGAAAGAAAATATATACCCGTTCATATAGAACCAACCATTATATAGGTTCACTCTCTAAATGGTAAAGGGTATACAAACATCACATATTTATGTCTCTTTTATTTGGCGTTCTTGTTTATGGCTTTAGGGCTGATTGTGTACATGATGACGGTGTATGAATGGTGAACATGTCCTGTTTGTTTTGTTGGGGTGTTAAATTTGTTGTTTGTGTAAGTGAATTACAATTATTTGTATTATGTACGCTGCTGCTGGCATTGACTCGTGTATGTGACTAATAAATTCAATGTTATCTTGCATATACATCTATATTAAATACTTTGTTGCATGTCATGCACGGTGTGTCTCACACGCTTGGCTTTGCACTCTGCACTTAGGCTTGGCCTTTGCTTTTGGTGCTTCGCCCCATAAATAACTATGATAACATGTGAAGAATTTGGTAATAATCATTTTTATTCATTTGAATTATGATTTTAACTTATATAACCAAAAGCTGTTAGTAATTCATAGGGAGCATTGGTGGTTGTAAGCACAGGATTTTCTATTTTTTTGTTATAAAGCCTTAAGACCTTTTAGTTTATGTTAACTGGTTTGAACTTCTTTTCATTTTATCACTTATTTTTTAATGCTATATTTCTGCAATTACATGAATATGTTTTATGTTTTGTTGGATAAATAGGTTGGCAATGCTTTCGTTACGCAGTACTATCAGATACTGCACCACTCTCCGAGTTTAGTCCATCGATTTTATCAGGATATCAGTAAACTTGGACGACCTGAGGAGGATGGTTCCATGAGCTTGACAACTACCATGGATGTACGTCCTTTATCCATTCGTTCATTAATTTGCTTTTGTGGCATGCTTTGTTTTCTTTTTACGATTACTTAGGCTGATTTTTCCAGGGATATGAAGCTTTTGTATTTCTAAGTCACTTGCGATCAAGTATTTTGTTCTACTTTAATCAGTCTCTTTTGGACGTGCAGGACATCAATTCTAAAATAATATCACTTAACTATCACGAGTTCAGGGCTGAAATTAAATCAGTCGATGCACAAGAGTCTTTGAATGGTGGAGTCGATGTTTTAGTCATTGGGCTCTTGACAGGAAAGGACAATGTTGTCCGAAAGTTCACTCAGTCTTTCTTCCTTGCACCACAAGACAAAGGCTACTTTGTGTTGAACGATATGTTCCGTTACGTGGAGAATGCGAGTCATAATGAAGGAAGCATTGCTCCTGCTGTGGATGTTGAAGCTCCTGTCGATCCTGAGCAAGGTGACTAAAAATCTACATATATAGTTAATATTGATTGTTTAATACCCATTTGTATCGCCTTATGTGTTTATAAATTTGATAAAATTAGTCTTTTTATGCAATGGGCATTTATATCATTATATGTATATGTAATCAGTATAAATGAATTACAAAGTTGTATCTGAACCACTTGCAAACATTAGTGTTGAGTTTTATCTCGTTTTTGGTTTGTCATAGGGCATTTAAATCAATTCTTTTTTTGAATCTCTTATTAACTATGTGTATGGTTTATACAGTTGCCAAAAGTGATCCTGTGCTGGAGAATCATACTCCTGTTGAAGTTGCCGTAACAACAGAAGAGCCTCAAGCGGAAGTAGTGAGCAATCTTCCAGAGAAAGTTGAAGAGGCAGTTGAAGACGAGGAAGAACCTGTACCTGAAGTTGTTGATGAAGTGCCAGAGGCTTCACAGCTGGTTGCTGAGTCCAACACCAAAATTGAGGAAGTGCCAAAGAAATCATATGCTTCTATTGTAAGTGGTCTTTGAGCAATTGTTTGTGTTTTTGATTTGCAGCCTCTTTTGTTTTTGTAGCAATTTTGATTTAGGAATGTTTTGGTTAAGCATATATATTTTAAAATTTTTTAAGGTCACACGTGTGTCAAAATTTTTTTTTACGGCAATTGTGGCTACATGGCTCCTAGCCCAGAAGGCGTAGCGAGCCCACACAACACAACCAGGTTGGGTCCAGCCCAGAAGGCAATGACACCCTTCCTTTTACGCACGCGAGAGGAAACCCCTATCGCCCTAGACAAGACTCGAACTTGAGACCTTGCCTAGGAGGGTAAAACCTCCATACCGCTAGACCAGAGGCCCTTTGGTTCGTGTGTCAATTTAGTTGAGGGTATTATATCGTTTTTGGAACTTGGACGGATGTTCTTTATGTTTATCTTCAAAATTGATTTCAGCTATAAAACTGAATCGTGGTGGTTGAAACCACTACAAGTTTTTGCTTTCGGTTTTAGGTTTTAAAAGTGGTTTAGAAATTTAGTTTTGGGCCGGGGAGTGGAGTAGTTTGAGTAAGTAACTAATTATATATTGGTTTTCTCAAACGGTGTAAAGGTTATCTTTGTCGCCCAGCCACTTTCTTTTTTGGATCTGGTATGAACAAAACCAAAAACATATTATGAACCTCTAAAGTTTTGTTTGTTGGGCAAATGAAATGGATGAATATTCAAATGGTCTCATACCGTATTCTCACTCTTATAAAACTTGAATTGCTGTCGTTTTAACTATCTTTCAAATAATAAGCTCCAGGTTCAAATCGGAGCCAGAAAGAATTGGTTTAGTTATTGGCCAGTTTCAGTTTCATTAGTTTTTATGTTTGGTTCTAATTCTGGTTTGGTCCTGTGTCGTCCCGTCCCGCAGAATAGAGATGGTGGTCGTAAGATCAATGGCTTTTCCTTACTGTAGTTTCTGATATGTGTGATTATTATTGAAGGTACTTGCCATGAAGCAGAATGCCGTCCCTTTCTCATCCCCAGTACCCGCTCCAAGGAAAGCTCAACCAAGGAAACAAGAGCAGCAGGTGAACAATGTCCCACCAACTGCATCAGCCATTGAAGCTGCAGCATCTAATGTTGATGCTGTTGAAAATGGTATTCATGAGGACGAAGGTATGCTTACTTTCGTTGATATCCTATACATCTGTCATACTAACAACCTGATTGAAAATTTGTTGCATCTAAGCCTGCTATTCAGGTTTTCCCGACACGGATAAGGGTTATTCTGATTCGGGAAAAGAAAATCCTCACCCGTATGTGGCCCTAGTAAGATTCGGGTAAATCAGGTTATGGTAACCCGAATAAGCTCTATTATAACAAAGACATATGAAAAATAGGTATTTTTTTTTAAAACAAGGAAAGGTATGGAATATATATATATTTTTTAATGGGGATTAATCGGGCAAACCTGAATAATGTTCAACCCATATAGCTCAACCAGAATAAGCTTATTTGGGTTAGGGTGGGTAGGGTTTCATATTTTTTTTACACCCCTACCTGCATGCATGCATCTCATTATTTCTTTATCAATGGATACAATGTTGAAAATATCAATGTGGCAATTTCGACCGGTTTACAGTTTAATAGCTCAAATCAGTAAGTTCGGAAGTTAGCAAAAGCGTATTTTATAACTTAAAACCTCCTAAATCATTCTATTAAAAACTCTTAACTTTTTTGTATTTTCTAGTTCTTTACACACCGGCTGTATTTTTGCCTACCCAGATTTTGTTGGCTTTAACCTATTTTCATCTGATCTGTAAATTTTATTACCTATTCTGATCTGAACCCATTTTCTAGTCTACGCACATATAATTTCTTTTCTTTTTTAATCTACGCACATATAATAAGTGGCAACCATTATTGGCTTTGGCAGCAGATGGTTATTCTATCTATATCAAGGGTCTCCCTATGAGTGCCACACCTGCTATGTTGGATGATGAGTTCAAAAAGTTTGGAACAATTAAGCCTAACGGCATTCAAGTTCGAAGCAACAGGGTGCGTTTCCACTTCTCTATGACACTTTGCTTATGCTATTAATTTTAAATTGTCTTGAAACTCATTTGGTATCAACAGGGATTCTGCTTTGGATTTGTTGAGTTTGAGACGCCTGAGGCTGTTCAAAAGGCGATTGAGGTATGCATTTTTGTTTACATTATTCCTCAAAACTTACTCGTCTCTCTTAGTATTACCAGCTTACCACCACCAGATAACTTCACCATTATCGTTTTAACATAAAAAATTGCAACCAGCTTGTTGGTGATTGTCAATTTGTCATGTTTCTTGATGTTATGGTTTCTGACATTTATCTTATGTTGTTTTAGGCTTCACCAGTCACTATTGGTGGTCGTGCTGCTGTAGTTGAGGAGAAGCGATCCACAAACTCCAAAGGCAAGTTTTATATGTTTAAGATATAGTTTAGACAAATATTTAAACTTCAGTTATGGAGTGGAAAAATCCACAGGTTGCGTAACTAGGTAAAATAGGCTGGCGTCACAACTTTTATTTTTCATGACAAATTGGTCCTGTCTGAGGATTTTTTTATTTTATTTTTCTTTTTTGATTTTTTTTGTTGATTTCTAGGGGTGTTCAGTGTTTGGTTTGGCACCAAACAAACCGAAATATAAACCGGACCGAAACCGAATAAAACCGGACCGAAAGTTTTAATTGGTGTATGGTTTGGTTTAAAACCAAACCGAAGTATTTAATTGGTGTTTGGTTTGGTTTTGGGTTTGACAAATACAAAACCAAACCAAACCAAAAAAAACGAATATATATCTATCTACACAAAAACGTTTAAAGTATATATATATTATATACAAATTTTATATGTTTATCTTCCTAACAAAAAATCATAATAATTTAAAATATCTTATAAACTAACCACTCCTTAAATCAAGGATTGATGCATATCTAGGACTCCAGGAGAAATTAAACTACTTGATTCCTATAAATTCACATACAGCAAAACCTCTATAAATTAATACTCGATAAATTAATAACCTCGATAAAATTAATAATTTGTCCGGTCCCAACTTGGGACCAGTACAAATTTAGCCCTCAATCGATAAAATAATAAGATAATAATTTTTTTGAAACCCCAGTGTATATATATTGGTCCCTACGAAACTATAAATTAATAACTACTAAAAAATTTCATATATATATATAAAGGCCATAAGTAATTGGAATTTGTACAAATTCATATAATTCAATTAAGGTTATACGTAACTGGAACTTGTCCCAACGAAACTAATTTTTTACTTATTTATAAACAATGAATGTGAATTCATAAAGTGATAATCAGAACTTATTTTTCTAATTTATTTTTCTTCTCTAACTAGTATACATTGTAACTAGTATATTTGATTTGTAAATTTAAAGATCATATGCAAAACCTCTTTAAATTAATAATATATTATTTTATCGATATAATAATATCTCGCTAAATTAATAAAATATCCTCGTCCCAACACCATTAATTTATAGAGATTTTACTGTATATCGTATCCTCTCCTCCCATATTTCGCTTTCATTTATTTCCGTTAAGTTATGAAACCTTTTGGTTTCTTAAACTTTTGTTTTGTTGATTTACTTAAGCATTTTGTGAGACCTTTTGATTTGATAATTTTATTTGAACTTTTAGGATTTTATATGTAACTTTTAGATTATATTTTGAAGTTTACTTGAATTTGGTTTTCTTGGTTTTAACCGAAACCAAACCGAATTCCAATTTGGTGTATGGTTTGGTTTTATCCATTTTAAAATTGTTTTGGTTTGGTTTTGGTTTAGGGTTTTAAAATTTTGAAACCGATTAACCCGAACCATACAACCCATGAAACCGAAAACCGAACCGATGAACACCCCTAATTAAAAGCGATAATTTGTTAGTAACTAGACTGAACAATTTTTTGCATCATTTTATAAATTAAACAATTTAGAAAGTTTTTTTTGCTTTTGGATCTGTTTGACCCATGCTTATTTGTTAGGTCTGTTGGTATAACCCATCTGACTTTCTAGAAACATACCCAATAGATCCATTGTCACAGCTATTTAGCTATCTATACTTATGTGGTTGAAGATACCAAGCAAAACATATAATGCATTTATATAATAGAAATTGAAGAAATTGTTGATGTCTTCTAAAAAACTGGTCAATGGTGTGCTTTGTTTTGTGACATTTATTTATTTATTATTTTTTATTTTTTTTTGTGTTTCAGGAGGACGTGGAAGATTTCCAGCTGGAAGGGGGTCTGGATATAGGAACGAGGGCGTGAGGGGACGTGGAAACTTCGGTAGTGGTGGAAGAGGCTTTAATAGGGGCGGTGATTTTGGTGATAGGAGGAATGATTTTGGCGGCAGTAGGAATGAATATGGCAACAGAGGTGGTGGTCGTGGAGGAGCACCTCCAAACCGTGGTGGTGGTGGTGGTGATGGATATCAGAGAGAGCGTGTCAACAGGGGCATGGCTGTTAACGGAACAGCCAAGAATATGGCTCCACGAGTTCCTGCCACCGCTTGAATAAGTGAGTGATCTGTTTTATTAAAATTTGGTAGGGGGATTCAAAGGGCGAGAGTCTATTGGTTTTAGTTGGGAAAATTTTGTCTAACTTGGAGGATAGAATGAGTTGGGTTTTTTTTTCTTGGTTATTTGTGTTGTGTAGTTTATAGTTGTCCCAGCTATTTGTATTTTTCTTTTAATTTTTTGTTTGAAATGGATTTTGGTAGAGTAGAGATGAATATTTATTGTTGGATGTACAACTGCGTATTATTTGCCTTATCACGAGGAAATTATGATTATTGCTTTGGTTCCATATATGACATTTGTAAGCTAATCAGTATTGGTAAGATAGGTCTCCCACAAGAGGGGGTTTCTAGTTTTTAAATTGAATATAGGGGGCAGGTGAATATAGTAAGAAAAAAAGAGAAACCGGGCAGTTTGGTGGTCGCTCCATTGATTCTGCTTGAAATATGTAGGCATGTAGCAATAGACAATTATTCGTAAATTAGGCCAAGTCGAGCCGGGTCTTTTAATATAAAGTAGCGAATGAAGCAAATAATGTTTATTTGTTTGAATCTTTTTTTTTTTTTTTTTTAATAAAATCTTTGAGAGGTCCGATTGAAGATGTCATGACTCGAAACCTTCTCTGAGGTAGAAGAAAACCTCAGGTTCACTGTCTTAGTCCAACGCTGGAGGAGGTCTGTTTACATATTACAGGACGGTACGGTAATGGCGGTACGGTAATGATATTCAGAGAAAGAATGAAACCCCCTTAGGCTGGAGGGTAACAACACAAGGTATGGAGTGTTATTGGTGTGACAAATGCATGCTATTCGTGTGCCAACCATACCGGAGCATCGTGCCATTTGTGAGCCAAACGTTTTGAGCCAATGCAATGGCTCAAGCCATTTGCATTCTTGTGTGCTTTTTTCTTTTCTTTTTTTGTATTGTGAGTGAGTGTGTATTTCTCGTGAGGTATTTTGTGAGACCCAATAACATGTTAGTGGTGTGTTATGAGGGAGGGTGTTTTAATTATTGGTATGTTATTGGGAGGTGTATGATGTGGCGCTGAGATGACATACCAATGACGTATTATTTGTATCTCCCTCACCTTGTGCTCTAAGTTATAGCTTCACTTTACATATCGGCGTCAAATCAGCTTTCTCTCCCCTATATCTTCCACTCATTTTTATGCGGATAAGGGACTTACTTCCATTCACCTTAACTTTTTTTATTTAAATGTTTTTTTCTTTTTTTAACACTTATAAATTTAAAATTCAAATTTAAATTAAGATATTACAGTGTAACAAATACAAAATTATAAATCAAATTCAAATTCAAAAACTTTCCTATATGTATCCACACTCACAAGCCACACACACAATGAGGAAGCAGAAAAGGAGGAAGCATAAAGAGAACAAGCCAAAAGGGAGGAAGTCGAAAGGGAATGACTTATGCTCAAAGATGAAGAAGTATTGATAGAGATGGAGGAAGCTGCTCGTATGGAGCAAGTAGAAAGGGAGGAAAAAGAACGTCGGGACAGAGAATTCGATGCTTTGTATGCAGAGTGGGATAAGAGCAAATTTGAGGTTCGTCTTCAGATTTGAGGTTCGTCTTCGTATGCTTACGACGATAGTTACGACTCCAACAACTCTCAAACTTGAGATCACTCGGGTTATCATTAGTTGTTTTAATCTATGTCTTTTATTTTATGTATCGCAGTTTAATTTCCTATGTAATGTAGTCTCTTTTCTTTCTGTAATGAATAAAAGTTTGTCCACTACTTTGGTGCTTCATACTCTTAAATTAATATATAAACTACACATACTTTTTTTTTAAATGAGGTAGTGGGGATTTCTTTATTTATTCATTTTTTAAAAACAAACCGGATATAATTTTTTTGCACGCAAATCAGCTAGGTGACTTGTTCACCTTAATTTGCCTTGAAAGGCGAGACTCGCGCGTGAAGGAGGAAGGTGGGCAAGGGGAGTCGCAAGTGAGGGCTGCTAAGGTGAGTGGTTTTCTTTCCCTTACCGACCAGCCTTATAATGAAAAAACCGAATGTATTTTTTTATTTTTTATTATTTTATTATTTTTTTTAAACGATAACTTTTTCACACATCTAAACTACCTATCTCGCAATATATATTTAACAAATATTTACAATGAGACTTAAACTCATAATTTCGTGATTGTGAGCGACTCATACTACTAGACCAAATGAATTGGGTGAACAAAACATTGGTTAGTTCTAGAGGATTATGATCCTCTCATTTTGAACTTAAGTTTAGAAGATTAGTATCCTCTTGTTTCAACTTATCATGTCCTTTGGTTAACATGTTGTGAAGAGCATATTTTATGAGTCTATTTTACTTATTGACTCTCTTGTTTTACTTATTTTTATCTAAATGTTGGTCCGGTATAAACGAGTTATGAGTGTAATATATTCGCACGTTGATGCGGTTTAGTAAGCTTATTATTCGCTCATCTTTATTATTACGTACGTTGCAAAAAGATATTATTACAGTTTTTAATGATTATCGCCCCTACGATAACAAAATACATTCTTGATTCATTATAGTGTTTCTTAGACACTGAAGAATCACATTTTTATATTTACGCACAAAAAAAACCACTTAAAGCTATTGCATATATTTTAAGGTGTGTAATTCTTACAATATTATTAAATAATGTTTTAATTATAAGATTCAAACAAATTTTATAAAAAATTCTACAAAAGAATTAAAGTGGAAGAAACTAAGGTTATTATAATAAAAAGAAAGGCATAAGAAACTTGCATAAAAAGAAATTTTCAAGGTTTGAGATGGTTATCTATAAGACTGGTCGTAATACCGACCTTTATGGGGTCAATCTACTTTCAAGGACATGTCTCCCCCATTACGTGAGTCCTTATGGGACGCGCCCCCCCTTCCCCTTTTACTTACATTTTTTGTGTAGTCGATTTACTTACATTTTTTGTGTAGTCGATTGGCTAGACGACTGATTTTGTGCATTTGTTATGTGTGCGTGTTTTTTTTAATTAATTTTTGTGAGGTATATTTTTTGTTGTGACTGAAGGAACCTTATTACGGGCTTAAAGTTATGTGTTTAATCTAGAAAAGAGAATCTGATATGCCGCTGAGTTGAAAATGTGTTCTGGGCTGTTTATTTTTTTTCATATGGGGAAGGAATAATGGGGTCCACATCTATATTAACATCTTAATGGGGAGAGGTTAGTAAATTTTGACTTGTATATATAGAGGAAGTAAAGAAAAATTAGTGGATACTACTTAAAAAAAAATTATTATTAAATGTTATGTGAACCCACTCCCTTAGCTAAGGAAAAAAAAGAAACACAACCCTAGTCACCCTTTGAGTCACCTTTTAAGCAGGGGCGGAGCCAGGATTTCATGTTAAGGGGGGCCGATATAAAATTTTATAATGATAACGATATAATTCTAACCATTATATCAAAGCATGAAAATCTAGAAAATTAAAAAACGAAGAGTCAAATGTCTAGTAAATTAAAGAAAGACGTTTACACTAATGCAAAGCCTTAATCAATCTTGGTAAGAATTTCAATGGCCGTTAGCAACTTTGCGATTAACGTTTGGCCTCCTTACTACTAACAAAAAAAATACAGTACCTCTTCAGTAGTTAATGTATGATTCTTGATTGCCAAACAAATGTCATTTTAAAGGAAAATACGTAATCAAGCATACAACAAGTGATAAATTGACAATCATACAAGGCTACACGCAATTAATACTTTAATAGTTATCAAGTGAATGAAGTGATCATTAATGAAAGAACAAAAACTATCGATTAAATCACAATTCAATATTTCAAATAACTGAAGACACAAAGATTCAAAGAGGTGAATAAAAGTGAATAAGTAATTGTGATCATTAATGAAAGAACAAATCAATAAGATCGTTCAATACATTATCAGAAAAAAACAATTCTTTTGATCGGTTTATACACTTGTTACACTCTTCTTCCTCTTGACTCTTGAGTTTCAGCAGTTACAATTTTTTATCCATGAAACGCAATACTGAATCGGTAATATTGGTAGGGGCCGATTGTTTCTAATCTTAAAATATTGGGCTTTTGGGCTATAGCATAGTAGACTTATTGGGCTAGTTGGGGGAGGCCTAGCACCCACTAGTCCCCCTATTGCCTCCGCCCCTGCTTTTAAGCTTTACTAATAGTCTAAACAACAAAAGTTACACATGTCTAACAAGAACAACAATGATAATGATGATGATAATAACAATAATAATACCAATAACAAACTCGCATAAAATAAATAAATAAACAACAACAGCAGAAGCAGCAACAACAACCACCTTTTCATTTTTTTTGAAAAGTATGAATTCTGGAAGTATTTTTTTAGTTTGTAAAAAGTATATAAATCGATCATCTTACGTTTAACTATATCAAATTGAATTTAAAACTGGATTTCTTTTCTAAAGTTTTGGAGTTAATTATAAATCCAATTTATAAATCATAATATAACAACATTATGTAATGGACCAACTTGGTTTTCCTCAAAAACATTTTCAAAATACTTGAATTTTGTGTTTTTTTTTATTACATTCACTAAAGAGAGTTATTATGCTATGTAGTAAGATTTACGGGGTGCTTTAGTGCTTGGATATTGCTTTTTATGGATAGATGTGTGTATTCCATGACGCGTCGCTAATGGAATTTCCAATATCATTATTTATTGAGACATGAAAGACGAGCCTACTCTATTTAGATTATTGTTTTTTCTTTTTAGTTCAGTGAGATGTAGTCAATTGAAGTTTAGTGTTTTCGACCTAATGGTGTAATCTCATTAGTGAAAATATGATAACTTATAAAGAAGCTGCTAGTCCTTGTAGAATTTTAGTCATGTAAATGTGCACTGGCTTGCTGGTTATTATTAGTTGGTTATATTGATTAAATATGGCTTTACCGAGCGTCCGAGCATACAGTGGAGCTGCATGGATAAGTTGATGTCTCAGTGTTGAATTGGTAAAATTGTCAAGTTTGGGCATGTCCTCTTCCTTTTTACTTTGACTCTCAGTATTGTTGATGTTTTGTGATGATATATATTGATTTTTTCTTTAAATGTAGTAATCAAGAACTTATCAAGATAGAAATAAAAGTTGTACACTACTTATGTAAACTCTTTTCATTAATAAAAGTCAACCAAACATAAAAGCTTAATGTAATAATCTATTTATGTTACTAGTTATAATTTTTGTGCACGTACGGAGTTTACATATAGATCAATTTTTTTGTTTTTTTTTTAAAAATTTAGTTTAATATACAAACATGTAAAAATTTAGTAGTGTTTAATATTTTGTAACTGTGATATTACACGCACGAAGTTCACACTATAATTACAACTAATAAATATATTTTTACTAAATTTCTTTGGTGTGTATGCATGTGTTATTAAATGTAGATTAGATTCAGACAAAGAATATAAGTAATATCTCAACTTTATTTGCTCGGATTTGAAAATATGTTCAATTTTGTTTAATAATCTTATGAGTAAAATACGTCGTTAGTCTCTAAACTTGTGCAAAAACATCATCTGGAGTCATACCATGACCTCGATGTCATCTGGAGTCTCTTTTTCAAGTTTTTTTGTATCAAGTGAGTCCCTTGACCCGTTTTCACTCGGTCAATCTCTGTTTACCGTTAAAATGTTAAGGGCATAATAGACAAATCACGTTTTACCTTACACATGGGTTAATTCTAACCGAACCCAAATTCGTATACCCATCACCCTTCAAAACCACTGGGATCAAACTTGCAACACCCGTTTATATTAGCAAAAAAAAAAAAAAAAAAAAAAACCCTTCGTATCAGCTTCTGTAGCTTTTTGAATATGTAAATATATTGCTACTCAGTGATTCAGCAAAACCAACAAAAAACAAACACCCATTTCTATATGCAAATATTGACATTGGATCTGCATAACTATAATGTTAACACTGAATCTGTATAATGCAGTGCCAAACACCGTATGCTGATCATACAAGACATCACATGGTAGTGCTAAGCTAACCAAATACCACAAAATGGTAACTTACCCAATTGACTTTAAAATTAACCAAATACTACAAAATGCAAGTCTTAATTGCTGACTTCTCTAAGTCAAACATAATTAGCAATTTACAACCAAACACTATCAGAAACAATAACAACCAAAAATTTAAATTCATAGTATGCCATTATTAAAAACTAACATTTTTATTCATCAATTTCTTCTTGACAATCATTACAACCTTTTGATTCACCAACCAAACACTATCACCTAATCATACAGTTAGTTAGAACAACAACTTACTCTATCACCCTTTCCTTCCTGTCCTTCCCGTCCTTTAGCTGTTTAAATACAACTTCAAGTTTTTTGATCCTTGATTCCAAATCATCAACTTCTGGTAACTTGGTATCCTCCGTCTCTTCATCAGACCCAATGTACAAAGCCTTCCCCTTATCATTTTGCCATTGTTTAGTGATTTGGGTTATGTGTGTTGGGCGAAGATAGGGTGGGTTGCTGTTAATTAGGATTTTATCAAATTGAAGAGAGAGAGGGAAACAATATAAGAGTAATGGGTTGGGTTAACCCATGTGTAATGTAAAACGTGAATTGTATATTATGACCGTAACAATTTAACGGTAAACAGAGATTGACCGATGTAAAACGGGTTAAGGGACTCACTTGATACAAAAAACTTGAAAAAGGGACTCCGGATGACTCCGAGGTCATGGTATGTCCCCAGATGATGTTTTTGCAAAAATTTAGGGACCAACGGTGTATTTTACTTTAATTTTATTGTTTGAGTAGTATATATGTGTTATATTTAATTTCGTGCATATATTTAGTAACATGTAGGCATACGTTGATGGTGTTTTAAGTACTGCGCTCAATTTAATAATAATAATTTTAATTATAACTATAATAATGATAATCTATACTACTTATAATGTAGGAATGAATCTCTCTCCTCTTAGTCTTAATTTACAAGTCATAATACTTATTGTACAATACACAAAGCATAAATAAAACTAAAAAAATCAGTACTCATTTAATACAATTAATACACTATTAAAAATACCTTTTCATCAAAAAATACAATTATTCCACCACAATTTACAAACTAATGAAGCTATCTTCTATACTACATATAATAGAGAGATGAATCTCTCTCTCCAAATTTTAAGACTTACAAGAAAAGAAGCATATTGTACAACACTTTAATGCACATAATTTTCAGACGTACAAGACAAGAAGCATATCATACATCACTTTAATGCACATAATAAAAACAAAACACCACAATAATGCTATTTAATGTAGTCAATTAATACTGGTCAATAAATACAATTAATACAGTTATTAAAATACTCCTTACATAAAAAATACAAATTATCAAGCATATTGAACAACAAAATTAAACACAATTCCTGCATTAAATGTCACTAATATAAATAATAAATCACATTATACAAATATTCAAGCCCGAACGAGCAACGGGCCAAATGGGCTTGAGCCCGAACTGGCGCAAGCCAAAAGGGCACGAGCTAAACGAAATTCTTGAAATCCGTAAATTTATTATCAAAAAAAACATAATAAACTAAAATACATGATTCACTGAAAAATTTTATTTCATGGTACTCGCCACCGCAACGCACGAAAACCCTACATTAAATGTCACTAATACAAATAATAAAGCACATCATACAAATATTCAAGCCCGAACGGGCTCGAGTCCGAACGGGCACGGGCTAAACGAAATTCTTAATATCCGTAAATTTATTTTGAAAAAGAACATAATAAACTAAAATACATGATTCACCGGAAAATTTTATTTCAAGGTACCTGTCGTCGCAACGCGCGGGTACTTTGCTAGTAATAATAGTAGTTGTTGTTGTTTATAATTTTTTTAAAAGTATATGAGGAATTTATTTAAGTATATAAATATTTTTAGGAATTATGAAAATTGAGGAGTTTACACTTAAGTCCATAAAAGTAGATTTAAGATTAGTCTTTTTAAAAAAATTTAAGGTTTGATTGTAAGTTTTATTAACCAATCAAAATATACCGTTTATTTATAGTTAAATCCCAATTTTTTTTAAAAGGAGCTCATAAGGCTATACGTATTTCTTTTTTTTTCTCGACCAAATTTTCTAAAAGTTCAATCAAAATAATTTAATTTTGACTTTTGTTAGCAGATAAGAGAGCTCGTTTTGCAATTGAGCTCTCCCATTAATCAATAGATGAATTAGTTTTCTCAATTTGTACTTTCTATTATTATATAAAAGATATCACGTATTGATTACCCTGCCCATAAAAGCTTAATTGTTAACTTCATTCCAACCCATCAAAGTAATAATCACTTATAATAAGTGATCAAATATTCAATTACAATTGTGGTATGAGGTTGTGGTACATGTCGTGATGGTTGCAGTTAGGATTTAGGGGTCGTGTTTTGAGGTCATGGTTCATAGTGCTAGTTTACGACATGTTACATAAGTTCGGGTCAAGCAAGAGTTTTAGGGTCGGGTTTTACCAAGTTTCGAAAAGTGATTGAGATTTGTGGGTCAAGTAGTTGCAGAAGGGTTTTGGGTCATGGTTCTTGCCTTTGATATATGTGGTGTTCGTGGTTCAAATTAAGGTTCAACATATGTGTGGGCAATAATGAAGGTTCGTAAGGGTTATGGTCTTTTCAGCTTTGTGTGTTTTACAATTTTGGGTAATTTTCCGCCAACCGTCTCTACATCTCGCCTTGCCACCATTTGGTTTGATTGTGTGATTGAAATTAGTTGGTTTAAGATTTCAACAGGTTTTGTTGTGTGTCCTGAGGGTCGTGGTTGGGTCGTGGATGGTTTTCACCATTTTCTTACCAAGTGATTGCCCTTAATGGCTAGGAGTTATGTATGGGTTAGATGGCGAGATGTCGTCTTTTTGATTGTTGGATGTTCATAGCTGTAGGGTCATTGAGGTTGTTGTTGTTTTAGATCATTGTAGTTTGAGGGTCGTTGAGGTCACTGTAGTTTGATGTTCATTGTGGTTTAAGGATCGTTGTAGTTTACGGGTCATTTTGGTTGTGCTATTATAATAGTTAGTCGTGTGTGTCATTATAACTCCTAGCATCTCGCTAGTTTTTAATTATTACTGTAATATATTTAATGCCTTTAAAAAAGCATGATCTTAATAATTTTGAAAAAAATATTTAACTTATAAGATCCATTTTTATTATTGATGGAGTATCCAAGTTTGTAACCATCAAATTAATCATGGGTTAAATTCATTAATCATGGTCATTCAATTACTCAAAAGTGAGTAACTAAAGGTATTGAATAGAACTCTTAAAATGTATAAATTTGTGCTTTTACGTTAACTTAATTACTAGCAGGGTGCCCGCGCGATGCAGCGGCGGGTACCCTCTGACTATATTTTGCGGCAAGAAAATATTGTTCGGTTATTATTATTTTTTTTAATCAATAACCATCCAAATAAATAATAATTGAAATTAAAAGCGCTAGGTATAGTGTGGTGTTATGGGAAAAGTGGTGCCACCTGAGCACTTTTTGCCCATGGCCAAAACACCCCTCCTTAACATAATACCAGTTTTTTGATGAAATTGTGCATTTTTAAAAAAAATCCACCCAAAATATATTTGTAGCCCAAGCACAAGATCGACTAACCATATTACCCATTAAATTGACTAAAAAAATGACAACCCAGGCCCAATTAATCAACCAAATATACGTACCTAAATTAATAACCCTAACACACATAGTTATTTAAGCCACTTTATCCTTATTAGTCTCATAACCTACCCTAATTTCAGTCTATCAAACGCAGTCACCCTTCACCCATATCACTTCTAACAACTAAAATGCCGCAACAATCTTTATATTACATTCAAACGAAACCAAACTGCCAACAAACTTTTGGTTTCTTTCTAAAGCCTTTCCAAACAATCGAAGAAAAATCATAACAGTTTTGTTATTAGTTTTTTATACCTTTCGAATATTTAAAAGAAGTTCAACTTCGAAAAAAAAGATCTATGATGAATTGTGTTTGAATCTTTTTAAAAATTTGATCTTATCCTTTTAACACACTATTTTGAGATCTTTGTAATTTTTAGTTTGTAACTTGTTTGTGTTTAGATTTAGGTTTATGAGTTGGGTTCGATTATTGTAATTTTCAGTTTGTAACTTATGGACTGTGGGATGACAATATGTGAACCAGATGCACAATCCTCATTCTGTGAAGCAAATGGTGATTCTGATTCACAAGTATTACCAAAGAATAAAGAGGGCTGCTATATGAATGTGTACATCCTGATTAGAGAATTGTAATTATTTGTGAATGGGTGTTTTAAGTTATGCATTGATTGTAGTTTGATTTGTATTTTTATTTGTGCTTTAAGTATTGTAAATAATGCTTTGTAACTTGTATTTGCTTAAAATCTATATTAAGAAATCTTAAAAATTTAATAGGAGAGATGGTTATCCCTCCATTATAAGTAGTATAGATATAGATAATATCACATATAGTACTTTAGAAAATACCTATTTCAAAAGCACAGTGATATTTAGTGGGTTATTAAGTGATGTGTTGTATACACACCTTTAAATAAAAACAAAGAACCTACCAATTTTTTTTCTCAAAATATGCGAAAGTCACAATTTTCACCTCTGTTGCATATCCTTTATATCACCATCGAAAATAGTTGACAATCCTTAAAAATAGTTAACAATGCCTGAAAGGCGCCATCCATCAGCACCAAATCCCAAGAAAAATAAAAAACCATTATAAACTATATGTTCTCACCGCTTTGTATGGTTATTGTGCTATTGTGCTATTTGTATAAACTATATGTTCCCGCCGCTTTGTATGGTTATTGTGCTATTTGTTTAAATAGCACCATATTGTGCTATTTGTTTTAAAACACATATTTAGTTATTAGGATGTGTATATTTTTATACTATATACATGTAATGAATTGACATTGTCTCTTATTCATTTACGACTAAAGTCATTGTCAACCAATTGCTACTGCCACAGAGGTAATCTAAAACTATAAGATGAGTTAGTTTGAAACCGCTTAAAATTATCCAAACCTTTATCATAATCCGTAAAGTTATTGTATCGCATGACATAAAACTAAAAAACATTTTTCTCCATAACTCGCTGCCGAAACACGCGAACACCATAATATTTAAATATCATAGTTGCAAAGATAACTCACTATACATTCAACATCTCTTATATATGTACATTAGCGGTATGGCATTTTACTAAGATGTAAAAACAATTGTATGAAACAATGATTGTAAATGAAATCCATCAAAGGAAATTGATTTAAAAGGAAAATGCATAGGAAATATGATCATATATATCTTATGTACTTAAAAAAGAAACAAACACATGATATAGTTAAAAAAGCAAATTAACCCAAGAAAATAAAGCTATCTTTTCTTACCATTTTTGTTCTTCACATGATGCAACCATCCAAATCCTTTCAGAGCTTTTGAAATTTTCACAAGATTAGGCTTCCTCATTCCCAAATTCATCTTCCCACTTGATAATTTTAATGCTTGTAAACAACACAAATGTCCACTGCTCATCTCTACATCTTCATCTTCATCATCCTCATCCTCATCCTTATTATCACTATATTTCTTCATTCCGCTATTATACTTCTTCGAATTACTATTTTCGTGATCTTCCCACAACGAATCCATACCTTCTTCTCCTCCTTGCGAATTATGCCTTTCCTCAAACAACTTACAAGCTAACGTCCTCCGCCATTCCTTCTCCTCCTTCATTGATCCATGACTACTTAATATACTTGAAGAATTGGACCTCCAAGACATTGATCTCCCTAAAGTTCCACCAACTTTGCCATGATCACTTTTTTCCTCCTTGGATCCCTTACCAACTTTTTCCAACAAAATCATTTGCTTTACTTTACTCAGTTCTTCACTAACTTTATCGGAATCCGAATTCTTTTCAATCTCTTGTACACAATCCTCAAATCGATCCAATTCTTCAAAAAATTCCTCCACAGTTTTTAAATCACTGATTTTCACATCATTTCTGCTCTCCACGTGTATGGAACCTTCTAAATTCCTCTCAACACCTAAATCATCGATATCCGTATGGCCGATTTTCTTTTGAACCAACTGATTATGTATACAAACGTTACTAAATTCATTTTTGAACCCGCTTGATATAAGTTCTGGCTCCGCCACTGCTTCTGAAATCTGCTCCACAACAAACTTATCGATATATAAATTTTCTAAACCTTTCACATTTTCATCATGTTCGTTACTTGCAGTGATCAATAATGCACTATCAAAGATCATTTTATATAGCTCCAAATCCTTAAAGTTATGGTCATTTTCATCTTTGTTATCGTTATTTAAGTTTGATTTGAGCTCATGCATCACCATTTGAACGATTATGAGTTCAAACTGAGGTAACTTAGGACAAAATGTGGTGGTGGTGGTGAGGAGGATAGAGAGGGAAATGACGGCTATTAACGGCGGAGATACGAAGGAGACAAGTTTGATTAAGTATGGTGTAAAAAAGATGAAGTAACAAAAGTATATAGAGTTGGATTTGATTAAGGAACATAGTAGTGATAGATCATGAAATATTATACCTATGAATTGTTGAAAATTAAGGTTGTACTTGATGTACGATGATGATGAAGGTGAGAAATGAAGGTGATCAGCCATTGTTGTGATTAACTAAGGTTGTAAGAAGGACAACATTGGTGATGTGTGTGTTGTGGTGTTGTGTTTTTTCTGAATTCTTTTGTTGCTGACTTTAGTGATGTCTCTATATAATGTGACATTCGGAATAAGTAACAAGCTTTTTCTATATATTTTTTTTATATCTTTTTATTTATTTCAAAGTAACTAAATGTAAGTTTTGTTATGTATATCGAAGCCAAATGACTCAAAAAGATATTCTAACTTATGGGCGTTTCCATATGTTTTTATTTTTGCATGAAAAAATAACCAACTTAGTTTTTACTTGAAATTTTTTGTTAAATATTTATTGATCATTCGTTAAGTTCTACATTTCATATCTACCGCCATCATCGCCCCCACCACCACCAATCACTGCCGCCACTACCAACCCACCCAACACTACCATTACCCACCCCACCCACCAACTACCATCGCCACCACCAACCTTACCCAACACCATCCACTACTACCGACCACTGCCTCCACCACCAACTCCACTCGTTGCCATCACCAGCACTGTCGTCATTACCAACCCAACCCACAGGCTCTATAACCATCATGGTGATGGTGGGCGGGGTTTGTGGTGGAAGCGGTGGTTGTGGTGGGTAGGTGATGAGTGTCTAAATACTCATCATTTTTGTACAAAATAAACTGCAAAATCATCTGAAAACACTCAGAAACACATCAAAATGATCAAAATACCACAAATCAGTGTTTTATGTGTTTTAAATGCAAAAATATCAAAATCAGATGAAAATATCAAATTTGCAAAAATTGCAGTTTTAGTCCCCCAAGTTTATAAAATTGTCAAAAATAGTCCCTGAGCCAAAATTTCAAAAGAAAAGTCACCAAATGTCTTTTTAAAATCACAAATTGTCATATTTAGCCCTTTGGTGAGAAATCAAAAAGTTTTGAGAAAATTACAATTTAGTCCCTAAAAATCCAAAATGTTCAAAACTAGTCCTTGGGAATTTTCAAAAGTGTCAAAACTAACCCTTGGATTATTTGAATTGGCAAAACAAACCCTTTTGACTACTTTTCATAAGTTTCATGTTTGGTCCCTCAGTTTGGAAGGTTTACACATTTGGTCCCTATGTATTAATATTCTACAAACCAAACCGGACCCTAGTGTTTTACCCAAGCCCAAAATAAAACCCCTTGGCCCAAATACTTTACCCAGTCCAAACCTTAACCCGACCAACCCATTTACCCAAACATTTAAATAATCCAACCCCGCCCCCTAAACCTGTCATCCCCGACCATTGTGTCTGCTATCTCCCCCCTCCTCCAGCCACCTATTATCCACTCTATCTCACCCATTGTCCCTCTCCACCTCACCAACCCCACACCAATGCATTAATTACACCCCTTTCCTGTCCCAAATTTCCAAAACCAGAATTTGGCGCCAAAACTAAATGAATGGCCAGGATCGAGTTTAGCCTATCCAATGGCTCTTATTGTTGCTGGGATTTGACCAGAAGAGAGAGAGGAACTTTTTGGAGCATAAAAGAGGCCAAGTGGAAGCATGAAGAGATAGTTAGTTTTAGTTTTTATAAAATGTATGTCGTTTTCTAATTTGTAGCATCTTAAGTAATTTTCAGTTATGTTTTAAAGTGTATTTGTACTCAGAAAAGGCATTCCAGTGTATTTCAATTATAATTCAGCATCAATTTAAGCTTAAGTTCCATTTCCATACTTTAGTCTACTGTTGAGTTTCTCAATCTTAACACCATTGTTAAATCTGTTAGCAAGTGTATTTTCAAGCTTAAACAAGCTCAAATAAGCTTGTTAAAGCTTTATATAAACTTACATTTACATTTCACTAACTCTTAAACACTGGTCAACAAAAGTCAAAGTTGGAGCTAAAATGGGTGCAGAAATGATATGGGTTGATTCAGCATTGGAAATGGGTTGAAATGGATGCATTGGGTTGAATTTGGTAGGATAGTGTTCTCTGGTTTCAATTTGGCAGGCCATAGTGGCCATTGGACAAATTGTAAGTAATTTTCATGGTCTTTGCATAATTGGTAATTATGGTTTGAAGTGGTTGAATTCTGTTCATTAAGCAATATTTAGGCTAATTAAACTTAGTTAGATTGTTAAAAAAGGTTGGCTCAGTGTTTGTTCCATTTAAAATTCCATAACAGTTCAATATAGGGGTGTTTGGTTCACTGTGATAACTGTCCAAGGATTAAATTCAGTGTTAGATTTTAGTTGGATCAAGTTTGTTTAACACAAGTAAACTCATTTGAGTCATCAAAACTAAGTCTGCAACCTTAAAAGTCAACATCTCTTGAAATCTGTCTTGTTGTTACAACTGTTGGATTTTTGGTTTTGGAAAACCTGGTTTTGTGTTTGGAACTCTTAAACCTTGCTTGCATTATACTTCTTATACCTTATAACATCAATCTCAGTAACCAAATTGGTTCCAAACTTCACCAAAGTCAAAGTTCATCTCCACTTTCAAAAGTCAAAATAGTGAAAAAAATGGTTTTGTGCAGAAATTGCAGCTGAGGCACAGATCTCATTAAAGCTCTTTAAGGTTTTATTTTTGGTTTATAAGTAGTTCACTTGGTTGTATTTAAGACCTCATAACTGTTTTTGGTTCAAGCCCTTTGGATAAGCTTGGGCATAAGCTCAAAGTGAGACTCAGTTGCCCTGCACCACTCAGTATACACTGAGTGGTTTTCTCAGTTTTTGTGCAGCTTGCACAGAACTTGTATAAGCTTGATAAGGTCTGGTCTTTTGGTTCCAGGTAGCTTCCCAGGTCTAGTTTAAGTTTTGATAATTGGATTTCAGTTTGTAGCTTATTTGGGTGCTTATTCTTGGTCTGCAAGTAGGTACCAAATCTGTTTTAGTGCTTGAATCATAATCACCAAATCCTTGTATCTTGTTAATCTGTGATTGTAGCTTGTTGATTACTGTTTCATTTGTTCACTTTTAGTTAATTTTAGTTCCTGTTTTCAGTGGATTGCTTTATTTGCTCATTTGCTTATCAAGTGCTTATTTCAATAAGCACTTGATTCAGCAGTTGCAATTTTCTCCACATAGCATACTGTTTTTCCAATTTTCCTAGCTTCTTATCATTATTTTAGAGTTTCCCTGAAATTTTAAGATTTTTCTGAGTAGTTTTGCTATTTTTCTTGATTTTAAGTAGTTTTTAGGCATTTTTAAATAGCATTTAATATAAAAAATTCAGAAAAGGTTCCAAAAAATAATTTTTCAATTTTCTTAGGCTTAGATAAATGTAAAAAGTGAAAAAAGTAATTTTCTATATTTTTCATAGTTCATTTGGTAATTTTTAGTAATTTAATTAGATTTTAATAGTTTAAAATTCATAGAAAATAGAAAAATAGTCATAAAAATACAAAAAAATAGTTTTGAAAAGTCTATTTTGATATTTTAGACTTTTCCAAGTGTTAATCTTATTTTTCTAGCCTAATTTCCTATTTTCTTATGTTTTAGGTAATTAATCAATAGTTAAAAATAGTTTTTAATTAGATAAATAGTTTTAAAAATAATTTTCCTTTTCTAATAATTTTCTTATATAATTAGGATTGTAAAAATGTATTTTTCATATTTTTAGGATCTATATTGTATAAGTTTCACTTTTTATTTTGTACGTTTACGTAGTTTTCAATTTAAATGTACATTTTAAGTTTTAAACGTTCATCACTTTAAAAATAGTGATAGCGTTTATTTAATATCTTTTATCTTTTTAATTTTCTTAATTTGCATTTAAGTCGTTTTATTTTATAAAACTTTTTCTTTAGTGTAATTATCTTATCCAAATCCTTTCTGATCGCTATCATTAGTGATCAATCTATCGTCTGATCAAGTGTTTAACACACCATTGAGTCTCCGTGGGACATAACGACCCGGGAATCCCCTGTATTCTCTGATCTTCATTGTATCTGTGTCTGAGCTGTTTTAAGTCTGTTTGACTTGACGGTTCAGCCCCAATCAAATTTTTGGTGCCGCTGCCGGGGAGCTGTGCTGATTATCTTCCGTTTAGCAGATTAGTAATTTGGATATTCACTCTTTGTCTATACCATCTGTATGTATTTATATTTTCTTATAAAAATCAAAAATCCAAAAAGATTTTCATTCTTTGTTTTTGCAACATATTTTTCAAAAAAATCCAAAAATATCCATCCTTTATCCTCTAATCTGTTTAATTCTACATTTCTTTATCCTCAAACCTGTTTAATTCTCCATTCCTTATCCTCTATAACCGTTTAATTCTTCATCTCTTATCCCTCTTATCCGTTTAATTCTTCATGTCATGGTATTTGACATGTTCCTGGTGTGGAGGTCCATTTAACGGTGGAAATTGTCGGCGATGTACCAATGTGGGTTTCGGAGACAAGTTTGTCAATAATCCCGATCCCATTTCAAATAATGAAACACCCGATTTTTCCTACCTACCTCCACAGCCCCAATACGAATCCTACTCATGCGAGTATTGTGGGAATGATTCTCATTACGGTTTTGATTGTCCACCACAGGTCCCGCTTGTCTATGAGCCGGAACCATGTTACAATCAGAACTTTGGTGAAAGTTATTTTCCCAATTATCTCTGTTGTGAGAATTGTGGGGGTCCTCATGCGACTTTTGAATGTCAACCGATGAATCAAAATTTTCAAAATTCCAATTCTCCCGGTTTTGACAATTTCCAACCCCCACAGTATTCCATCAGTCATCAGACTTCCGAGCCTTCACATCATTTCAATGATTACGAGGAGTGTAATCTTCCTCAAAGTTCTGAAGAAATACGCATTCGAAAGAAACTGCAAATGAAAAGAATGGTGTGTAAGCTTCAGCAGATGAATATAAGAATTCGATATGATGACGATGATGATGAGGATAGTATTCAAATGAAGGAATACTATGAGGACGACGAGGAGAGTGTTACTCAATTGAACGATCTTATTTCTCAACTCCCTCAGTCTATTGCTATCACACCTATCTTACCTTTTATTGCTTCCAAAGACTCTCTCATAATGGAGGATGATCATCTCAGCACTATTTCGGAAACGGAATCATCTGGTGTTGAGGATCTTGTCCCTATCCCAAGTGAGTCTGAGTATATATCCGATAGTGATTGTGATTTGCCTTTTTGTGATTCTCTCGACATTTCTGAGGTTACTTCCGGGATTTTCTCAAATCCTCTTTTTGAATTTCATAATGACTACACTTTTGAGAAAGTAAATCCTCTTTTCGATGAAATGTCTGAGGCCGATACAGAGACCATCACGGAAGTGGTGGAAATTGCTAGCTCTCAGAGCACACCACTTGTCCCACCTCTGTATTCTATCTTATCTCTTCCATCATGTGATGATGATTCTATCCTCACTGATGAGATTCATGATCCAAAAATCATGAATTCTCCTTCTGATAATGAGGATTTAGTCATGATCATCATCATGATTCTCCTTCTTTTCTTCACATACGGTGTGACTTCTCCATGTCTTAACTCCTTCGGGAGTGAAGACATTATCTTTGACCCCGACATTTTCACTTACCATTTTTGAGCTGGGTCTTTCTATGTATATCTGATCGGTGTGGAACTTTCACGTGCTTTAAATGTTTGTCCAAACATTTTAAATGAAAGTCCGATGGAGATTGTTTCTTCCACTTTACTTCCCCATGAACCAATGAATTCGGGGTCGAGTCAAGCTAGCGACTCGGTAATCAAAAACAGTAGCACACACCATATGGGTTTTCACCCATATTTCTGACTTCTTACCCCTTTCTACCACCTAAGTGTGGGGGTAATGCCCCACATGTTTAAAAAAAAAAAAAAAAAAAAAAAAAAAAAAAAAAAAAAAAAAAAAAAAAAATTCTAAATAATGGCCGTAATATTTCCCTTTTACGTTCTTTGTTTCGGCATAACCGCCGGTACTTTGAATATTGAGGGCAATATTCATTTCTAAGTGTGGGGGGGAATTCTCACGAATTTCATATATTATCTACCCAATTCCCCCGTTTTTGGCCAAAATTTTTTTTGGAGTAAGTGTTCTACACTTACTCATCTTGGTTATCAGTCCGCCATGTTTGATAAACTAAAGGATTGGCTAATCCAGGAGCAAACGGCTCTTGGTAAAGATATATCAAATCCGTTTATATGGCTTGCAATTTGCCCAAAATTGTATGGTATTCAGCTCACCATATCCTAAAAAGTGAAGAGTTGGCTAGCCCGCAAGTTTATGGCTTGTGGTAAAGGCAGTGGAAAATCCATAATTGGTAATCAGCTCACCAAAGATAATATTGATAATTTATCTAAGAGTTGGCTAGTCCAGAAGGGTACGGCTTCTGGTAAAGACAAAATCAAATCCGTTGAAAGCTGGTGGTTTGCTCAAAATCACATGGTTATCGGTGTACCATGGTTCTTACTTGAACTGAAACATTCGGCTACTCCAGAAGTAATGGCTTTTGGTAAAGAGATTAAAATCCATTATGTTTTCTCAAATCATTGCTAGGGACTAGCAATATCTCAGTGTGGGGGATTGATGAGTGTCTAAATACTCATCATTTTTGTACAAAATAAACTGCAAAATCATCTGAAAACACTCAGAAACACATCAAAATGATCAAAATACCACAAATCAGTGTTTTATGTGTTTTAAATGCAAAAATATCAAAATCAGATGAAAAACATATCAAATTTGCAAAAATTGCAGTTTTAGTCCCCCAAGTTTATAAAATTGTCAAAAATAGTCCCTGAGCCAAAATTTCAAAAGAAAAGTCACCAAAGGTCTTTTTAAAATCACAAATTGTCATATTTAGCCCTTTGGTGAGAAATCAAAAAGTTTTGAGAAAATTACAATTTAGTCCCTAAAAATCCAAAATGTTCAAAACTAGTCCTTGGGAATTTTCAAAAGTGTCAAAACTAACCCTTGGATTATTTGAATTGGCAAAACAAACCCTTTTGACTACTTTTCATAAGTTTCATGTTTGGTCCCTCAGTTTGGAAGGTTTACACATTTGGTCCCTATGTATTAATATTCTACAAACCAAACCGGACCCTAGTGTTTTACCCAAGCCCAAAATAAAACCCCTTGGCCCAAATACTTTACCCAGTCCAAACCTTAACCCGACCAACCCATTTACCCAAACATTTAAATAATCCAACCCCGCCCCCTAAACCTGTCATCCCCGACCATTGTGTCTGCTATCTCCCCCCTCCTCCAGCCACCTATTATCCACTCTATCTCACCCATTGTCCCTCTCCACCTCACCAACCCCACACCAATGCATTAATTACACCCCTTTCCTGTCCCAAATTTCCAAAACCAGAATTTGGCGCCAAAACTAAATGAATGGCCAGGATTGAGTTTAGCCTATCCAATGGCTCTTATTGTTGCTGGGATTTGACCAGAAGAGAGAGAGGAACTTTTTGGAGCATAAAAGAGGCCAAGTGGAAGCATGAAGAGATAGTTAGTTTTAGTTTTTATAAAATGTATGTCGTTTTTTAATTTGTAGCATCTTAAGTAATTTTCAGTTATGTTTTAAAGTGTATTTGTACTCAGAAAAGGCATTCCAGTGTATTTCAATTATAATTCAGCATCAATTTAAGCTTAAGTTCCATTTCCATACTTTAGTCTACTGTTGAGTTTCTCAATCTTAACACCATTGTTAAATCTGTTAGCAAGTGTATTTTCAAGCTTAAACAAGCTCAAATAAGCTTGTTAAAGCTTTATATAAACTTACATTTACATTTCACTAACTCTTAAACACTGGTCAACAAAAGTCAAAGTTGGAGCTAAAATGGGTGCAGAAATGATATGGGTTGATTCAGCATTGGAAATGGGTTGAAATGGATGCATTGGGTTGAATTTGGTAGGATAGTGTTCTCTGGTTTCAATTTGGCAGGCCATAGTGGCCATTGGACAAATTGTAAGTAATTTCCATGGTCTTTGCATAATTGGTAATTATGGTTTGAAGTGGTTGAATTCTGTTCATTAAGCAATATTTAGGCTAATTAAACTTAGTTAGATTGTTAAAAAAGGTTGGCTCAGTGTTTGTTCCATTTAAAATTCCATAACAGTTCAATATAGGGGTGTTTGGTTCACTGTGATAACTGTCCAAGGATTAAATTCAGTGTTAGATTTTAGTTGGATCAAGTTTGTTTAACACAAGTAAACTCATTTGAGTCATCAAAACTAAGTCTGCAACCTTAAAAGTCAACATCTCTTGAAATCTGTCTTGTTGTTACAACTGTTGGATTTTTGGTTTTGGAAAACCTGGTTTTGTGTTTGGAACTCTTAAACCTTGCTTGCATTATACTTCTTATACCTTATAACATCAATCTCAGTAACCAAATTGGTTCCAAACTTCACCAAAGTCAAAGTTCATCTCCACTTTCAAAAGTCAAAATAGTGAAAAAAATGGTTTTGTGCAGAAATTGCAGCTGAGGCACAGATCTCATTAAAGCTCTTTAAGGTTTTATTTTTGGTTTATAAGTAGTTCACTTGGTTGTATTTAAGACCTCATAACTGTTTTTGGTTCAAGCCCTTTGGATAAGCTTGGGCATAAGCTCAAAGTGAGACTCAGTTGCCCTGCACCACTCAGTATACACTGAGTGGTTTTCTCAGTTTTTGTGCAGCTTGCACAGAACTTGTATAAGCTTGATAAGGTCTGGTCTTTTGGTTCCAGGTAGCTTCCCAGGTCTAGTTTAAGTTTTGATAATTGGATTTCAGTTTGTAGCTTATTTGGGTGCTTATTCTTGGTCTGCAAGTAGGTACCAAATCTGTTTTAGTGCTTGAATCATAATCACCAAATCCTTGTATCTTGTTAATCTGTGATTGTAGCTTGTTGATTACTGTTTCATTTGTTCACTTTTAGTTAATTTTAGTTCCTGTTTTCAGTGGATTGCTTTATTTGCTCATTTGCTTATCAAGTGCTTATTTCAATAAGCACTTGATTCAGCAGTTGCAATTTTCTCCACATAGCATACTGTTTTTCCAATTTTCCTAGCTTCTTATCATTATTTTAGAGTTTCCCTGAAATTTTCAGATTTTTCTGAGTAGTTTTGCTATTTTTCTTGATTTTAAGTAGTTTTTAGGCATTTTTAAATAGCATTTAATATAAAAAATTCAGAAAAGGTTCCAAAAAATAATTTTTCAATTTTCTTAAGCTTAGATAAATGTAAAAAGTGAAAAAATTAATTTTCTATATTTTTCATAGTTCATTTGATAATTTTTAGTAATTTAATTAGATTTTAATAGTTTAAAATTCATAGAAAATAGAAAAATAGTCATAAAAATACAAAAAAATAGTTTTGAAAAGTCTATTTTGATATTTTAGACTTTTCCAAGTGTTAATCTTATTTTTCTAGCCTAATTTCCTATTTTCTTATGTTTTAGGTAATTAATCAATAGTTAAAAATAGTTTTTAATTAGATAAATAGTTTTAAAAATAATTTTCCTTTTCTAATAATTTTCTTATATAATTAGGATTGTAAAAATGTATTTTTCATATTTTTAGGATCTATATTGTATAAGTTTCACTTTTTATTTTGTACGTTTACGTAGTTTTCAATTTAAATGTACGTTTTAAGTTTTAAACGTTCATCACTTTAAAAATAGTGATAGCGTTTATTTAATATCTTTTATCTTTTTAATTTTCTTAATTTGCATTTAAGTCGTTTTATTTTATAAAACTTTTTCTTTAGTGTAATTATCTTATCCAAATCCTTTCTGATCGCTATCATTAGTGATCAATCTATCGTCTGATCAAGTGTTTAACACACCATTGAGTCTCCGTGAGACATAACGACCCGGGAATCCCCTGTATCAGTAGGGTTGGTGGTGGTGGACTTGAAGTGTTAACGAATAGTCGTTAAATAATTGATTAAAAATTGGACTTGAAGTGTTAACGAATAGTCGTTAAATAATATGAAAAAAAAAATGAAAAAAAGAGCTTGATACCGTAGTAATTTATTCTTAAATTGGCGAAGAAATTAAGTTGGCTACCTTTTCATTAAAAAAAAAAAAAAACAAAAAACAAAAAAAGGCTTAATACTTTGATTCGAAATTACCCCTAACTTTTATATCTTTGTGTATCATTTTCCTTATATTTGATAACTAAAAACGAAGAAGAAATCAAATACAAATGAATGATTTTTTTTATTTTTTTATTTATTATTTTTTATTTTTTTCTCTCTAAATTGACTAATCTAGTTGACTTACACATTCACCTAATCTGTAGATAATAATGTTAAGATTAACTCAATGCCTTCTTCTGACAGCGTCTGCCCACTTTAGACCATCCGTAATAGGGGTTGGATGACCCGATCCTGTGTAATGAGGATGCGTCCTCCTTTATTGGGGTGACCTCTAGAGACGCCTCGCTTAAGCAAAAGACAAAGGATTTTTTTTCCCATTGACCAAGTCTTGTGGTTTGCTTGGCAAAAAAAGCATCCCAATACTTCTCCATTCTTATACACACTTTCAAACTCAATCTTTATTTACATATTCTAATCTTCTTAACTCAAACAATATCTCAAAAAACTCCTAAAATGAAAACACCAAAAATTCGTCGCTAACAAAACGTTCCAACATTGGATTCCAATTTTCGTTTAAGTCATTCACCACCCATCAATTTTCAAACTGCAAGTTTTGTATACCAGCCACAACAACAACAAGCTTTTTATAAAAACTATCGGTTTCAACCTCCGTTTAACCAACCAATGTACTAACAACAACAATTCCACGACTCATCGTCACCACTACCGTACCAATCTCAAACTTCTCAACATTATTCTCCGGTTATCCTTTTAAATGTTGAGAAGGTAGAATATTTGGATCGTTTTTTGGTAGTCAACATTATTCTCTGGCTCAAGGTTCGGGTTGTCCATCCGTACCCATTAAAGACGACTCTCTCGTCGAAGAGGTTGCGGTCGTCACAAAGAAGGTATCAAAAAGACAAGACGACTACACAAGAAAACGGTAAACTTCCGCAGACCCCAACGTAATAGTTAGCGTTGTGTGAGTTTGGATAAACACGTCCGAAAATAGCGTCAAAGGGAATGCTCAAAAGTTTTTTTGGTTTCGACGAATGTACTAGGTTACTTTGAGATGGAAATGGGAGAACCGAGAAGAGGATTCGATTCCCTCGAATGTAAATGCAACACTCAGATTCGTCCTAAAGTTGATCAATTTTTCACGATTCACGATAATATAAAATAAAGGAACCAAAATGGCGCAAATGACCAACTAATGTTTGAGCAAGCGGTAGCTGAATATCATGCGATGTACAGTCAGAGCTTTAAACTCGTTGGGCCGAAGAAACTTTTAAGAGAACATAAAAATTGGCAAGAGATATAAATGCCAAAATTTTACTAAACCAAAGCCACTGCAAACAAAAAGTTGAAGACATCGGAAATCACCTTCACATAACACATCAGACTCAACACATGGTAGTTTTAATCTCAATAACGAAGCAGATGATTCAGAGGGGGAAGAGGTTCGAGAAGTTCGACCAATGGGTCAGGACAAAGAAAGCCCATGATTCTTACTTATAGTTAAAGCAACAGCAAATGAAATTAGAATAAAAGATGTGTCAACGACAACTGGAACTGGAAGAAAAATAAGATTCAACAAAAGCAAGAAGAAACCCTGTTAAACGGTCAAATGTTCATGTTTCATCAAGAAAAACAAAAGAACAAAGACATCTTGTTTTATCATTTTGCCATTGACCATTTGACTGAAAGACGACGAGAGACGGTGTTGCAGATGAAGCGAAAAGTAAGCGAGAAATTAATTAGATTATTAATTTATGTTTTTAGTTTTTATTATATTGTTTTTTTATTTTATTTGAATTATAAATGTAATTTTTGTTAATTATTAATAAAATATTAATTTTAATCTTTAAAGAGATTGAAAATGAAAAACAAAGTGGTGATCGCGATTGTTTTATTATAGTATATTGGTTGTGAAGTTGGTTGTAGAGAGAAATCTGAGTTGACGCTGATGTGACAATAATAACCACGCTAGTGTTAATGAACCATGCACAAGGATGATTAGGCCCAAAAATCATTGTTTGTTATGTTTGAACTTGACTTGAATCTCCTATGATACATATTAATCACCCATCATCACTACAGATTTATTTGAATATTATTTAACTTACTCTTCTTCCCAGAAGGCCAGAACTAATCACATAATCAATACAAAATATTATTCTTCCATTTCAAGATAAATGTTTAGAGAAAGGGGAGTCCTTAGGCCTAATTTTAAGACTAAAAACAAGTGTTATCATTTTAATGGTTGTAAAATAAGTGGGTCCTTTCTACAACCATTAAGATAATGCCACTTATTTTTAGGCCTAAAATTAGGCCTAAGTTTAAGTCCCTCTATCATTTCTCAAATGTTTAACTATAGGGCAAATGCCATAAAAAGGCATCAAAGTTAGGGTTCATTTCCAATTAAGGTATTCTACTTTTTTTCTTGCATAAAAAGGTACCCAACAATAATTTTTGGCGGATTTGGGTTTTTTACTAACGTTCGTTAACTCACTTCGTTAGTATATTACATGTTTAGTCCTCGAATTTGTATAATCATCTCATTAAACATCCAAAAAAAATTTCCAAATTCTTTTTCAGTAACAAAACTAGAGTTATACTAATTGATTTTCTACCCTAATTGATTTTCCAAATTCTTTTTCATATATTAGTATAACTCTACTCATTTTCTATTCCGTTTCAGAAACAAAACAAACACAGAGTTCATCCACTTTCAACCCAATTCGAAAATTAGGGTTCTTCCAAATCAAAGGGGTTTTTGAAATTGAGTTGGGGCTTTCGTTAGTTGATGTATAAGGAAGCTATCTCAAGAGTTTAATTGTTCCATTTCGTCCCAAGTTTCTCCAATTTGAGCGTTTAGGGTTCGGTGTTCATGTACTTCGACCCACCCTTGGGTTCATTGTAAGAAACACAACCTTGTTGTTATTTTACATTAGTCGTAATTATGAAAACTGTAAAGATGGTTGATTGGTACACTTTTGTTGTTGTCGTGATCATTGTCTGAGGCTGCTTCGGATGATTCGTCTCCTGGTACACCGTTTGAAGTAGTGATTTGAGTTATCATCTTTGTTTCTTGGATTTTGGTTTCGGGTTTTGTTGGGTGATTTTTGTTTGGGTTTGTGTTTTGGCTGTACGGGTTCTCGTCGTGGTTTTGACCTTGGTTCTTTTTTCGTAAATTGTATACATAAAGGAAAAGGATGGCTAGAAGCCCAATACTGGTTGAGGACGAAGAAGAAGTAGGTGGATCCATGTTTTTTGGAATAGCTGCGATTGCGGCTGTGGCTGAACCATTTGAAGTAGCATTTGGTGGGGTTGATAAAGATGAAGGTATTGTGCACATTCTATTAAGTGGCTTACCACATAAATCCAAGTTTCCGGCGAAAAACTCTGTTTTTTGATGAGACAATGTTAACACTTGAGGGATTTCGCCCGTGAGATTATTAAACGAGAGATCAATAATTGCGTTTGCTTGTATTTTTGCAGCAAACTCAGATGCAACAGGACCCGAAAGCTTGTTATTAGAAAGATTCAAATAATGTAACTTCTCTCCACCAAAATCAAGTGGTAAAGTTTCATTTAACAAGTTAAAAGACAGATCCAAAACCTCAACAAAATCAAACCCACCAGAGACTCTTAGGCAAAAAAAAATTTGGAATTTTTTTTTGGATGTTGAATGAAATGATTATACAAATTCGAGGACTAAACATGTAATATACTAACGAAGTGAGTTAACGAACGTTAGTAAAAAACCCAAATCCGCCAAAAATTATTGTTGGGTACCTTTTTATGCAAGAAAAAAAGTAGAATACCTTAATTGGAAATGAACCCTAACTTTGATGCCTTTTTATGCACAGAACACAATTATTACAGTAATTATCAAAGAGTATATTATTACACGTTTTAAAATTATTTTATTCATTATGAGTAAGAAGCAAATTTTTTTTAACAACTTTAAATAGTAAATCAGGTACTGGTTTTTAAAGAAGTAAGTACATCATAAAGGTCATTATTTACATTAAATAGTTGTTGTTTATTAGGCTTGTATTTATTCCACAGTTAGACTTAAAAGAATAGGTTGAATTATATTGTTGTTGTTATTATATATGGAGTTGTAATGAATTAAAGTTGTTCACTAAAAATTCCAAACATTAAGGATCAACTAGTGATGGTTCGGTTTAGAGGTGGCAAAACGGGCGGGCCGGGCGGGCACGGGCTACGGGTCAAACGGGCTACGGGCCAAACGGGCTATGGGCCAAACGGGCACGGGCTAAACGGGCACGGGCCAAACGGGCTCATGTTATACGAATCGCTTTTAAAAAGACCCAAAATGACGAAATAAATTCATCGAACGTAACACCTCATTTATATTTAAAAAATAAAATGTAAGTTTTTCTTTAAAAATAATCTAATGTTCGAAAAAAACATGTGCCCGTTATGCCCATTTAACTTCTAAATGGGCAATACATGCCCATTTCAAAAAAAGGAGGGGACCCAAATGTGCCCAAATCTTTTAAAAGTTTGCCCATTTAACCAATTCTTTTGATTTTGGGCACAAATTGCCACCTCTAGTTCGGTTTTTGTTTTGTTTCAAATTATTATTATACCTTATACTTCTTAAGCTTTTACGACCTATATGTTGTTATTTTATTTTTATTTTTTTAACTATACTACATTCATCAAAGTTTATGTACCTTTAACAACCTATGCAAGACATTTATAAATTTTACTCCCTTCGCCTTAAATTATATGTTCCTTTTCAAATTTCACTAAGTTTAATTTAAACACAAAATTTCATTCTCACTCATTAAGAAGCATTTTGATTGATAGTTATTAAAAGTGAACATTATATTTGAGACAATTACAAATATTAAAGTGAACTTATATTTTCGAACCCGATCCTCTTCGTTAAAACACGCGGAAGTATTAAAATGACAACAATAATTTACACAAATTATTGACGTAGAATGTAAGAAACATAACTAGTCATTGATTACCGTACAAAAGTGTCATAAATCAAGCCGTTATTATTCAAGGGATAGGTAGTTGGAGTTCTTAAAGGAACCATTGTATTTTAAAAAGATATTTAACAAAGTGTGTAGTTTTAGAACTAATTAACATATCAATTAGTTATTTTTAACAAAGTCGTAAAGATTAAAAATCATAAAGATAAGTTGTTTAGCGGCCATAGTCCATGTTTCCATCGATGCCCTCATTTTCGCCAATCTCGCTATTTGCGACTCCTACATGGTGATGTAATGATGTAAGACATGATTCCAACGTCATTGCTTGGAGTTTTCAATTTTGGGTGCTTGTTTGATGATTCCGAGATCGACATTTTCAGACTCATCGCCTCCTGCCTAGAGGAACGATGTAAACAAACTACTCGTACCATGTAGTGGTTATTATAACAACCAATACGATCAACGAAACCTAATACCACAACACTATGGAATAACATGAAAACGATAACTATCTTAAAGTTATACGACAATATCTTATGTTATTTATTTTTTATTATTATTTTTTTATAAAAAAAAGCGGCAATTTTTAACTCCCAAATTAAGTCAATCAAGCCGAAATCACACATCCTGTCTAATCTGAATTTTATGATGTCTTTTGATCATCATTTGTACCTCCGACCGATGATGTTCAAATCATGCCGAAACAGTGGAGACGAGGACATTACTTTTTGAGAATGGCTGCAATTACTTATGAATTTATGGGCCAATTAGTTATAAGTTTCTATCAATTTATGACTTTGTTAAAAAAATAAAAAATATTATGTTAATTACTTTTAAGTGTACATACTTTGTCAAATATTTTCTCAATTAACACTGTAACAAAAAAACTCTAGGTTGTTGAGAGAGGGGGGGGGGGGGGGGGGGGGGGGCTTACTCTTCGTAAGCTTATTTTTTTTGGCTTATTTTGCAATTTTTTGGTCTATATATACTTATTATGACATAATAAATATATATAGGCTGTGTTTGGCTAGGGGTTTATGGGGGCTTATGAGGCTTAAATTTCAAAAGCCCCTTATAAGTCTCGTTTGGCGTAGAGGCTTATAGGGGGACTTTTGAAATTATAAGCCCAAGCCCTAGCCATAAGCCCTAGTCTTGAAAATGAGACTAAAGTTTTTATAAGCCTTAAATATAAGCCTTTTTGGTACAAAATTACTTAATCACCTACAAAAACATCTAATATATACATATGTTAATTTAATTATATGTCATTTTTAGTAATTTTATAATAATAAGCTCTAAGTGCAAATAACCACACCTACGTAATATCCATAGCGAGCTAAAAGAAAGGGGTTAATCTAAAGGGGTTGATATTCACATCATATTTTTTAATGCATGCCTTATAATTTTATCATTACAATATTATACGATACAAATTGTAATACAAAAAATATGATATATGCATTAAAAGATATGATATAAGATATTAATTCTATAATCTAAATCTATAGAGTGGTCAATAAAGAAAGAAAAAGGTTTATAGGTAGACAAGACTACGAAAGAAGGTTCGTATAAAGATTTCCACGTGGGGAACCACTCATCACTTCAATCAAGTGCATATGTCATGCATTTCCATTTCTACTACTCATGCGACCTCTTTTACTTTTGAGTGTTCTATACTAACATCGTTTTTTTTATACATACATCACATTGTACAACACTGTAATGCACATTAATGCACACTGTGTAACACTGTAATACACAAATGTAATGTATGTATCAAAAAAAAAAAAAAATAGTGTAAGTATCAACATTCTTTACTTTTCTTTCCATTTTCACGTTTTGAATTGATAGAATTAGGATCGCAAAAAGTAGCTAAACCTTGCCTTTTCAAATAAAAAGAAGCTAAGCTCGTTTGAGTTACATTTTAACTACTTTTGTTTTTAACAAAAAAATTGAAAACCTCAAATATATAACGAGTCAAAGTTAAACGTGTAAGAGCTCGACTCGAATTGTCACTAAATTGCCATATACAACTTCAAGCTCTACATAACTTGTAAGTGCTGACATATAAACACATAGACAATGAGTCTCGGTCATCATCTCCCATGAGGTAGTTAGAGTAGATTCAAAAGGGTGTGTCGTGATGCCTCCAATTAGATTGCGGCCTTACGGGTCAAGAGCTTACCCGGTTTCTTTTTGCCTAGTCCGAGCCCTGGTTCTGGCCTGGGCTTTGGTGAATACTTTCCTCGGACTTTTAGGCTTGGGGATGAATTGGATACCAAGTTTGAATGTTAAACTCTAGAGCCAAACGTCGACAGATTCTTATATCAATCTTTGGATGACTTCAATTCATAATTATCTTTTGCAACCCAATTTAGCACGAATCCGAGAGTACAGTGCACCATTGTGGACCGTTCAGTTTACAGTTCTACCATTTTCATAATTAGCATAGTTCAAGCCTTTATGGCCTTCTTAAAAGTCAGCATTATGATCTATGGACGAAAAAGTCCCACCAACCGGTATTATTTTATTAATAATACTACGACGCTCAATAACACAAAAAATGGGGCCTTGAGGTGGGACAAATGATTTGATGGTGACCATTTTAACACTGTTTTCCATAATTTAATCCTTGATGCTGATGTCTCAACTAATAATCCAAAATAAGTGTGTATGCATTACTACACAAGAATGATCATTCACCTCATAGGTTGCCTAAGTTATGACATACGTTTATGTTTATCTCAACGTGGCAATATGGGTGGGTCAGGTATATATTTCACTAAACACCTTTTTGTTAGTCGTATATTTAGCATAGCCCAAGTCTTATGTGTATGGGCTAAGATCCAATCATTATTTGTTAAGGTTACTTTTCTATATATCGTATGTTATGATCATTATTAATGACCATTATTTATAATAGTGAAACCTTATATACTCTAAACCCACAAATCAAACTTGAGTCTATTTATCCTCCAATACTTTTGCCAATTTTTATATGAAGACAACAACAGACAAACAAATCCAAAAAGTCAAAATTATATTCCAATATATATTAGATCAAATTTTAACTCAAGAACACAGTGTAGATGTAAACCACAAGAAACAGGCCACTGAAACAAATTTGATGTAAGAACGTCTATCTTGCAGTAAACACTAAAAACATGCATGCACCAAGGAACTCAATACCATCCAAAAAGGTTACTTGTTAATACAAATCTTGGGCTCTTCCACGCGAAGGTTAGTTTATGCTAACCTCGGTTAAATAGATCTTGAATTAAGTGAATGAGACTGTGAGCTAAAGCTGCTAAGAGAGAAAGCACTGTTAGTCTCACCGCGGAAGGGGTCTTCCGCGGTCAACCTCCCGCATAAGAGTAAGTATGGATAGTAATGAGATAAAAGTATATCTAGTGAAAGAGTGAATCTGTATATGTGTTACCGTTGTAAGTGGTGAGGACCCCCTATTTATAGCGTGGACCTTCTTGTCGGATTCCCAAGGTCACGGGTTGTGAGAGCCACATATATAGGCGGGAAAACACGAATTCAAACCTTGTGGTTGTCTTATTGTCATGATGGTGATGTTTTTGGGCGGGAACCGCGGTGGTTTCCCTTCTAGGGCCTGTGCGAGTCAGGTTCGTGGCCCTAGGTAAGATTCCCTATGTAAGCTATTGGATTTCACAAACACATCACATCATAATCCAAAGTGGGCGTATAATAGGTTTAGAGAGAGAAAGTTATAGAGAGAGAAAGAGAAGAGAGTTGGGAACTATGTGAAACAAAGAAAAAATGGTATTGAAGCTCCAACCCTCTACCTTGGAAGGTAGAGGGTCTTTATAGTTTCTTACAAGACTCGCCTCCTATGGGCTGTGGATCAGGCATACAGTGGGTAAAGACCCGTTCGTCCTCCATGGTGATACTTAACTAACTACTTATTAACATAACATGACTACGTCTACGAGCTTTCTAATGAATACATATACTTGAGGTGACCGACACTTTAACCAATGGATTTTCTAAATCCTAACAATCTCCCCCTAAGGGAGGTCACCTCAAATTACATTGAATACAAACATATATGGCATTTTGATTGTTCTTGGATTCTTGATTAAGTTCTTTGCTCAGTAGCCCGTAGTATTTGATTCTTCATGTTTTGCATGTTTGGTTAATCCAAGTGGAGGTCTTTAACTGATCCACGTGATGATGAGTTTTGAGCCAGCTTTGAGATCATCAGCTACCATAAATCTCTGACTTTTCCTTTGTAGTGTTGACATTATGTGATGTTGTGACATTTGGACCGACATGCTCACATTCTGGATCATGATGTCTTCTCATCAGAGTTGCGGAAGCTTTTAATGAATCATGATATTTGCAGCAGCGTAGCAGAAGCATGGAGTGAAAATATCAGAGTTGTTGATGCTTTCATCATGATTTCTCTAGATGTGAATGTGTTGTGTGAGCATGCGGCTATGGGTTGACTCCTCAATTGTGAACAACTGCACTCGTCGGGGTGTTCCTGCATACAACAGTTAGCAATAAAATTGCACGAAAATGTCTTTGATCACTTTTGTTGAATTGAGGTACACGGCCCACGGTTCTCCGTTTATCAGTACAAGTACTGCCTGTGATCAGGTAGTATTCCTAAGAATCTCCTTGACAGGGTTTCACAGCTGCTCTAGCCGTTCTCACACCGGAACGTCTTAAAGAAGACAACACGGAGTGAGTGAACCAACGAATTGAGATTCACTGATTGATGAAAAATGATTTGAAAAACAATCGTGTATTGCTTAATATAAAGTGTTTTGCAATACACCGAAGGTTTTAAGGAAAATCAATTATCAATCATAAATACCTTTCATTTTGAAATATTAATTTACAGTCGATGTGCTAGAGAAAAATGATTTTTGCGCACAACGACTGGTTTTTCAAAGGTATCCGTCAATCCATAACCTGGACCAAGGTTGATTCATGGTGTGAATCGTCCCATCGTTTCTGTCCAATTGTCACATGTTTGATCTATTGGATAGATCTCACATGCCACCTACCAAGAGCTTGTTTGATGTTAGCTCTAAAAGGTTTTCCATCTTCATTGTGAATATGTGAACATATCACTCAGATGTTCTGGCAATACCACAAGGATAATGCGTAGGACTCTTAAGATATATTCTCACTTTCCACATTGTGTGAAACAGTGAGTCTTCATTGACAGTGTCCTTAATGAGATTCATTGATGATCTCGTGGCTCTAGACTCAATAGTGCACATTTGGTTCCTATGCCAGAGACTAGGGAGAGGGTCTCCTTCTTCAATATCAACAATCTCTAAGAGAAAGTCGATAGATAATGTAGGTTCCCCGTGAGAATGAAACAAGACATTTTAAGAGGAACTTGAGTAGCTTGGGAAGTTGTAGTTCAGTGCGTCACTGGGTCCATGACGTCTTGTCTTCAATACCGGTGTTACCTTAGTAACAACCAGTAGCATATGTATTGAACCCGGTTTCTGCCTTAAGATTGAATTATTAGAGGGCTATTTCATTTCACCCTTTTCACATTCATTTCTTTTTCATTCTTCAACCCCTTCAGTGCTTACCAAGACTTCATTACTATAACCTTGTTGGGTTTGTTCCAGTTCAAGCTCTATCTCAGTCCGCACTCTTCCCATTTCTCACTTTTCTCCTTTTTTTTTCATCATACCTAAGGACTCTACACTATCTAGTGGATTGTCCCTGGGTAGATCCCTCCGGCTCTGGCGGGATCGTGGGAACGAATACCTAACCTAACCATCCTTATAACACCATGCATAAAGTAAATTGGTCGGTCTTTTGGTATTTGTTCTTTCCTTATTGAAACCAACTGAAAAATCATTTGGAAAATCAATCAAGGTACTTGTGATATAATATCAAAGCATTTTGTACCTTAATTGTTTTGATCATTTAGAAATGCTCCCCCTCAACATGTGCATATGATTTTGAAATTGTTTAGCACATGGAGGCAAGAGTTCTTTGAAATATATTCTTGATCACAATTTCCGTGGAAAAAGCCATTTGATTTTCTTGGTAAATTCTCCCCCTCAAAATGTGCGTTGGATATTTGAAAATCATTTTGCACATAGAGGAAAGAGGTTTTTGAAGAACTTCCACGATTGCCAATAGAAACCATTCGCTCCCCCTCAATATGTGCATCGATATACGAAAGAGTTTAGCACATATTAGAGAGAACATGCACTTTGAATCAAAACTATCATCTTTTATCAAATTTCATATTAAATCACAAATTCTCCCCCGTTCAAAAATATCAAACCCTTTGAGATTTTGGATCCCAAGTGATTTAATAAAGTTTGGAAAACATGGGAGAAAATGTGGCCTGATTTAAATACTCATCTTGTTTTTGGGTAAATGCTCCTCCTCAATCATGTGCATCATGTATATAAAATCGTTTGGCACATGGAGGCAGGAGTGCCTTTAAAGGACTAAAACAGATTTGAGATTTAAATCACGATCTCTCCCCCGATCAAAAATTTTAAACCTTTTGAGATTTGTGATCCCAATTGATTTAAATTATTTAGAAAAGTTTGGGGAAAGACGTGGCAAGATTTAATTATGAAAATTGACTGATAAGGACCAATTTTAGACAATAAAGATTGTTAGTGTCAGATATGATAGTTTTAAGAGATCTTTAAGTAAAATAAAACAGTTTTACAATCAAACAAGAATAGAAAAAATTTCATTTTGAAAGATCTTTGAATCTTAAAGAAAATCATACCATGACATAACATTAAATCTTTAGATCACCACTTATTTTTGTACAAACCGGAATTTTATGAAGAAATATCGTTTGAAAATACTTAAGTTTGAAATCACTCTCCCCCTCAATCAATGACCGTAGTTATTGATTGAGCGACTTATATTAGAAATGAAGTCCGGTTGATTTTAAAATATGAGTTCAGTTTATTTTCAAAACAATATTTTTTTATTTTCAAAACAATTTTATCAAATTTTTGAAAAATTGTATTATTCACTACTTGTCCTGCACAAAGATACGTTAGGTGGTTGAGCTTCTGTTGTTGCTGTAGGGCTGGAAGAAAACCATCTGCAGATGCAGTGAGAGTGTGAGACCCCTTAAGTTGCATATATCGTGCCAACTCTCCATGGAGATCTAATTAAGCTCCGTTTCTTCATTGTCGACCTAAGAAATAGTTACCCTTTCCTTTCGGCATCCAATCATCTTCTTATGTGGGATCCGGATCGGGAACATTCTTTTAAACCATGTTATCTGCATACGTTAGTGAACACAGATAGACATATATGGTGGTCGACAACACCCAAACAGCAATCGACTAATAAAAGTCAATTCAACATATCAATCAGTTCATATAAAGCATGGGAATAATGTGTTTATCAAACTCTAATCATCTAATCCTAACAATCATATCCTAGGCACCTAGTCCTTCAACGTAGGTTAACATGTTTTACATTTAAGTATATAGGATAATTAGATAAGCTCGTTAGATGATATAGATTTGAAAACATTCTCCCCCTCAATCAATGACTTATTTTTCTGAAAAGTTTAAAAGCGCTGAAGTCATTGATTGAGTTTTGCAAATTTATGAAAATACCAAATCTGATTGATTTTAAGCAACTCATTTACCACCATTTTGTTAAAAATAAATATTTTTCTGAAGAATTTTAGAAGGAAAAATATTTGAGTAGGAAAAGCAGTCCTTCGACATACTTTCCTCAATTTGTTTTGGGATAAGTGCACGAGATTTTTTGAAAATTGTTTAAGTACAACACTTTCCCTCTTTGAAGAACGGGCTGCTATCTGAATTAATAGCAAACCATGGTTGAAGCACGGGTTACAGTCTGAAGTAACTGTAAGCCATAGTTTAAGCAAGGGTTACAGTCTGAAATAACTGTAAGCCATATTTTTAGACATGTTTTGGAAAAAGAATATTTACACCTCCCGCTCGAACTTCATCTATGGTCCCGTGCCATTATTGAATGACATTTCTAAGACCGTAGATGTTATCTATACCAGAAGACATGTCTTGAGAAAACATATTTTTGGTCTTTTTCAAAATTTTCTGATATTTATGGGTTTTTGTTGATTTTATATTTTTCTATTTTGTTTTTGTTGGTTTTATATTTTTGTATTTTATTTTTCTGATGAATATATATAGAAATAGTTTAGATGATATAGTTTAGGAAGATGATGATACGAGTACCGAGATAAGGATATCAAGCAGCACGTCGTAGAAGATAGAATTCGTCATCTCTTAAACTTCCACCACAAAGCCTCCGAGGCTCCAGAATAGAAGACAGAACATGAGCCTTTGAGAGAGAGAGACTTTGGCAGCTTTCCCCCAAACCGAAAATCCTTTAGCTGAGCAGATTCGAAGCTCTTTTTCAAGCTTGCCATAGCCAGATGCACAAAGAAGCACACCATCATCATCGAGTTTGCTGCTCCTTTTAAGAAAGATCGTCGATCCCCGTCCGGGGTTATATCATCAACAAGAATAGCAACGTATCATCCCACTCATAAATAATCTTCTCAAATTTCTTTTCCACTGAAGACTGAAGCAATCCATTCCAAAAGGTGTAAAGAGACCACTTCCCCCGACTAGTTGAATTGATGCAGGCCGTCTCTTAGAATAGAGCTCAAGAGCCCGAATACACAAATAAAGTTCCAAAGAATAAATGATAACACCACACCCAATGCACATTTATCTTTCCTGATGATTGTGTATGAAGCTCAAGAACCCGAAGTACCCAAATGCCCCCACACTTGTGTGCCTCTTTTATCTTCAGAAACTGTCTCTTACATCTCTTCCCCCACTTATTTGGAATAAGAGCACTAAACGCCATGAGTCAAACCTTGAGTTTCTCTGCGATAATGACATTTGTCTTCCCGGTATATCTTCAATCACTTAGAAGTATTAAGTTCATCAAGATTACTCGCGTTTAGATGCGTGTCTCCTTCCCCCTTACTGGTTTTGATACCTCAGAATCAACAACTCATTATACGCCCATATACTTGAAATCTATTGAGAAGAACACTTGAAGACTTGTGAGAATCAACTTGCTGAAGTAGAATGTGAGCAAGTCTAATTGGGGATTAAATCTGACATTACACTCTCCCCCAATTAGTGCTCTCCCCTAAACCGAAAATCTTTATGATGAATGCTTGAATTAAGAAGAAGTCTTTAGATCGTTAAATGCAACTCGTCTTTAGTCTTCTAACATGTAGCAGAAAATGTAGAACCGACTATAGACTCGACCTTCTTCAAGATTGTCCGTTAGGGGAATAGAATGTTAACATCTTCTTCTCACCAAATGCAACCCAATTAACTTACATCTTGCAAATCTCCTTACCAAAAATCCCTCCCAATCAAACCAAAACAGATAGATGTTCATTAAGGAAATCTGCAATCAGCCTGCAGCAAACACTTTAAATGGTAACACCAAACAAACAATCACATCAAACAAGAACAGAAGGTTCCCGGAATCATCATGTCGATGTGTACGTGAAGCATTAACAAGAAGCACTTTGTCGTTAAACTCATATCAGCTTGTGAAGATGTCAACCAACGGCTCTTAGAAGAAACTCCATGTAAAGATGACCCGATAAGAAGAAGCTCGGTTCTTACATGAGTTAGGAGCCGTATGACCATTTATACTCCGACGTCAATCAACATGCTGTAAATTCACACTTCTTCTCCCCCTCAAGAATTACATACAAAGTTGCCATTCTTGATTAAACAAGTGAATATCTTCAACAAATGTAGTCTATTCTCACTTCTCCTCCTCAAAAATAGCATATGATGTCGCCATCGTCATTATAATTGAGAAAGTGGAATAAGAAAACAATCAGCTGTAGTCCGATTCACTTGATAACTGAAAGCGCGTGGAAAAAGCATGAAGCATGTTGATGAGAATGGTCATAATTGAGAAGATTTCTCTTCTTCCGAAGATAATGCGCACTGAAGCATACACATTTCTTTTCTTTAGAGTACGAGGCTTGAACTGCTGTGTTCAAACATAGATGTTATCGATAACAGAAAAGATATATCATTTATACAATTTTGTGTAAACTTAAATTTATTGTAGAAAAATAAATTTAGTGTGAAACCATCATAAAAATAATTTTTTTTTCTTCTTTTTTTTTATTTATTTATTATTTTTTTAAATAAGAGAATGTAGATAAATTTGTACAAGAATTAATGAGAACGAGTCCTGAAAGGAGGTGATCAGGAGTCAAAGTACGAGGTACGTCAATTTTGACAAGCTACGATTCCTGAGTGAGCAGTCTTCAGTTCTGTTGGGCAGGTCATAATGTTCATGATTGAATTGAGCATTGTACCTGAAAAAGACTGAGGAGTATCTACACTAATAGCATATGTGGAATGACATTTTGAGGGGATAGTAGCAGTTATGTCCTCATTTTTGGATATTTTATATTCAGGCCTAGGATTATCATTAATGGGAATTCCTTTGAGTCCAACATTCTTGAAGATTTTCCCTGTGGGCATCCACTTAAGACAAGATCTAGGTGAGTAAGTCCGTTTGGATCCTGTGAACTTAAAAAATCTACCAGTAGGAATCCACTTAAAACAACAGCTAGCAGAGTTAGATCCTTTAGTTTCAGAAGAAGATGTAACCATTTCCCTGTTCTGAACATTGGTCTTTTTGCAATTAGTTTGTTTCTTAGGGGAGTGGTCAGCCATTTGATGCTTCCTTTTAGGTCTAGATGATCTCCTTATATTCCTGATCTTAGAGCTTCGATCATTAAGCTGGGGATTGTTGTTCATCATATCAGAATGAATTAGTGAAGTGACTAGTTTTGACAAAACTATATTTTCATCAACTTGGGAGGCAAGCTTAGATTTTGATGGTTTGAGTCTTTCTATTTTAAATGCATTACAATTGGCTTACCTAAGGGTTGATGGTTTTGCAAAATTAGTGTTCACTCTATTTCCAATAGTTTTCCTAAGCTCATTTTTTAAGGCAACAATGGTGAAGCTCTTATCCTGAATTTGGGCTTTGAGGGCATCAATGTCCACCATCAAGGAGTTAGTTTGCTCTAACAGCTTGGTATTATTCTATAATAAGTTCTTCCTCAATGACTCATTTTCCCTTAATAGCTTGGTCACACATAAAGCCAATTCATCATTCCTAGAATTAATCGCATCACTAACCTCACAGTTAAGATTGTTCATTCCTATATTACTTTTTTTTATGCAGATCGGAGAGTTGTATTTTCAGATTACAAATGGTTGAGTCTTTGTCCCGAAGTTGGGTTTTTAACTGGTTAATTTCAAAAAATTCTCGAAATTTTGGGAATTCCGGATTTATGCAAGGTTTTGTAGCAAGAAAACTTTCTTCTCTTCGTTGTATTGCAATTTCTAAGGAAATACAATGTTTTTCGAGAATTGAGTATTTGTTTGAAAGTTCATAAAAAACCCTTTTTTCAACCATTTCATTTGTTTTAAAAATTCTAGACTTAGACTCAACCAAGGAACATTAGCAGATGCATTATGTTGAACAGTTAAGGATACCTCATCAGGTGACACCTGTTCATCCACTGGTCTGACATGTGTATCCACATCAGGAGTTACTGAACTGCTGTTACATTATTCTTTGTTGTACCTGATATTCTGCATTCAGCAACACCCAACCTTTCAACTGAAGCATTACCCGGCTTTTCACCACTATCTCCTAATTGCACTTGACACTCATTCACGTAATCATCCTTTTGAGCAGCTTCCTCAATGTACTTTTCCACATTATCCATTAGTCGGATAAATGTATCTATGAACTTCTGAATTTCCATTCCAGTATGTTTCTTGAAAGAGATTCCAGTCAAGTGTTGATCAAAGTCTGCGTAATATTCCCTATTGATGAATGGCTGGAGTTGGTTGTGGATAACCTGAAGTGCAGCATTGGAATCATCTCTTAGTACCTTCCTTTTGGTAAGTTGAAGCTTCAATAGTTCTAAGTTCGCCAGCAAGGTTCTTGTCAATGTAGGTAGGTCCTGATGAAAAAGAGCACTACATGTTCGATCCATAGTTGTGGATAAGAACTGTAAGAGATGAGAGTGAAGTAGTTTGTAAGGCTCAAGGCTGCATTCCATTAGCAAGGCATTTTGCAGCATAAGCTGGTGTAATTTCTTAGGATGTGACTCAGAGTACGAAATGTTTTGATCATCATTGGTTGAGTCAGTCATGATTAAGCTCTCTGAGTAGTACGTACATTGTCTGTTGTCCACCGAGTCATATAGTTTGAGCACATTGGAAATTAATGGATCAGTGGTGTAGGCCATAATATAAATATTAGATTCTACGGAATTTTATTATTCTTTGATTAAACCGAAAAATAGATTCTTTCACGGGATTTTACTAAATCAAAAGAACAACCGTAAAATGTAACACGGAGAAGTGACAAGTCTCAATAGACAAGTAGTGAACTTGACAAGTCGCACCTTAACCAACTCGCTTTGAGGTCAACTCGCTTAATCAACACGCTTAGTGGACAACTCGCTTTGAGGTCAACTCGCTTAAAAGATAAGTTGCATAAAGGGACAACTCGCTTAATAGCCAAGTCGCATAAACCAACTCGCTTAGAGCACAACTCGCATAGAACACAAGAACACAAGTCGCTTAAGAGACAACTCGCTGGAACATACAACTCGCTTTCAAATAAGCTAGCTTAGGCGACAACTCGCTTAAGTATCAACTCGCAGAAGTGACAACTCGCTTCTGGCAACACCTCAACTCGCTTCGAAGAAACTTTCTACGAGACTCAACTCACTTAGGACAACTTACAAAAACAACCACTTTACAAGCCAAAACCAACCCAACCACGATGATTCAAGCCTTCCAATTCAAAACCTAAGCACATGTGATGATTCTAAACACAAAAGTACAATCAAAATCCAAACTTTAATGCTAGAAATGATCCAAATGATTCAAAATCTTCTAAACACTTTTAACCCCAAAAACCTTATGAAATCTACTAAAACAAAGAGCATGAAAGATGAGTGATCAAACCATGGCTCTGATACCAATTGTAAGCTATTGGATTTCACAAACACATCACACCATAATCCAAAGTGGGCGTATAATAGGTTTAGAGAGAGAAAGTTATAGAGAGAGAAAGAGAAGAGAGTTGGGAACTATGTGAAACAAAGAAAAAATGGTATTGAAGCTCCAACCCTTTACCTTGGAAGGTAGAGGGTATTTTTTGTTACAAGACTCGCCTCCTATGGGCTGTGGATCAGGCATACAGTGGGTAAAGACTCGTCCGTCCTCCATGGTGATACTTAACTAACTACTTATTAACATAACATGACTACGCCTACGAGCTTTCTAATGAATACATATACCTGAGGTGACCGATACTTTCACCATTGTATTTTCTAAATCCTAACACCTTACCCTTTCTAGCTTGTCCGTGGTTACGACCCGTCGACCTTCTACGGATCTCGTCAACCCTCCGCGGATCGTAGATTCTTCTACGGCATGCCTCTGGGTCCAGCACCAGCCGGTGACCCGATTTGGGTTGACTTCGAGACATGTATAGATCTTGTCGTTGGTCCGGACTCTTGCTCCAGACTCGGTGAGTACTATACGCTATCAAGTCCCCCAGTCTAGTATACTTGTAAAGGTAGGAACAAGTTTTATTGACTTAAAGATGAGTGATATCTGCGGTACGCTGTATCGTTATCCAGCCATGCAAAATGTATTTTCCATTACTTCAGAAGTTAAGGATGATAGCTTGGCCTTGATATTCGCAAACCGCTTATTGACCGCGCATTTTTCTGACTGATGTGACGTTTTGGCTACTTTGTTGTTCATCTTCTGCGACCATTGCGACGGTCCATCTGTCCTGATCTCTACCATTTGATTTTTATCTGGAGACGTGGCTCGTTCCTGACCGTAGGATGGATGCGGTTATTTTTTGTTGTAATGGGTATAAATATCCGTAGTTTTCCTTCATTTATCACTGTTGCACACACATTTACTCAAGGATTTTTAAGAGTGGTTTTTCTCATCGTCTGTCAAACCTCCCCTCCTTTTATCCTTCAGGTTAGGTTTCTTCCTCCTTTTTTCCTTAAATGGCTAAGAAACACATTGATGATTTTAAGTGCGAATTAGAGAAAAAAGGCTTGGTTTGTTTTTGCCAAAAAAACCACATTCCGGCCACGTTAGAACCTACCCTTCCTGGCCCTAATGACACCACAATTTTAGGGTTCCGTTGTCTAGGTTTTTGTTGATCATGTTAGCGTATTTTCTAATACATTTGTCGTAGTTGTCTGTTCTAGCCGCGACTAGGGTTAGCCACTTCGAGATTCTTTATCGGGTTTACGGCGGTATTCCCACCGTTTCCTTGTTCAGGAAGATCTATTATTCCGGGTTCAACAATGGGTGGTTGACTTTGGAAAAGAGGAAAGGGCCCAAATCCCTTGTTCAGGAAGTTCTATTATCGATGACCCACCACTGAGGAGCGTTTGCTACCTAACTCCCATCTTCAGGCTATTACCTCTCGCCCACGAGCTGTTGGTGCCTAAAAAGAGGATCAGGAGAAGGCTTATGGATGCACATTTGATTTTGGAAGTCCGGATCTAACTGTGTCAACTGTGGTTCATCAAATTCAAGCTTCCGAGGAGCCGTCCATGGTTATAATTTCTAGGGAAGCCAACCCCTCTGCTCCGACCACAGGTCCTACCGGTGAAGTGGAAAGCCAACATGATGACATGTTTGACACCGGAGTTCTTGACAACGTTGAGAATCCCTCAGATGCGGTCTAGCTTATGTAACTTTGTGGCAATATTCCGGACGGTTTTTCAACTATACCGTCTGTCTTATCCTTGTGAAGCTACTTTAAAACTTGTGTTGCTTGTATCCGGTCGAGCCAGCGGTGTTCGCGATTGCTTAGTTGTTTCAGTTTGTTCCGGAGGTATGCCTCCGAGGTATTTTGTAATGAATAGTTGAATATGATGGACATCTTTGCAATACATGTATTCTTCATTTTTTTTATTTGTTTGCCGGGGTCATGATATCTGGGCTTGGTGTATTATCATTATGTGTCCGTACTTTGTGATCCAGATGTAATACAGTTTGGCCAACGGTCTTGCAATATCACTTATATGCCTGAGTCAATTATGAGGTTGCTCGTCCTTATGTTGGGCTTGCAACGCCTCTTACGCATTTGTCGCGGTGTTGAACTTGCGGTGTAGTTATAAGTAAGATAAATATAAAAAGACTTAAAATTTTGGGAAAATTTGCGGGGCGGGCCAGGCTCCACATATAATTAATAAATAAAAGACAATACATAAAAAACCTTAAAAGACAGGAATCTAAATAATACCCCTGCTCCCCGGGTATGACCCGTAGTCAGCCACAAAAGATGGGGCTACTTACACTAATATTGGCTACACATAGCATTTTTTTAAGTTGCGGACATTCCATGTCCGGGGAAGAATCTCTCCGCCTGAGCTTCTGAGCTTGTACGCCCCATCCCCTAGTACTTCCACAACTTCATAAGGTCCTTCCCATTTGGGACCTAACTTGCGAATATCCTCTACGCGACTGGCTTCATTGCTGCGGTAAACAAAATCTCTTGGCTTGAACATTGTGCTGCGGACTTTGGCATTATAGTACTTTTCCATTTTTGCCTTACTTTTTTCTTCTTCAATTGCCGCCACTTCCCTTCGCTCTTCCACCAGGTCTAGATTCAGGCGCAGGGCTTCATTATTGGACTCTTGGTCTATTGCGACACATTTAAGACTTGGCATACCAATCTCTACCAGGATTACGACCTCTGTCCCATAAGTTAGAGAAAAAGGAGTATCACCATTGCTTGTCTTAGTCATTGTTCTGTGCGCCCATAGCACATGCGGCACTTCTTCGAGCCAGTCCTTGCTTCCTTGGTCGAGTCTTGCCTTTATGCCTTCTCCCAAACTTCTGCTTGCCCTTTCAGCCAAGCCATTTTCTTGTAGATGCTTAACAGACGCGAAACGCTGTTTAATGTTAAGCTTCTAACACCAATCCTTGAATGGATTGTCGCGGAACTGCTTTCCATTGTCTAAGACGATTTCTCCTGGAAGTCCGAACCTACACAATATATTATCCCATACGAATTTCTTTACTTGGTTGGCGGTGATTGTGGGCTACAGGCTTGGCGTCAATCCACTTGGTGAAATAATCTATCCCTACTATCATGAACTTGATCTTTCCTAGAGCTTCTGGAATTATGCCGTAGATGTCTAATCCCCATTTGTAGAATGGACAGTGGGAAGTAATCGGAGTCAAATTCTGTTGCGGGTTTTTAAGCACCGGACGGTGGACTTGACAATCTTCACATCTTTGGATAATTTCCCTAGCATCCTTGTGCATGGTTGGCCAATAGTATCCAGACCGGATTGCCTTGGCTACCACTGCTCTTGGTCCAACGTGCATAATGCACGATCCTTCATGGATTCCTTTATCACATAATTGTCTTGGACAGGGCCTACACATCGGAGCCACGGTTCTAAGAATGACTTTCGATATAGGATGTCGTCTATCATGGTGTACTGCCTTGCTTTTATCTTCAGCTTCCTTACCTTCTTATGATCCGATGGTAGTCTCTCGTCTCTTAAATAATCGATTAGTGGGGTCATCGACGTGTCCCCTTCTTCCTCTACCACGACCAAGACTTCCCGCTCTTCAATGGACTTTTCTTTCAAGACTTCCACTAGAACTTGCTTCGTCAAGTGCGCAAAACTGGTCGAGGCTTTAGCCTTGGCTAGGTATCGAATCATGCTTTCCTCCTTTGCTTCATATGAACCATTGATCTTGTGAGCCACCCGTTTCACGTTTACGAACATGTCTCTAACCAGCATCTGTTCTGCAATCCGTAGGCCGGCTATTAGCGCCTCGTACTCAGCCTCATTGTTAGGCGCGTCAAATTCAAAGCGTAAGGCATATGTGAATTCCCGTCCTTCCAAATTTTTCAAAATTAGTCCTTCCCCGGATCCTTCCTGAGATGCAGACCCATCGGTGTATAAGTTCCATGGTTATGTGTGTGGTAGTTCGTGCGGGGGAGTTGGTACTGCCTCAGCCTCTTCTTCCGGGATTTCTGAAATCTGCCAGCACTTGACCTTTTATGGTTATCCTGGGCCTAAAGCTGATATCATGGTCATCCAGCTCTATGGCCCATCTGGCCAATCTTCCCGTGTTCTCAGTCCTGGATAACACTTGTTTTATAGGCTGATTTGTGATAACCGCAACTGGGTGTACCTGGAAGTATCTCCTGAGTCTCCTTGTCGCATGCACTAGCGCTAACACTAGCTTTTCTATGGGGCTGTAGTTTATATTCGGAGCTTGCAGGGTGCAGCTCACAAAATAAACTGGCTCCTGCCGGGACTCTCTTTCTGCTAGGAGTATCGCGCTTATTGCTTCCTTTGCCGCTGATAGGTACATAACCAGTTCCTCCTTGGGACGGGGCACTGTTAACATTGACAGGTTTTCTATGTGCTGTTTCATTGCTTTGAATGCTTGCTCTACTTTCTGTGTCCAGTGAAAGTCGCTTTTCTTAATGCATTTTTTTAGTGTCTTGAAAAATGGCACGAACTTTTCCGCGGATTTAGACAAGAAGAGACTGATACTAGCTAGCTTCTCATTAACACTTTGTACCTCTTTCAGGGTTTTCGGAGAAGAGAGTGTGGACACGGCCTCAGAATTCTCCAGACAGGCTTTACTGCCCCTTTTGTTGATCACATGGCCAAGGAAAACTCCTTCCTCTGCCCCAAACGTGCATTTTTGGGGTTCAACTTCATGTTGATCTGTCTTAAAGTCCCAAAGGTTTCCTCTATATCTGTAGCACTTCCGTTTCTGAGTGGCTCTTAATGACTAAATCATCCACATATACTTCCAAGTTTCTTCTAATCTATTTTTCGAAAGCCTTGTCTACTAACCTCTGGTTTGTTGCCCCGACATTCTTTAGTCCGAAAGGCATTTTGTGTAGCAGAAGATTCCTTATTCTGTATGGAATGCCGTCTTCTCTTCATCTCCTATAGCCATATGGATTTTGTGGTATCCTTTGAAGCGTCTAGAAAACACTTGAAGGAGTAGCCGCAGAGAGATTTTACCTTCCAATCGATCTCTGGCAGCGGGTAGCAGTCCTTGGGACAAGCTTTGTTTAAATCCTTAAAATCGACGCACATCCTCCAACTCCCGTCACTCTTTTTGACGAGAACCGGGTTTGATAACCAATCATGATAGTGGACTTCCTTCATGATACCCGCCGCCACCAGCTTAGCGACATCATCGTTTATTGCTTTGTTTCTTTTCGGGGATTGGCCTCTCTTTTTCTGTCGTACTGGGGTATAACCTTATCTCACATTGAGCTTCTACTCAGCAATCATCCTTGGAACCCCGGTCATATCGGAGGGTTGCCAGGAAAAGATGTACAGGTTTTGTTTCAGGAGCTCACAGAGATTTCGCTTCCCTTGGTCGCTCATGTTTCCCCCAATCGTGACGGTTTGCTCTGGATGTTCCGGGTGGATCGCAACCTTAATTCCTTCTTTCTGGAGCCTCTTTTTCCTTTTACCGCGATTGGGGCTTCGAGACTATTCGGCATTTTACCGGGACTACTTTGTCAATGTGTAAGGTTACAACCCTGCGCTGTGTGGGAAATTTCAACATTCCGTGAGGATCTGCCCCAACGGCCATGACAATTCGACGCTGAATCCTAAGAGTGGGGACGAAGCTGGAACCATTCTTCTCCAGACCTTCGCGCTTAGGTGATTGAAACAATGCTCATATAAGACTTTCAATGCACTTCCGTTTTCCACATACATTTTGTGGACTTTGTGTCCCCCTACGTTCGCCTTTATCACCAATGGGTGGTTGTCCCAGTCACCCCCTCTACCGGAGGGAATGATATTTCCATGCCAGGGATAAAATTTATGGATGTTCTCTGTTTCACCGTCCTCTGCCAAGTTTGCACCATGAATATGATTGGGGTCTTGTCATTGGGTGCAGCTTACTTTTTTCCTCCTTTAGCACCCCCGCCTTTTTTACTACTATTATTTATTTCTTTCACGAGGTGGGCTAACTGCCCGGACCTAACAGCTTCCTCGGTTTGCTTCCTGAGCTGGTAGCACTCGTCTGTGTGGTGTCCTTTTTCCTTGTGAAAGTCACAATACTTGTCTTTGTTCTGAGATTTCGTCGGGCTGGACATGGGAGGAGGTTCTTTAAACTTAACCGAATCCATGGCTAAAATTTCCTTTAGGGTTTTTGTAAGAGGGGTGAACCTGTCTCCCCACTTCCTATCCGGCCTTTGACGACCTTTGAACTCTGTTTTTTGTTTAAATATTTGGATGTGAGTATTCTTTGATCCGCCTTCATGGTTTCTCCAGTGGGAGTGTTTTTTCCTCGCCTAGTTTGCCGCAACTACCTCTCAGTGAAGGAAGGCTATGGTTACCTTCCACATCTCATCAACCGTCTTGGGGATGTCGTTATTTAGCATTTTTATTAATTCCGGATTAGTGATCCTGTGCATGAAGCCTGAGACCCGCATACATTCCAGAGCCCCATTCACTTGCATGCTTTCGGCCTTGAACCTTTCAACAAATGCTTCTATGGATTCCCATTCCCGTTTTTTGATGTGGTGAAGTTCCACAGGGTCCTTAGTGTATTTATTCTGCTGAAGGAAGTAAGACAAGAAGCTCTTTCGCAGGTCCTTGAAGCTGCAATGCTTTCCGGTGGAAGTTCGTCAAACCAGACACGAACGTGGCCCATTAGGGTTGAGTTAAACATGTGCCACCAGGTGGGCATGGCCCACCACTCAACTTTTGCTGCGGTCTGAAAATTTTTTAGGTGATCTTCGGGGTCTCCTGTCCCGTCATATGTCTTGACATTGGATGGCATCCGCGTCTTCTTCGGAAACTCAAAACTCCTTATACGTTGCGTGAAGGGGTTCGTGTCCTCAATTTCATAGGGACGATAAAGGTCATCCGCCTCATTCTTGGTTCTGTGCCTTTTGAGAGGAGACTTCTAGTGTCTGCATGCGCTATCCTCGCTTTCCGAAGGAAACCATTCTTTTGATCTTCCGAGGTCGGAGCTGTTTCCCCCATTTCCGGTACCTCTTTCATCAGAGTATGAAGCGTAGGTTCTAGTTGGGCTTTGGGTCCTCCGGTCTTTCCTGGTAGGGCTTTTGTTTGATGGAATTTCCCCTACTCATTCATCTTTCCTAGCCTTGTTTCGTCGTCGCCTACGGGAAAGTTCCTTTGGTTGGAGTCAGGAGAACACGTCTAGCCTCTTGTTCCCCAGACGTGTCGAGACATGCGAGCGTTTTCCCCCCAGCCGGGAGAAAACAAATGCATGGGGATCCCTAGTCCCCGAGCTTCTCTTCTTAGAAAGTTCTGCCTCTCAGCTACTGAGTCTGGAGAAGACACTTTGGGAGTTGGAGTATTCAGTAGGTCCGGGTCTAGTGCTAGGGTTATCTTTTCGCCTTTTTACGATCTTCCATCCTTCCTGGACCTCACCTCCGTGCTCCGCGAATGTTCTCAAGACCTTTAATTCGTTTCATCTTCAAAGTCGAGACGGGTTTTGACCCGATTCAATCTTTCTTGATCCACTTTTTCCGCCATTAGAGGAGGATCTGGTTATAGTGCCTATCATAGAATTCTCCGATTCCCGCTTCCGGCATAGGACTAGTGGAATGGTGTTCTGGGACTTTTCCCCCCGTTCTTTACCGCTGTGTTTCGAACTGTAGAAGGCCCGGCAGACGGGGAGGGTTTTTTGGCCTGATCACTCATGTGGTAAAGCTGAACTTTGGAGACGCAGTTATGTTCTACGTCCCATGGATGGCTCCAACTTATTAATAAAAATCTTGGGCTCTTCCATGCGAGGGTTAGTTTAGGCTAACCTTGGTTAAATATATATTGTATTAAGTGAATGAGACTATGAGCTAAAGCTGCTAAGAGAGAAAACACAGTTAGTCTCACCGCGGAAGGGGTCTTCCGCAATTAACCTCTAGCGTAAGAGTAAGTATGGGTAGTAGAGAGATAAAAGTATATCTAGTGAGAGAGTGAATATGTATATGTGTTACCGTTGTAAGTGGTGAGGACCCCCTATTTATAGCATGGACCTTCTTGTCGGATTCTGTTAGGTCACCATAAGTTAACACAAGCATGAAGATGATAGAAATAAGGTTAAGAGAGACGGTTGCACACAAAACACACGATGGATATGATAAAAGGTTATGCGTAAATGTATAGAGTGAACAACACTTCTCAAATAAGAAGTAAGCAAGTATTTATAGGGGAAGGGAGCTAGGGCAACACATCTAGTCCCTTCCTTGGCCTTTTTGGCCTTTGCATAGGCTTATGGGCTTTCTACATAAGCCTAGCCTTAATTACTAACTTAAAAGTCATATTAAAGCAACCTATTACATGTAAATGACTAACACTTGTAAATATAGTTTAGGAGCGTTTCCAACAATCTCCCCCTAAGTGATAGTTATAATGTAATAGCGGTTGCTCGATGTCTTCTAGCACTCTTCTTTCTTGTGAGTAGAGATGCTTTTGATTCCAACAATCTCCCCTTGTATTGGATCTTGTTTCTTTTGAAGTTTTTAGCTTTGACGTCATTGTAATCTTTGTTCTTTGTTCTGTTTGTGGATGATGTGATTGTATGTTGTTGTCTGCATCTGGTCACCTTCATTGCTCAGGTGTCTCCACGTCTTTCTCCAACATGCTCACACGCCATTTGACTTTGATTCCACTTGTGATGTAGTTCTCTAGTCTTTATAATTTGTAGATTCTTTGGATTTGATGAAGAATCATTTTGACTTTTGAGTTGCCTTTTGAGAGAACTTCATGTATGTTGTTGTAGGTATGAGCATGTGGAGAATCAGCACGATCTTTCCTCCCAAGAGCATCCATCAGCAGCTGCATAAATTTGGTTAGTGATAAGCACCAATCGCTCATTGTGGACTTTTCTTAAAGAATTGACGACTACGATTGTTTTACTGATGAATGTCTTGATTCCATTCACCTTGGTCGGGCGAATCAGCTGTCCGAATCCCGTGGAAGGATAGTTGGCATTACATTGAACGAGTTCAAGTAATGACCCACATCTTCAGGACTCGATTCTTGAAAGGAATCTCCTTAGCGGGATTTAAAGCACTTACAAGTTCGAACTTCGAGGGTGTTAACAGCATAGTGTGAAAACACATCTCTAATTCTAGCAAAGGCTGTTCTTGAACTGGAGGCCCTCAAGTAGGCAAACACGATGTACCGAAGTACATCTACAGTTCAGGTGAGTCACTGAGGTACACCGAAGTATCACCTCACGACTGTAGACCGTTTGAGACAACACTAAGCGTAACCCACAAGGAGTTACTGTTAGGAATTAGAAATTCCAGGTATTAAAGAGTCGGTCACCTCTAGTATATGTAATCGATAGAAAGCTCATAGTCGTAGTTCTTTTAAGCTAAGTAGTATTTAGTTAAGTAACACCGTGGAGGACGGACGGGTCTTTACCCACTGTATGCCTGATCCACAGCCCGTTGTGTGGCGTTTTATTGTAAGACTATAAATACTCTCTACCTTCCAAGGTAGAGAGTTGGAGCTCATAATAAGATTTTTCTTTCTCTCACTAAAGTTCCCAAACCTCTAACTTTCTCTCTCTAAAAACCTCTTATACGCCTACTTTGTGTTATGGTTTGATGTGTATGTGAAATCCAATATCTTACAATTGGTATCAAGAGCCATGGTTAGATCATCTCTTACATATCTTTGGATTTCTTGTGGTTTTTAAATGGTTTTTGAGTTTGAAAAAGTTTAGTGGTTTTTGCATCATTTGGTTGATTTCTAGTGTTAAAGTTTGGATTTTGATAGTACTTTTGTGTTTAGAATCATCACAAGTGTTTAGGTTTTGACTTTGAAGGCTTGAATCATTGTGGTTGGGTTGTTTTTGGATTGAAAAGTGGTGTTTTGGTGATTTTCTTGCTAGCGACTTGGTTCTCGGTGTGATATTCATCATAGCGACTTGCTTCATAAAAAGTTAGCGAGTTGGAGTGGTATTTGGTAGCGATTTGGTCCTAGCGACTTGTCTATTGAGACAAGCCGACAAAAAGTACACGTAGTGGATTCTCCACTACACGTAGCGACTTGGTGTAAGTTAGCGACTTGTACTTTATATTGTTAGCGACTTGGTGTTAGCGAGTTGGTATCTAGCGAGTTGCTATTTAGCGACTTGACAAATTAGCGACTTGGTGCTTAGCGAGTTGCTGTCAAAATTTTGCTAGCGACTTGGATTGTAGCGAGTTGTTATATAGCGACTTGGGACTATAGCGACTTGGCACTTAGCGACTTGGTTCAAGGTTTCCTAGCGACTTGGGTGATATCCTTTGAATACGGTTTTCTCTTGATTTAGTAAAATCCCGTGAAAGAATCTATTTCCCGGTTTAATCATAGAGTTATAAAATCCCGTGTAATTCTTAAACATGTCTTCCACCGTACCTACAATCATCTCCACTGTTGCCGAGGATGTTCAAGCAGCTGGTTCAGATACTCGTCCACCCATGCTTGATAGAACTGACTACGACTCTTGGGCTCAACAAATCAGACTGTATTGTCTTGGAAAGGAAAATGGGGTCAACATACTCAAATCCATTGATGAAGGACCATATCGGGTTGAGACTACTAGAGACTTAATTGATACAGCTGAAGATGGAACAATGATCTATGGAATTGACATACCAAAGACATATGATGAGCTCGATGATAAGGAGAAAAAGAGATTCGATGCTGATATCAGGGCTTCTAACATCGTACTTCAAGGTTTTCCAAAAGATATCTACAAGCTGATCAATCACAACACCGAAGCCAAGGCAGTGTGGAATAATGTCAAGATGCTTCTCTCAGGATCTGAATTAACTATGGAAGACAGAGAATCACAACTCTATGATGAATTTGAACACTTCAAGATGAAACCAGATGAGAGTGTTTATGAGTACTATGTGAGATTCCACAAGCTTGTTAATGATATGAGGAACATCAGAATGACTATGCCAAACATTCAGCTGAACTCAAAGTTTGTGAACAACATGAATCCCGAATGGCACAAGTTTGTCACCTCTGTAAAGCTAACCAGAGGATTGAAGAATACAAACTATGAGCAACTCTATGCCTTCATCCTTCAGAATGAGAGACATGCTATGTTTGAAAAAAGGATTCTTAATCAGTTCAAAACCAACCAGGGAGAGACAAGCTCATCAAATGATTCAACTGCCTTCTACTCAAACATCGGAATCACAACCAAAGCCTCACAAGTCATACCCATGGGTAATGGTAATCACAAACTCATTCCTGATCCTATGTTCAAACAAGCTGATGCTGATGCACACGTGGGAAACTTCATTAATCAACTAGCTCTCCTGATTAGTCAAAACATGAACTCTCTTCCACACACCAACGACAATCTCAGAACTGCTTCCAATCCACATAATCAAGCCACTGTCAGAGATGGGAAGGTTATGGTGCAGCTAGTTCAAGAATGACAGTACGAACAAACAAGAGGTGGAGCTGGTAGAGGTTATGCTGCAAATCAGAATAGGGGAAGGAATGGTAATTATGGTCAAGCAAAGCCAATCAAATGTTACAATTGTGGAGGTGAGGGACAGATTGCAAGGAACTGCACATCGCCAAAACGCCCTCAGAATGCCGAGTACTTCAGGGATAAGATGTTGCTTGTGCAAGCTCAGGATAATGGTGCAACTTTGGATGAAGAGGAGTTGTTGTTCTTGGCTGAGGGAAATGCTAAGACATATGATGCAGATGTGGATGAGCAACCAATTCAGGAGATAGGCCATAATCATCAGAATTCCTTTCAAGTAGTTGATTGTGATGCGTACGACTCTGATGTTGATGAAGAACCCACTGCACAAACCATCTTCATGGCTAGCATTTCTCCAATGGTCTCTCCTAAAGTCTCTTCATCACCACAAGCTGGTCCATCCAAAGACAAACTCATTTCTGAGGTATTAAAATTATACGATGAAGTTGATGAGCAAAAGATACATAACGAAGTACAATCAACTGTATTTATTGAGTCAGATATTGAAAATATGGGTAATATCAATGTTGTCCCATATGATCAATATGTGAAACAAAGTGAAAGTGAGATTGTACCAAGTGATGCATCTTCTGCAGTCAATAATGATTATGTTTTTGATGAATTCACTGCATGTGCCCCTGATGATTCTGTCATCTCTGAACTGAATGCCTATAAAGAACGTGTTGCTATTTATGAACAACGTGCAAAATTTGAGTTGACCACCCGTTAGCAGGAAATGGATGACCAAATGCGTTCAACTATTAGAAAAAGTAGGTTTAGAGAAGAAGTATTAAAACAAGAGTTAAACTCCTTACAAGAAAAGCTTTCTAAAACTGCTAAGCAAAAACAAGAACTTCAAGAAAATGTTAAAATGCTTAAGCAAGAATTTAGTGCTAAGGAATCAAAACTTTTGAATGATTTTTCTAATCTAAAAACCTTGAAAAACAATCTTGAAAATAAGTTGTACATACAAGGAAATACCATTCAGACTGCTCACTTAATCACTAAGCATAGAGTTTTAAGCGATAAGTATAGTGTTCCCATTATAGATAAACCCAACCCTGAGTACGGGAAGATTGCAAAAGCAGCTCAAAGTGTAATCTATGATGGCAATGAGATTCTTAAACCTAGACAAAAACCTAGTTGCGTTAAGTGCACAGAGGAAGATAAGAAATCAGATAAAGTCACTAGGGAGAAGATGAACAAGAAACTGGATGATCCTAAATGTAAAGAGAAGAAAATAATTATCACACCCCATGACTACAAAAAGGAGAATTGGATCTCCTTGAACATGTTTAAGCCTCAAACATTGTTGACTCCCGAACAAGTGTTCTGGAAAATGGACTTAGATAAGCAGAAAGCGGAAAATATTGTTGAAACAAACCCTCCCCTTAGGAAAATGCCTAAAGCGACTGTGTATCCTCCCAATACACCAATGCATCTAGTTCCTAGAACTATTGCCACTAAAAGCAAGACCTTAATCAGTCAATACGTTATCTTTCAACTATTTGTTGATTTTGAGAAAACTTGCAAGAAAAGGATCACACCCACTGGTATTACTGAAGGGGAAAGGGGTTTTGAGCAAACAAAAGAATGTTATTTAACTAAAGTCATGCCTTTCTCTAAACAACTAAAAGATCATTTTGAAAGTCTTAAATAGGGAATGAATTTAGACATTAAAGAAATGGAAAAGGAATTTGATGCAATGATAGTTGAGGTTAGTGATTATGAGCGTGCACTAAAATATAATGAGATTGAGAGGAAGAACTTGCATACATTGAATGAGACTCTTATTACTGAATGTGTTGCTCAAGATGTGTTTTTCACTGCTACAAATTGTTCCATTAACGCTTCTCAATTTCATGAATTATCTGTTGCCCTGAAAGTCTCCCATGATCGTGTCATTGAGCTTGAAAAGACTAATTCTAAACTAACTGAGAAAATTGAACTGGATGATCACGACAATGTGGTTAAACATTTTTCTAAATTAGAGGTTGAACATTTTAATCTACAACTAAAATATCAACATCTTAAAGAAAATGTAAAAACTTCAAATATCAAGACATCCTCAGATGCTCCAGAGTTTGATGCAGTTTTTCAAATAAACAAACGTGATGAACAGATTCATGCTCATTGTAACACGATCAGAAAATTGAAAGCCCAAATATCTCAATTAAAGGGTGAAAAGAACAATGTGACTGACTCCTAAATGCCTCCTCCTTTAGATTCTCAGAATTCTCAAACGTTTCATCTTCAAAACTTACTAAATGCATTACAAAAGGAAAACGCAAGTTTTCTAGAAGAAAATGAAAAGGTTAAACGTCATTTCAATGAGTTATTTGAATCAATAAAGGTCACTCGTAACAAAAACAACGAACAAATAGCTTCATTGCAAAAGGAAATTGAGAATCTGAAGAGCCAGGTAAAAGGGAAAATGCCAATGACCAATGGGGAGAATGGTGTATCAAAGGTTCACTCTAGTAACAAATATGCTTTATCTGTGAAATATGTTCCCCCTCATCTCAGGAATAACAAACTTGCTATTCAAACATATTTCTCATCCCTTAAGGATTGCCTAGAATGTCTACGTGAGATTGTTTAAGAGGATAAATTAGAGAAACCACTTGACAATGCAATTGGGCATGCATGCTTATATGCCAAACGATCACAAGAAATTCTAGAATGCTTAATTACAATATGCCCAAAGTCCTTAGGTGAGAGAGTTAATCCTTTGATTCCTTGTTCTATGTGTTAATACAAATAAACCGTAAAAACGTTTATTAATATTTTGCGATCTCTTTGTGTTTTGTTGATAACACATATAATGTTGTCTTAAGTATAATTATAAGGTGTAAGATATAACTTTTCACATACACATCAAACCATAACACAAAGTAGCATATAGATGGAATTCTAGAGAGAGAAAGTTAGAGGTTTAGGGAACTTAGTGAGAGAAAGTGAAAGATATTATTATGAGCTCCAACTCTCTACCTTGGAAGGTAGAGAGTATTTATAGTCTTACATAACTCGCCACACTTTGGGCTGTGGATCAGGCATACAGTGGGTAAAGACCCGTCCGTCCTCCACGGTGTTACTTAACTAAATTACTACTTAACTTAAAAGAACTACGACTACGAGCTTTCTAACGATTACATATACTTGAGGTGACCGACTCTTTAATACCGGGAATTTCTAATTCCTAAAAATCTCCCCCTAAGGGAGGTCACCTCAATCATGTACCAAAATTACATTGAATACAAATAGATATTACATTTAACAATTAAGCTTGCATTCTTGATGTAGTCCTTTGCTCCTAAGCTCGTATTCATTGATTCTTCACAATGCATGTTTGGTTATTCCAAGTGGAGGTCTTTTACTGATCCACGTGATGATAAGTTTAAGCCATCTTTGGAGATCATCAGTTATCAACAATCTCTGACACATCCTTTGTGGTGTTGGTATTTTGTGATGTTGTGACTTTGGGACCGACATGCTCACATTCTGGATCATGAAATCTTCTCATCAGAGTAGCGGAAGCTTTTGTTGAATCATGATATTGGCAGCAGCGAAGCAGAAGCTTGGTGTGAAATATCAGAGTCATTGATGCACTAGTCATGATTTCTTTGAGTTGAATGTGTTAAGTGAGCATGCGGCTAAGGATTGACCGCTCCATTCTGATCAGCTGCAAACGTCGGGAGTACCTGCATACAACAGTTAGCAATAAAACACACAAAAGTGTCTTTGATCACTTTCGTTGAATTGAGGTACACGGCCCACGGTTCCCCGTTGATCAGTACAAGTACTGCCTGTGATCAGGTAGGATTCCTAAGAATCTCCTTGACAGGGTTTCGCAGCTGTTCTAGCTGTTCTCAAACCGGAACATCTCAAAGAAGATAACACGGAGTGAGTGAACCAGCGAATTTTAAGTCCACTGATTGATAAAAAGAGATTTGAAAAACAATCGTGTATTGCTCAATAGAAATTGTTTTTGCAATACAACGAAGGTTTTATTGAAAATCAATTATCAATCATAAAAATACCTTTTGGTTTGAAAAATGAGTACACAGTCAATGTACTAAAGACAAGAGTTTTTAAGCACAAAGACAGGTTTTTCAAAGGTATCCGTCAATCCATAACCTGAACCAGGATTGATTCAAGAGATTGAATCGCCCCATTGTTTCTGTTCAGTTGTCACATGGTTGATCTATATAATAGATCTCACATGCCACCTACCAGGAGCTTGTTAGATGTTGGCTCCAGAAGGCTTTCCATCTTCATTGTGAATATGTAAACACATCACTCAGATGTTCTGGCAATACCACAAGGATAATGCGTAGGACTCAAGATATAATTTCTCTTTCCACATTGTGTGAAACAGAGAGTCTTCATTGAAAGTGTCCTAATGAGATTTATTGATGATCTCATGGCTCTAGACTCAATATGTGCATATTTGGATCCTGTGCCGGAGACTAGGGAGTGGGTATCCTTCTTCAATATCAACCATCTCTAAGAGAAAGTCGATAGATAATGTCGGTTCCCCGTGAGAATGAAACAAGTCCTTTTAAGAGGAACTTGAGTGGTTTGGAAAGTTGAAGTGCAGTGCGTCACTGGGTCCATGACGTCTTGTCTTCAATACCGATGTTACCATCAGTAGCATATGAAGTGAACCCGGTTTCTGCCCTAAGGTTGAATTAATGGAGGGCTATTTGTTTTCACCCTATTTTCATTCAATTCTTTTTAATTCTTCAACCCCTTCAGTGCTTACCGAGACTTCATAGCTATTACCTTGTTGGGTTTATTCCAGTACTAGCTCAGTCTTAGTCCGCACTCTTCCCATATCTCATTTTTCTCCTTTTCTCATCATACCTAAGGACTTCTACACTAACTAGTGGATTGTCCCTGGGTAGATCCCCCCGGTTCTGGCGGATCATGGGAACCAATACCTAACCTTATCATCCTTATATCACCGTACATAAAGTAAAGTTGGTCGGTCAATTTGGTATAGTTCATCTGCCATTGGATCCAATTGAAAACCATTTTAAAATCAATTCAGATACTTGTGATATATTATCAAAGCATTTTGTACCTGAATTGTTTTTGATAATTTTAGAACGAGAACTCCCCCTCAACATGTGCATCAAGTATTTGAAAATGTTTTGCACACGGAGGCAAGAGAAAGAATTAACTTCTTTGATTACCATTTTTCTAAAAGATATCAACATCACTTCCCTCAACAAATCAAGTAGATATAGCATTTCCGGGAAGGATGAGGTTTCCATAAATTCGCTCCCCCTCAATATGTGCCTCGAGGTTTGAAAAGAGTTTTGCACATACTAGAGGGAACCTGCACATTAGGATGAGTGATCACGTTTCAAATCAAAGGTTTAAGATAGATGCTCCCCCTCAACATGTGCATTGAAAATTTGAAATCGTTTGTCACATGTGGGCAGGATAGCATGTACATCCGTATATAACCATTTACCTAATTATCAGTTTAAATCTAATTTAAATCACACATTCTCCCCCGATCACAATTATCAAATCATTTGAGATTTGTGATCTCGTATAGATTTAAATTGATTTTGAAAGCTTTTAAGGAGAATTGTGACTTGATTGTGAGAGTGTTTTAACTGATACGGATCGGATTTTGAGACTTTAAACTCCATTTATAAAACATGCATGTATATCTTTTGAAAAACAATTTCATGCCAAATAACTTTTTAATTTAATTGAAATCATTCTCCCCCTCAATCAATGACATAGGTTGTTGATTGAGAGATAGAGATTTTGACAAATAAGTCCTGATGAATTTCAAAAATAGAGATCGAGTTATTTTTCAAAGCATTTGGTTTTCAGCAGATAAATGTTTATAGAAGCAGAGCATGGAATTTGAAAACATGTTAAAACATGGCTCTGTTCTTTCTTTTAAAACCGGGTTACTGCCTGAAGATGACAATAAACCATTTCTCTTTCTCCCAAAAATATTTTTTGATTTTTTTTTTTTTTTTTTTTTTTTTTTTTTTTTTTTTTAAATTCGAACAACATCTAAAGTCCCGTGTCATTCTTTGAATGACAACACAAAGACCGTAGATATTATCGAACCGAGAGAAACATGACAAAATGACAATATATATATATATTTTTTTTTGAAGATATTTTCGAATTTTTCAAATTTTTATGGATTTTGAAAGTTTTATATTTTTCTATTTTGATTTTCAAATAACTATTTACAAGAGATAGATGAAGATAGACCTTTACTCCTCGTCTTCCTCCTGAAGACGTTTGAGAGTTTCTGGTTGAAGGCTTTTCAAGCCAAGACGTGGAAGAATAAACTCAAAACGTTCTCTTGGAAGAGCTTTGGTGAAGATGTCCGCTAACTGATATTTAGACCTCACAAAATATAGTTCCACCACACCTTTTTCCACTTGTTCCAGTACGTTGTTGCAAGTTGTGAGTTCTCGTTTCGTATAGCTGTAAGCTGTAGTAAAGTAGTCCCTTGTTCACCTTTTTCCACACCACCTTGATATAAAACACTCCAG